>ML685866.1:991053-1029156 GCA_007922175.1 Pelusios castaneus
AGGTATAACACATACAGAAGATATTTAAATAACACAACCACGATAAATTGACTTTTTTCATAATAAGATACCAATACTGCTTTATTTTATTTCTTTTTTTTTTTTTGTCTTAAATATATGGTTGATAGCATCACTTCATCGGAAGAAACTGCATAACTACAAGATGTGAGCATGTTCCCACTGCAACTTTAATTTACAGACACATATGAAAATTCATCTCTGAGTCGTTTTATTATACAATAGGCAGACTACACTAGAATATGAAAAGCAAACTTTTAGACGCACCTATTATCCTAAACATAAAATGCATAGAGAAAGGTCCTCCTGTTTTGTGCTGCACGTAAATAACTTAAACATTTTATAAGCTGTTTTTAGCAACCATATCAATCTTTATTTTACATAGAAACATGGATGCAATATATATTCTCATGCTTATACCGATGCATCTTCGCTCTACAAACTGCAAATGACTGAGGTCCTTAATTTTTGCATACGCATTGCATTGATACCCAGAAAAAAATGCACAAGGTTTCTTTTTTCCCCTTTGCTTAAATATTATTGAACAGGCTCAAGTGAAATTAAAATTGGAAGTCAGTTCGCGAATTCGGTTCTCTCTGTTCATTTTCTTGAGTTTCATCCTGCGGTTCTGAAACCAGATTTTGACTTGTCTGTCTGTCAGGTTAATACTCTTACTAATCTCCAGGCGGCGCTCACGGGTCAAGTACATATTGAATAAGAATTCCTTCTCCAATTCCAGCGTCTGGTGTTTAGTGTAAGGACACCTTTTCTTTCTTCCACTCTTTGCTGTCAGCCAATTTCCTGTAGTGTTTTCTGCCTTTATATCCTCTGTTAAAAATAACATCATTATATAAGTATCCTTGGAAAAGGAAAGAGAATTTACCAGGCTAAAGATTTTTTTTTTTAAAACAGCTTCTTTTGTGGAAGCAAATCACTCTCCTATATACAATTTTTTAAAAATGTTGTACTTATGGCTCAATTTCTTTCTATTTTTGAGGTGCTCTAGGTTTCAAATACTCTTTCGATAGCAATTCGGACGTCCCATTGTTTCCACTGACCATCAGTAAACAGCGGGCGAAAAGCCACGTTAACAATATGCACCTCTACATCAGACCTTTGCAGCCAAGTCTAAGTTGCTGGTCACACACATACCAGGCATAGTTCAAGTAACGGATCCCAGAGTGAAATATAATTTCTTTTCGGCTCTTGCACAATTCTAGAGTTCAGGGTTGTCCACACGTCAGACATGTCAACAGAATATAATTTCACCAAACTATTCATGGCCTTTGGTGCACCACATGAAGGCTTTTTAAAAAAAGAAATCTGAAAATCAACAGTGTGACTTCCCTAAGTTATCGTAACTGCTCTGCCTTCGCTTGCTTCCACACACATTTCACTACGAAAGCATCATCGGAGGTAAAATCTGATTATTCAGCTCTGAAATATCTGGCTCAAAGTGCAGGATTGTCTTCTAACAGAGGTCAGCTTTTTCAAGCCTCTCAAGTACGTTAACATCAAGTGTATTTTTTTGTAAACACAGATCATCTCAAATGGATTTGCCTTATAGAGCATTATATATTTATGCTTATGTATTAATATTACTACTACATAAACGCCTTCTCTTTCTCTACTTACACACATACACTTCAATAAGGCAAATGCATTTTCATACAAGCGTACACAAATACTCGGGCTTTGAATTTGATCATGGGAAAATCCTGGCATTAGTGGTCGGCTATATTGATGTCTAAATTATGAAAAAAAGAAAATGACATCCTCCGACTACAATAATCCACTACTTCCTTATTCATGCTCGTTTCAGAAGATTCGCCGCCTGGTAATAAGCCACCTATGCCTTAAAATTGCTTTATTTGAAATAAAGGCATCTTTACATTCCCAGAAGCCCTCTCATGCTACTGAACCTTGAAAATTCTCGCTAACTCTCTAGCTTCCAAAATTCTTCAACTGAATTTTAAAATCGTACCTTGGGAATGAATAACAATTCTGGTTCAACAAAAACGAAAACTTAAGCTTTAAAAGCATGTTATTTAACCAAAACCAAACAAAATCCGCCCCATACCGGTTCTGAGAATTAAAAAAGGCGAGTCCCAATATATTAATTTCTGAAAAAGCAAAACTTGGCAAATCAGTTACTGTAAACACACACCTATTTTGTTTAACATCATTATTGAAACAAAAAACCTTCATTTTTTCCATCCAAATTCTAATTCAAAACCAATATAATACTTCTGTTGACTCCAGCGAAAATACAGCTTGACATGAAAATAGAAAGCGCTGGGATTTTGATAAACTTGACTTTGTGTTTTGTGTATTTGTAACTCAGCTGTCAGATAAAACAACATGATTGGATACGGAATAAATTAAAAAGAATGTTTTGGACTATATATTTTGTTTTGTTGAAAGTCCAATTTTTAAACATCATTTTGTATGAAGATACCGTTCACAGGAAAGACAGTGGCTATGAAATAACAGTGTGCTCTACTGGTACCCCATACACAGAGGATGTATATGTGTGAGTATACACACATACCACATGCATGTATATGTACATGAATATACAAACTACATATTTACTAAACTGCTTAATTTCTAAGTACAGTACAGATTGGTGGACACGGAAGATATTTTCACTCATGCATCACAGCCAAATAATAAAACCCGTTTCTTTCATCTCTATCCGCTCCCAGTAGAATTTTTGCTATGTATTTTACTCCAACTTTTCAGAGAATTCCATTCACAAATGCACATACCTCTACTTAAGGACCAAAAAGACTGATTCAAGATTTTCTGTCTTCAAACTAGGTCTGCAATGCCGCTGAATATTGAGACAAACAAATATTTCAACCCATATGCAATCTCTCCAATGAAAATGCAATATGGCAAATGGAAGTCTATCTTTACAGATACCCAAACTTAAAACATCTGTTCCGTACACAGAAACAATTTTGCCTTCACAAACAAGATCTCAATTCGCCAGAAGAAAAAGCTTTTAAGCAATGGAATGAAACACAATACACAACTCAAGCCTGGGGTGGTTGCAAGTTAAAAATAAGACTCAATCCATTTTTCCCTTTTTTTTAACCTCAAGCGTTTTAAACTGAACAAGTAAAATGTGCCTTACGCGACTATATACAATAATTTCCTGGAAAAATAACATCAGCTAATTTTCTGATTTTTTTTTACCTTATTGCCATTTAAGACTATTTTAAAAGCCACCTAACCTTAGTAAACAAGCCCCGTTCCTGGCTGCCACATACCTAACTAAATACATGCACAAATCTTCCCTGTAAATAGCGAGAGGACGTGTTTTAAAACATTTGATTCTCTATCTGCTCAGGTATTTTTCTTTGGAGGAGGAATTTAAGAACAACTACAGCAATTCAGACACAAGGGCGGCGAGATTTGCAGGTGTAAAGAGCATATTATTATTAATATTATTATTATTATCTGAAATCAGTTACCGATAATGAATGATCCCTTACCTTTGACTTCATTGTCAGAGTTCTCAGGGCTGGTGTCAGTGTTTTTATTGAGCTCTTTCTCTGCTTCCGATGGGCTTATTTTTGGAGCTGGGGCGCTTTTTTCTGTTTTAATTTCGTTGGTGGATGTGTTCTGGACATTATCTGTTTTTGTGTTTTCGGGAAAACTCACTTTAGCCACTGGTGGTGGGGCTGGCTGCTGTTCCAGATGCTCACTCCTTGGGTTCACACTCGCCCTGGATTCAAAACTTGTCTCAAACTCATTTGGATTGCTGCAGGTTGGCGTCTTCTCCATAGAGGAATAACCTTGGCCGGCTCGGTAATAGCTAGGAACAGGGACTTCGTGGTCATTTAGGCAAGAATCAGGCATTTGATTGGGGAAGAGGGCTGTCTCTGTGGCATTTTTCGCTCTTTTATCAGCGTTATACATACAGCATACATTCTCTTCTTTGACATTGGTTGGGAAAGAGCAGGATGGGAGCTGTCTCGCAACAGGTTGTTCGATTCTGTAAGTATTTTTGGGGTCACACCAAGTGTCTAGCTGAGAGAGATAAGATGGATAGGTATTAAGAGACAGGCTGGCGTTATTCACCTCGTCTCTTTTGGAGAGAGACGGGATAATTCCACAGTTCCTCATCATGCCACAGCTGAAATCGTTCCCAGGTTGCATATACATTCCTTGGTTAGAGGAATAATTCTCGCCTCTACAGGTACCGGCCAACGATTCCATCAAAAAGGAGTTAGGAGTCACATTGTTGGGACATGACATTGTCAGGGAGGGATTTTAAAGAGGAATACTACAGCCAAGGGCTGACATCTTTTTTTTAGGGAAAAATAGCAGCCCCATAATTATCCACGCATTGGTCCCCCTCCACGTGACGGCCAGGCCAATGAGGATTGAAAATGGCCTTGATGATTCAGACGCCGATGACGTCACAGGGGTCAAGTTGTTGCGAGAGCAGGAAACTAGCGTAGAGCAACAGCGACATCTATCAGTCTCTGGCGGGTAGGGTGCCCGGGACCTTCACTTTGAACAAAGGAGAAAAGCCCCCTTTTGCTGGAGTTTGTTTACCAATGAACCAACGCATGTCTACAGCAGAGTAGGGGGAAAAAAGGGAAGCGAAAGCGCAAATACAAGCAAAGTCAAATCCAAATTAAAAGGTCAGGAAATAACTAACCTTCCTTCCCCCTCTTTTCCTTCCCTTTCTTTCCTTCTTTTGGTTGGAATAAATCCAGTTTCTAGGAAAAGGCGGAGACCCCCCCAAACCGAACTGAACTTTCCCCCCTTCTCCTCTTTCTTCCTAACAGGATTCCCAGTCCTATTCCCTCCCTTACTTTCTTTTGCAATAGAACTAGAAATATTTTAGGTGCAGTTGTTTCGGTTTTCGTCGAACAGTTGAATGGGATTTTTTTTTAAAAAAAATGTTTGGTTTGGATGCAATTCTTTAAAGGTTGGAAGAGTGGGTCGATGCATCTTTAGACCTCTGTTGTGTTTTTGAAAAGGTGTTTGGAAGCAGTAAAAAAAATGTAAAAAGTTTCACAGAGATGGTTTTAGTCGTTAAGAGAAGTGTTTTTTGACCCCGAATGTCTAAAAAGGTCCTTTTAAACTTGGGAAGTAATGTTCTTATTTAAAAATACCAACAAAAAGCCGTTTTCCTTTTTACTTCCTTTTTCTGCATCTATATGCGCTGCATCCCCCGACATAGACTCTGAAAGAGAACTTTGAAAATAACTCCCCTTGCTTGGATTAAATTAATTGTCTTCAGTTCTTTGCTAAAATAGAGTCTGCACTGTGCTCAGATATTGTAAAATAAATGTATTAGTGGAGGAAAACTAAGGGAAAATTTGATGAAGATGATCGATCTTTAAATAAAATCTATAACAGTGCGAATGTGAGGAGAGGTGCACATTTCTTTTGTTTTCCCTCTTCCTGGAATTTTTTAAACCAATCAAAATTGTATGAAACCAAATATTTAGAACATGGATTCCCCAAAACAAACTTTCCATGTGGTATGATTTTTTTACTCTGGGAACTAACAGCCCAAGTTTGTTTCTTGCCCGATAATTTTCCCTTCCCCGTTTTGTTAAACTATTTCACGGTTATGCGGGTTAAACTCCCACCCACTTGAATTTCACGTTCACCGACCAAGAACTGCTATTTCAAATCAGACGGAATTTTTACCTATCTCTTTTTCTTCTGGGTCTTTTCTTTACTGGACATTTTCTAAAGTCGTGGGACAATTAAGATGAATTATTTGAGTGCACGTTATTTTTTTTTTTTTTACTCGCGTGGGGGTAATCCTAGTTAGATAAAGTTGATTATAGGTTAGGCGAGGAATAAAACTAGCCTATACATAAATAAAAAGAAAGCTAGCCTCGAATTTCAAGATCATTACAATCAATTCGAAAGACACACCCGTTCAGAGTCACTTTCAAGGGGAACCCTCCCCACCTCCGCACCTTTCATGGGGGGGGGGGAGAGAGAGAATTCGAAGAAAATTACATAAGCAAATGAAAAATTGAATCGAATCATTTTGCGCGGTTTGTAACGCTTTAAAATGTAGAATATTCCGACTTCTGCAAATATCTTTCCCCAAGGTGTTATAGAACGAGTTCACAATTCCACTCTGTTTAACTTTCAACAGACTTGCCAGCCTTCTCTTCTTCGCATCCTCCAGCGTGACAAATTTAAATCTCTTAGGCCGAGAAAGCCTAAAACTGCATTATACAATTTTGTGCCCCCCCTCCTCCCCGCCACAACCACCACCTTATACAACATAGTAAAAGGTTTCCTACGCTTCAGACGCCATTTGGTTCCCCTGGAAAGCTATTTGCGACTTTATTGCCTCTATTTGTGCTATCTACGTAGGTCTTTTTAAAACAGTTTGATAGAAATCGTTCAGTTTTATGATATCCAACGAAAATTCCACATAATATTTATAAGCAAAGAATAAAAGTTTAGTATGGGAACAAATATTTTCTCATTTATAGGTGATGAAATTAAAGACCAACACAATTTTTATTATACTGCTTTTTCCCCATGTCCCCCCCCCCCCCACTTTATTTTTGCAGCTGATCTGACTACCCAATAATTTATGCTGGTCAGTCATACATTTTCATTTGTGCATTTCTGGGACACCAAAATTTGACCTCATAGTTTCTTATATTGTTTGCCTGCAGCTTAAGTGTGTTTCCCTCATTTTCGCCATGTATTCCTGAGCTTTTCTCAAAGGAAATATTAATGTATTGATGAGCCTTATCAAGATGAAACCTGACATCAAATAATTTGAATATTTTTTCTCTCTCAGACCCTGAAGGCTTTATAGAATTTGGAGTAGATATAGTATCAATGTGTGCTGTTGGAAACAGAAGAACTATGGTGGAAACCTTATATTTTATTACTGTGGAAATGTTGTGTATGTAAAATAAAGATTTGCATGGCTAACAGTCATTTTGTTTACTGTCTTTTGCCAAAACAATCAATTTATGCAAATATTTGAAAGACTTTAAACTCTCTTTTGCAAGCTGCACATCAAGATCTTTTGAAACAAGCAATATTGCATGCAAAAATGAGTTTAATCATAAAAGTAAAACCAATCTTTGCATAGATTTTGTTGCTATATCAAATGAGCGTCGATGTTACCAGGGAACACAGACGACATCTTCAGGAGACCGAATATTGTTTAAAGTTAAAATAATTAGAAGTATGATAAACATGGGTCATTAATGGAAAAAGAAATAAAATTCATCAGCTTAAGTGGAACCCCCGTTGGGAAAAATGCTTTACTCTAATTACAGAAAATAAATACGAACAAACGCTATTAAAACTTAAAAGGAGAGAGCCTATATGTGGTAAAGACTTTAATAACCTACTTTGAATTTTACACACTTTTAGGAAAACACTAGAGTTGCTGAATGTTCATACACACAAAGCGTATATTGGGATATATATATTGATGCAAATATTCTTAGATGCATCTATTAAAAGAGATGTGCACACATGTTCATAGATAAGTCTGTTTAACAAGAACTTTTGGAATAATCCGTGGTATTTTATTAATTCAAGAGCCAAGAAACTAATGAAGTCTATGTCACACCAAAATGTGTGAGTTTGTGTGTAAGTGCGTGGACTGGGGGTGGGGAGACGGAAGGATTCCCCCCTTTTCATGAGCGCCTTTCCCTCAATGCCTATGTATATGAAGCAAGCGGTTGATGTCCTTCTATTGTCCTTACTGGGTGGCTGTTCTTTTTTGAGTTCCAAAGGCAAATAATTGCCTAAAAATATCAAGAAATTAGCTAATGTGGTTCTGTAGAATCTGTGTTCTTTGTTAGACACGCATACTGTGTCTAAACGGGAGGGAAAGATGTCAACAGCTCATTTTTCCTTATGAGTTTAAAATGCATTTAAAATGCACGTGTATAATATCTTAAACAAAGAATATCTCAGACTTACACATAATATTTTGCTTGTCCCCTTTTCAGTCTAATGATTTAACCGAGAATTAAGTACGGAAGTGCCTCTTATGTCCATTGTATTTTTTTTTTTTTGCCAGCTTTTCTTACATTTTTATTATAAACATTCATTTTCGCGTCTAGGAAATATTTGGTACCACCATTTAATGATTACCTTAAATTTGTATTTCTGAGCGGTGCTGTGCCCCGTGTTGTAGCAGAAATAATTCTGATTTATGACAAAGTACACTGGAGTACAATAACAGTGATGCAAAAATAAAACCCACGCCTTTATATGTTGGCACAAGAAATCTATCAAACTTTACAATCCCTCTTATTCGACTTCCTTCTTTCTGAGTAACTTAAGTCATAGGATTATGGAATGATATTATGTTCCTTGAGGTGGTATTGTAAACTGTGTTTACGTTTCCCTACGCCCAACATAGCACTTTTCAGAGACTAATATACTGGTTTTAGTCCAGATACCTTGCATTCCCTTTGATCATGAGGACAAAATTTGGAGAGAGTAATTCATATAGCGTCATGAGTGGTGAGGGAGACAGAAGAAAATAATGTAATGCCGGGATTTCTAAAAAGTTAATTCAATGGGGAATGTTTGGTGTTTTTTGCCAAATGTGTTGAGAAACTTAAAAAATTCCACAAACAGGATCACCCATATCAGAGATTGTGAAGTCTGAGCACCCGCCCTAAAATTCTCAACTCATGTATGGTTCTAAAACAATAAGAGTTTTGGGGCCATATTTCATTATACGATTACATTTGTAAGCTAAAAGGAGACTTTAAAACGCTCTAGAAATAGGTGTCAGTTACTTCCTGGGCGCATTTACTCGTTTGAAGAGAATATAAATAGCAAAAAAAGGTGTGTGGAAAAGTAAAGAAGTAAAAAGACGTAGGTGCGTTGTGAAAGGTTCAAGCATCTAATCAGAAAAAAAGCAAAGCATTCTGTCCGGGGCAAATGGGAAATCTGAAGAAAGTTGTATTAAAAACTGATATTTTGAAATCGTGGGGAATGCCTTTAGAAAGCTGAAATTCCGATCTGATAAGTGTTTCTAGATAACCTTTTGTCGTTTCAGCTCTAGTTCTAACCAATTGACAGTCATTAGATGAGTGGTGAAATATTAACAAATCCACTTTTCCACAAGGGAAACAAAGAAGCAATTTAAAAAATTTGAATACACATGAATTCTCCCTCCTGTTGGGTTGAAATATGCTACAGAGAATTGTTCTGGTATATGATCATTTTATTTTGCTAGATTCTCCTAGGTCAAAGAATAGAATGGCTACAATATAATTCCTGTAAATAATAGTACAGTATAAGTGCATTTATCTATTTACCTGTCTTATATTCAGAGCGTTACTTTAATTATCCTTATAAGCCCGTAGACTGAAATATAACCTCGAAACAAACACTCCTGTTTCCTTAATTACTTGTTATTTGCAAAACTGAATTGATTCAAAGAGATTCAGCTCTTTTAATAATCATTGATACAGGAACATACGGTTTATATCAACCACACTTTAAAAGCAGTGGATACGAATGTGTTTAAGAGTATATCACTTAATTCCAAGAAAGGTATCAGGCCCTCTTTTTAACAATTAAAACGAACGAATTTGCCCAACTACTTGTAGTGCATAAACGACTGTAATGTTTACATTAAGGCTGTTCTTGTCCCCCCTCTCCAAAACTAATAAAGTCTTTTATGGTTTCCATCAGCTATAGGCTATATTCTAATTCACAATCTGAAGATTAAAAAAAGTCTTATGAGGTTACAAACCACATTCTTGCGGTTTCATGTTGTAATTTAGAAGTTATCAAAAGCAGAAGAACGTGCTTAAATCTAACATATGCTGTGCATCCCTATATTTCCCAACTTTATTAAAGACAGATAAGCAAGGCCTTAATGAGACGCCATTTTGGGAAAAAATAATGTAAGTCATGTTTTAATATTCTCTTTGATAGCAAAGAAGCACTCAGCCATGCACGCCAACCAGAAGAAGCAGTATGGCGTTTTTCTTTTTAACTCTAGTGTCAGTTTAAGAAATGCTTTCATTAAAAAGCAGAATTACTTTCCACAAGTGATTGCCCCCCGCCCGCCAAGTGGGAGAGCCCGCACGATATTTTTGCATCAAATTCTCAGCCCTCCACCCAAAAGAGGGGTAATCAAGAAAAAAAATAATGGCCATTCCAAAATGTTATGACCCATGAGAGTCTCCAGGACAAGGGAACTGGGAAAGCAAGCTGTTTATTTACAAGTACACAGCCATGGCTCTCCGTCGGGTTAGCTATGGCCTCTACCAAAGTTATTCGCACACAAATAAACGAATTCACCCTATGATCCACAGGCGAAGATTAACTCAATTGATGGTCCCTTCGAATCCACTTGCGAAAGCCACTGTCTTTGTTCTTCGGATTTTTCTAATCCCACTTTTGCCAAATTCCAAGGCAACGTCAAATACAGGAGGAAAGTGCAAATGGTAACAGGATGGATTTCCCTCATGGCTATTGTTTGCCGATCTTGCTGAGTCGCTCAATAGAGTTGTTTATTTACATGTCACCAAAGAGAATGCGCCCTTAGAGGACCGCTCCTACCACACAGTCAAGTTTACGTTCCTTAACTCAAGAACTGGTAGGAGTGTATGAGATGGTGTCTTTCTGCATGTGTGTGTGTGGTCGTGTGTATGTCTATGTGTGTGTGGCGAGTGAAGAGCCATATCTGACTAACTAGAGTCCCGGAACACTTTATCCCTGGACGTGCATTTGCAGTTTTTACAAACCCAAACCACACTACCTGCCTTTTCTGCAAAAGTGGAAGTAATTGACTCGGTCTGGAAGCCAGCTAAAATGAACGTTATTATTCTGCAAAGAAGCCAATTAGAAGTCCGTCCCCCCCGCCTCGCCTTCTTCTTCCTGTGCAATATTTCACAACAAAGTAACCTACTGCAGCTTCCAATATGTTGTGTAGGGAATCCAAGGAACCAGGTTGGGTTGATGGGTTTGCACGTCACATGGAAAGGTTCTTTACAATTAGTCTGTGTGTCATTAACGTAACTATACAGCAAACGCCCCAGCCTATGAGGGAGCATTTACGGTGACGGACATTCGGTAGTAGAATAATAATAATAATAATAAAAAAAACTTGTAAAACTTTTATGCCAAACAAATTTATAAAAACTTTCCATGCGTTAAGATCTCAAAAGGTTTATAACAATAATAAAGCGTGTGTGCTGCGTGTGTGAATCCTTCTTCCACGCCATTGAACGCTGTGAGGCTGAGTTAAATATTAGCTCATCATAAACGCCACATTTGGACCAAAATTTGAATTTAAATAAAAATGTGGATTCTCCTCCCCCCGCCCTTTCCCGATTCTTTCTCAGGAGGCGGAGACTCAGAAAGCCTTTCTGATTCCGCTTTATTACAAAAGGGTTAAAGGTGATGGACTTGACTTTATTGAAGTTCAAAGACATCATATATTCACATTTTTCTTCCTGTAGACCTCTTTCCTTCTCCCCCCTATAATACCCCCAGTTTAAGGAATATAATCTCGGTGTACAACAAGCACTTGCGGCGCTGGCCTTTTGCGGTTAAGTGTAAGAATTTCAAACATACATCACAGGGCAACAGAAATAAAAGCCAACGCTCTAAATTCACCCACTGTGGTACCCAATCCATCCCCACTTCCTCACCTAGCCCCCACCGACCCACCCACCTCGCCAGCCCACCTCCCCCCAAAAGAGCATTAACAGCCTTTTCCTCCATGGCACTGGTCCTTGATGTTGTTGTAAACTCCCACATGGTCTATAAACTTGGATTTTACAACTGGCATTCCATTTTAGCTCGCGAAAACTTTGAACTAGGCCTCCAATTTCATTGTGTTGCAGTTGAGCTGAAGACATGGAAGGGGAGAGTGAAAAAAAAAATCCCTGGGCAAGACACTCTTATTTGTTTACTATTTACTGCGGAAGTCTTTTCCTATGGCCAGACGGGTAATTAAGAAAAATTAAGCTGTTTAGTGCTGCAGTCTTTATTACAATGTCTAGACTGCTAGCTTTTGTCCGGACAGCCGCTCCTGCGTTAACTGCGGCTTCTGACCTCGCGCTAAGCACCTTATTGCACCTATCCTTGGTTTTCCTAACCTTGGAAAGGGTTGGCAATCGTTAAAGAGAGGTGAGTTTATATAAAGAATATTCCTTTTTCTCGGGCAGCTTTTCCACTGTTATGGTCTCCATCGTAATTCAAAGCCCTTTCATATTTTATTCACTAGCCTATCAAGGAATTGTCTACCTAAGAAAGGGCCAGATTTGGGATTTCCAAAAGTTTCGCATGGCCATGGAAGACCTCCTTAAACATTTCCACGTTTTAAACATAACTGAAAAGAAGATCTTCGCCATTTAGCTTTTTATTTTATTTTATTTTATTTTATTACCCTGTTTCCGTCTCATTTAATGAGAAACACAGCTAGGAACATCACCCGTTCAAATTATATCATGGCGTAATGAGGATGGGTCTCTCACGAAAAGAAAAGTTGTTTTCTATTTATTCTTGTTGTGTGTGTGTAAGTGAAGCACATTTTTGGTGGCTGGCAATTTCCCCCTACCGCTGTCAAATAAAACCAGAAGCCACCATCAAAGTATTTAATTCAACCGGCTTGTATTTAAAAGCAGTTATGAGAATTTTACAAGAATGTTGTCAATGTATGGAAATATAATGTGAGGGTTTTGCTGATGTTCTTTTTTTCTTACCCCTCACTCTTTCCCACACAAAACTCCACAACTCCACATTAAGAGGTATGGAGGATTCAGGCTGAAAAGCAACAAACAACAAAAATTCCCGACCTATTTTACATACACATAATACATGCATGCATCAGACCAATGACGGTTTTTTTTAATATTTCTTTTTCTTTACAACAAACTGTGTTTCTTTTCTACGCCCAGAGAGTGGGGAGAGGCATCCTGTAAACAAAAATGCAATTCTGTATCAAAGCCTGGGAGATGAACTTGTTTTCTTTAACCAGGAATTTAAGTACTTGACTTTGCATTTGTGCTTTGGACATATCAGGTAGTTAGTTCATACTTGACTTTATGGAAACGCAGCACCTTCGGTTCGTGTGATTAGAGTTGCACTGATTTACAAAATTCTAACATATTGAGCAAAAGATTAATTACAACCGGAAAAGCAGAGCAAGAAACAGGGAATCAAATACACACTCATCTTGGGCCAAGCAATTCCAATCAAAATTTAAATTCAGCGAGGAAAACAATAAACCCCACGACAAATGTGAACTTAAATGTAGAAGAGTCATATAAATTCGGACAATACCGCATTACACTGAGCCAGATGAATATGGATGATCATATATTACATGGTGATGGTATCAAATATATATATATATTTGATGTCATTACCATTTAGGTATTAAAAGTTCTATTGGAAAGTCCATACCACATTGACCGCATTGAGGCTTTTAAGAGGGGAAGTACTAATAAAATGGTCAAATAAAATCATGATATAGAACAGCTTGCAATATCTTTATTTACCACAGAATTTCACAGAGTTTCCCGGGAATTCACTTTACATACACAAAGATCTTTTATTAGTAGTAGTAGTAGTTGTTGTTGAGATCCGGAAAAAATGCATTACGAAATGTATTTACAAACCACTTAGAGACAGTTATTGCAAATGTATTCTCGTCCAGACACCCCTCCCTCCCCGCAACCCGCCCGAAATGTAAAAGTGGTATTGCATAGAATATATACAGATATACTTTATGCAGACCCACATGTGTGTGTGTGTATATACATATACACGGAGGAGGAGAGTGAAATGAAGCCGTTCTTGCTGCAACGGAACAGAATATTTAAATTAGGCTTCGACCACAGTTCTTGGCATGGAGAGCAGAACACAAATGGTCGGGGTGTGTGTGTGTGTGTGTATGTGTGCACGCACACGCACGCACACACACACGCACACACTCCCAAATCAAGGTATCAAAATTAACCATAAAGGGAAGATTTGGCCGCTTCTGGAATAGCATATTTAAATCATCACCAAGCTTACAACACAGCACTGTGGTTGAGTCAAATGGACAGGGAGGAGTAAGTGGGAACAAAAATCCCAGTTGTTCAGACAAAACGTTAAATAAAAAGTCCATGGTTTTTCACCGAACTCCTTTCCTTACTTAGAACTGTTCCATACATACAAATGTAAGTCATGAAAAGGCTGAAACATTGAGGTTGTTTGTAGACTCAGAGCACAACCCATTCTTCCAATGTTCCTTCTTACTACAGATCTACTTCACCAGCAGAGAGGATTGAAACAAGATGTGTTCACAATAAGGGGTTTCCAGAAAAATACTGCAGGCGGTCTCTGCTTAATTTTTTTTCTTTCATTCTTCTGTTCTGAAACCAAATTTTAACCTGTCGATCAGTGAGATTTAGCATCCTAGACAATTGAAGCCTTTTTTCTTTGTTTATATAGACATTGAAGAAAAATTCTCTCTCTAGCTCTCTGATCTGGAATTTCGAATAGGGACATCTCTTCTTTCTTGTACGGGGAGCACCTTAAAAGAACCAGAAGGGAATGTAAATACTAAGCAAATGCAACACAGAGACTCATCGCTAGATTTGACTCTCCCTAGATGGACAGATACATATTTACAGATGCATGGGATAACATATTTCGCCACTGTTATATCTACCCATTGTTAGTCTATTGCAGAGGTGAGGGTATATATGGTTTAAAGGATTGATTCCTAGCTGTGTTCTAAATACACTGCCTCTGCGTAAGATTTTGCCATAAAAAATATTTTAAGCACAGTTTGGGGTTGCAGGCAAAGATTAATTTAAGTAGGTTTTAATGAAACTGTAGCTCTGGAAAAACATACGTTCAAGCTGCAAATCTGTTATTTGTACAGAAATGTTGGAACTATAGGAACTAGACATTATGTACCGCATAAGTTTTTGATTAACTTCAGTAACCAACCCCCACACACAGCAAAAGAGCCAAAGTAAAACAGAATTCCGCATCTGAGCAGCAAGGGATGCATTGTTTTCATCATGAACCCAAACAGCAAAAGGGAAGAGAGAGAGAAATCGCACCGTGATCGCTAAGTTTAAAAGTTGCCTGGCTGCAGAATTTAAAATAGCCTCTAAGTTTTCTGAGAAATGCAGTGGCTTTTTTAAAAAGAGAACTGTAATGACAAAGGACAGAAATTCCACGAGGCTGTATGAAGAATCAATGCAATTAAAAAAAAAATAGAATACACTAAAATAAAGGCTCGGGATTGAATTAAAATGTTGCACGTTTTACATTCAGCTCTACACCCCTAGCAAGAGAGAGAGAGAAAAGAAAGAGCGAACATATCCCTTTAATTAAAAAAATAACTTTACATGCATCTTAGTGCCTAAAAGCAAACACAGGAAGCTACAGCCGTGTTCTGCCCAATTGGCTTTTACCCTCGGCAACCCGGGACCAAATCCTTTTAAAACGCTCATGTAAGTTCATGATCAAAGTTAATATTTGCCACGATGGTGTGCTTTTAAAATTTCACAGACTCTAAGATACTGTGTCTGCGCCTAACATCTCCATTTTTTCAAAGAGCTTTCCCATCGTAAAAATTCTTCTCGTTGGAAGAAAGAGCTTTGTAGGTTATAATAAAATCCTTTGAATGCTTATAAAACTCCACATAAAATTTGACCGACAAAACACCGGGCTAGTCCCTTAACCTTTCCATTTACTGCTCTACCTACTCGAGTTGCTGTTTTTGCTTGTTTCCTTGTTGACAGAAGAAGACGAGGCTGAAGACCCTGGATTTGTGTTTTCCTCTTCGTCTTCCGGGTCTATGCCTTGTTCACCGCGCGATGATAGTGCACTGGGCTGGGAGTCGGAGTCCAACTTGCTCTCGCTTTTTTGCACACAGTTCTCAGGCGGGTTCTCTGTCCCGCAATAGGCGTTTTCGAAGAACCGGTCAAAGCCTTGGGGCAGGACACTGTTTTTGTTCATGCTGGAGTAAAATCCTGTAGATGCAGGGTGGTTAGAGCTGGGATGGTGGTGGCTATACACGCTTTCGTTTTTCATTAGCATTTCGGTCATGGTGGAAGGCGGGATACACTCTCTGTGCATCAGATCTTCTGCGGAATAACACGATGCGTAATTGCTTCTATGATGCCATTTACTAGAGGGGTCTAGACCATAGGAGACCTCTCGAACTGGCTGCACTTGAGAGAGGTTAGTGGAATAAGGGTAGGAGATTTGGCGAGAGGGGGCCTGTGGCAAGAAAGATGACACAGTTGAAAATTCTGGGACGTAATAGGTGCAGCTGGGTAGGTAGAGATTTGAAGTGCAACCGGTTCTGTCTCCAAAGTCAGCACTCCTCTCTTTACGCGATTGAGAACAGAAGTTTCCTAGATTCACTGAGTTAAACATCTTTCTCCTTTTCTTGCTCTATAGATAGAGGTTTTGGATCCGATGTGCAGAGGGGGAAAAATTTGGGAAGGCGAGATGACGCGCTATCCGTCTTAGTCGCTCCAAGGAACACGTGATCCAAAGTAGATATTGTCATATATCAGTTTGGAGCACTTAGATGTGTAGGAGTGGTTCACTTAGGTAAGATCTCAGAGGTTCAAACGATTGGTTTTCAAACACCGCAGAAACATTATGAAAATCAATTGCAGCTTTGTATTCATTTTCTTTAAGGCACACCCCTCGTCAGCATTCAAAGCAGAGGGCAAATACAAGGGGTGGCTTGTGAAGTTTTTTTTTCCTTCCCTTCTTCTTCTGCCCAGTTTGGATTCTGCTTTCTATTTTTCACGAGGATTCGGATATGGGGTGGGGGCTGCTGAGAGGGAGTGGAAGCTGAGGGAGGGTCTTAGAGAGATTTTAACTGTGATTTTCCACGGTTTGTTTTTATTTTTTTTCCTTTTCTTTCTATGCTAGTCACATTTTAGGCGTGACAATGTAAAGTCTGTATGTAGGCTCAATAAAAAATACCCAGGGAATGCGCTGAAGAACCATAAGTAAGTTTTCAAACATTTCTCAAAATCTTGAGGCATGGTGTGTGGGGCATACCCATATGTGTGTGCCATTGGACTTTTAAAATTACAGTTGAATATATAATTTGGGAGGGAAGGGGGACGTGGCTAACGAGCAAACTTCTAACATTAGCTAATTACTGCGTTCTATCTATATGACTGTCAACTGTGCATAAACCAACGTGGCATACACTGGAGACAATATATACTTTAAGCAAAAGCAGTGTGTCTAAAGTTTCAAACTTCAAAGTTACCTCAGCCTAAAACCGAGCCATTTCCAGGCTGGCTTAATGACTTTTGATATCGAACTAGTAATATATCAGGGAATAGAGCGAATAAATTAAGTCAGTGCCTAATAAATATTCGAAACCCTCCTTTAATGTTTTGTTAAATATTTATTATGTAAGAGTGGCATATTAAATATTTAATGCAAGTGTTTATTGTCAATCAATGAATGTACTTACAGAACTACTAGCAGTCTTTAATAAGAAGCTCTTCTTCCAACTGAATTAAAAAAAGAGCTTCTTATTAAAGTCATTTGTCTTGTATTTTGTGCCCCGAGAGCTTCACGCTTGTCTCTATCATGCAGTGTTTTGGGGATGGAAGAAATATTTGTGTTAGCAAGTGCTGTAGGATATTTTGCAAGTTTTTCAACCAATTGTCTGTCTAAACGCTCTTCTTTAAATGAGATGGAAAGGCGTACCTGCAGGATGAATAGACAATATTGAATGATACGGTGGGCTGTTAGGAATTCCAAGAAGTATCTTGGATAGGTTTCATGCTGAAAACTTTTCTAATACCAAATTATCCTGTGGCCACTATTCTGTGCAGCTCCCTTCCCCCCACCTGGAATGGAAATAATTTGTCTGGGGACTGGGATGAAAAACAATGTCCATGGTATTTCTATTTCAGATGGAGATGTTTGTGTTTTCCAATATCTGTGAAAATAATGCAATTCCTTGTTGTGTCACCCCTCCCCCTTCTTTTCATTGCAGGACACCACCTGGTTAATTTTCTTTATTTCCTCTTTCGCTATTGTTCACTTAGAGGAAGAATAAATACAAATCCAGCTATTTACCTAGAGGCTTCTCCCCCCTCCCCAGCTACCCCCATCATTGAGATCTTTTTGGAGAAGGTTAATATCTCCTAACAAAACTAACACACCATCACAGAGCAAAATGACTTTATTAGTGATCTCTTTTCAGATAGTCTTGCAGTAAATTTCAACAAGAAGAAATAACCAACGCTCAGACACACGATGTATCAGTGAACAATATTGTTAGGAAGAAGAGGCGTGTGTATAATTTTCTGCGTGCTTTAGTTTCGCTAAGCATTTCATCTTGAAAACTATCAACAACTTCATCCAAGTAATAATAAATTACAATACAAGAAACATGAGATGCGCCTTGTAGAGCTCGAAGATGCAATAATTTAATCCAGATATTTCTAGTCCCAATTTTTCATTGTCGATCGTCCAAATTTTTTCTCTTTTCATTTTAGTCAGCAGGTAAGGTCATTTCAACGCAATATTAACAGAAATTGAAAAGACGAGTGCATCACCCAAAAGCTCCTAGAAGGAAGCAGACGCAGGGAAAAATAATAATATAGAAGTGTTATGACACCAGTAAGAAAAATACTCTTGAAAAGTTCATTTTAATTATGGGAAATATCGTGCAGCGGAACTAAGGGCTGAGCCTTTAAGAAACAAAGAAAAATACACGGGGCACTGCAGTATAGCTTTCAAAACAACAGTACATTGCAATATGTCTCGATTTCAATTAGTATATTATGGATCCCATGATGGCTTCTCATGTTAAGAATACGTACTCTTACTTAGTTAAACAATACTGCCAGTCTTGATTCAAAAGAACATTTCATTTTATTTTATTTTATTTTATTTTATTTTATTTTATTTTATTTTATTTACACATATTGAATTCCTCTCAAGGTTGGTGCTTTTCTATCCAAAAATTTTGAAAACAGAAATATTTTTTACCAGTGTTCTCTGGGTGTGTGTGTAAGTGTGTGTAAATATGCCTATAATCTCAAAATGGGCTGTATTTTTTTCGTCCAATGCACCGTTGGCTGATAAATACAAAGTAAAGAGCTCTTGAAGTAGAGAGATGTGTCTTAGTTTTGTAATCTGCCCCCATTTTATGATTTTGGCGTCATTCTGGGCAAAACTTTCAACTAAAATGTCAGTTATCTTTTCATAGACCAATATTAGTACTAACTACAAACTAATAATGTTAAGCTATTGTCCATAAGAACAATTATTTTTCTCCCAATTCCCTCCTTTTGGAACTTTCATGGAGCAGAATCGAACTCGGGTTGGAAAGACTCCTGACAAAATACAGATTTAAATTTTCGGGATTAAGACATTTGGTTTGGAGGTTATTTCTACTCCATTTTAATTGAGTAAAAAGAACATTGGGGGGGGAGGGAGTCTTAAGCGTTGTGGCTAAAACGTTTGTGTTGCAGAACATATGAACTTGCTTCCTATAGGTGTGTGAATAATTTATTGATTTTAGTAGATAAATATTTCTAAAACAAGTCCAGTTGCCATTTTGTTTTCTAAACCCAGTTTAAAGGGCAGAATTTGCCGGCTTCCTGCGAGGAAGCACAGAAGAGACAGCTGGAGAGTCATAGCCCTTGAATTTGACCACCAAAGTGACTACCATAAAAGACAGAACGAAGACTGGAGATTCGCATTCCTTCTGGTTTCCTTTAAAAAAAAAAAAAAAAAAAACACCAAAAACCAACTCAGATGATCTTAAACCGATTAACTGTAGGGACCCTGAACTTTAATCGAGTTCATTGCTCAGTCAACTCCGCAGTAAAACAAAATTAAATGAATATTTACTTCATTAACAACATAGACACAGACACCCCAAGGAGAGAGCAA
This sequence comes from Pelusios castaneus, assembly GCA_007922175.1. Lineage (NCBI taxonomy): Eukaryota > Metazoa > Chordata > Testudines > Pelomedusidae > Pelusios > Pelusios castaneus. The sequence goes on from ML685866.1 coordinate 1,010,980, forward strand.
GGGGAGGAAACACTTTTTAAGGGATGTGGGGAATTGCTCGAATACCATCTTCGTAGAGGCAATATTTGTAGTGTATTTTGTTTCCTAGATGACCAGAGGAAACGAAACCGCACCAGAGAACGCCACGCGTCTACGTCTTTCCAGAGGCTTTTCTTCCCCATTTGCAGTTATGGCCATGTGTCTAGCTAGCGGGTTATTTCGTGTATGCAAGTAGTTAAATGCGATTTGATTGCATTGCAGGAATAAGGCGTTAAAAACTCACCACAGTTTTACCTTGGGCTGAGTATTAATTTGTCTGCTTTAAAGAATACACTTCACTCACCAGGGATTGCACAAAATGTATAAGCTCTGGTCTATGTTGCTAACATGATCTTTAAGGAGATTCGGGGTGAATTTAACTGAACGAGCCAAACCTACCTAAGAACTATACAGCAATCAAACCTTTTAGTTGCGAAGGTTGGCTAGTGGATAGATATCCTCTTCTTAAGTCATATTTTCATTTAGGAGAACCCAGAACTTGAACTAATCTCCATAATTTTTTTCACCAATGGAAAATTCCGATTTTCCTTTCCCTCGGCCCAACAAATTAATATATTTTCCGCAGTGTAGGATCATATCAACATTCCAATTATCACTGGATAAAAGTCTTCTGCACTTGCCATCACAGAGCCCTTTGTTAGAGTCATGCCTGTACCGGATGGAGTTCACTGACAGGAAAAGAGAAAATATAATATTATTTATACCAATTTGACTTACCATTTTAACCATAGCCACTTACTGCAGCATTCCAAGCATCTAAAAGGAGCTTTGATTTCAAGCTATCTGATGCATTATTTATACGTTACATCTTTACCTACTTCAGGCGTCTGATCACAATTTGCTTTGGCTCAGGGATTTGGGGAAAAGTAGCGTTTTCAGAATTGCATTGCATACTCGATCTGTTTGCAAATGCATTAAACGTGGCTGAGCAGTCATGTCGTTGGTCCAACTACCTTCAGGCAGCTTCACAGATATCTGACTTGTTTATGCTAAATAAGTTCAGACTTTCTGATGCCTAATGACTTTGGCTTGTCAGATGTTCTAAAGCTGATTCCTCTCCCACCGCCAGCCCCCACTACAGTACTACAGTTACTTCCTAAAAACAAGACTCATAGACTTCAAAAAAAAAAAAAAAGTGTACAGACCCACGCCAGTAAACAGATTACTATAGACCGCAAGTGTCTACAGGAAATCTAAAGCTGGAGACAATAGCTACAAGTGGGAAGCTCTTGAAAAATATTATTGTTCCCAAATGGCAAAGATAAATTTAATTGGATATAAGCCAGCCTGCTAAAGAAGACTGTATAAGCTGTGAACAATTCAAAGAGAAAGAGGACTTAGATCTCTCTAGACCTGAGATGCAAGTTCAAAATCATGTGGACTCAATAAAGATAAAAGCAGATCAGCTATGCTCCCTAACCACAGTCAAGGCAGATAGTGTATGATAGAAACGTGCTAAGGGTGTCAGATTCTTATAGAAATGACTCCGAAGAGAGACAAAGAATATTTCATCATGCGCAACAATCAAGTAATATGCCTGCAATTTGAGCGGGTCATACTTTATTGTTCTTGTTTTTCTCAGAAAATACAGTTCAATGGGTGTTTCCTTCCCTAAGAACTGCTAAGAAGCCACATTGAGCTGTTTTGACTGTAGTGATGAAAATATTCTTCTTCCCTGCAGAACTAAAGCTCCCCACGGCTACAGATGCATATAACATATTCTGTCTTAATGAATTACAGATAAACTGTACAAGAGCCTGAACTCTTTTATATTCTTATTGGAAAATACGGTAGTTATGAAGTTCTGAAAATCGAAATGGCGCCGTTAATCAACACAAATGTCTAATTTATTTTTCCAGAACTCCTAAAATACATATAGAAATACAAATACAATTAATAAAATACAAACATAGATTGTCCAGAAATGGTTTATTCCCCTAATGTTCCATGTTGGTAACCATGAAAAGTTCAGAACTGCCTAAAATGTCGGATAATGTGCCTTATAAAATTTGTATTCTTTTGGAAACTCATTTTCTTAGCAAAATACTACATTATGAAAAATAGAGGCTTAAGGGTGCGCAGATGATCCGCAAGAATGCTCTAGTTAAACGGGTCAGTTGTATTTAATCAATAGGTTTATAGCAAATATTTTTGTAAAAAAAAATCCATTTTTATATGTGGGTTTCTGCCTATCTTTCATTGCCATTAGTGCGGAGATAAATTCTTCTCAAGCTACCATTGATCAAAGTGGAATCTCAACATTTTATGAGATTGACTTCAATAGTTCTCAATCTACCTCAACGCCAGCTCTGAACCCTCACTTCAAAACCACATTTATCAGAATAAAATGAAACAAAATCCTTGGGCTAGTTCTGTGGTGACATTTTGTAAACATATATTCCACTCATACGGGATGAATGCTTCTTGAGAATATTTTTTTTATGGTGAGGAGACATTCGACTTTCTGTTTCTCTCTAGATGTAATATTTGTATCCTTGTAGAAATGAGCATCTTTAGAACACCCAAAGTCCTTTATTTACCATTTATTTTCATCCAAGCAGTACAGAGGGGTAAAGGCAGAGATTTAGTAGTATACACGTCAGTAGTATACACGTCAAGGCAATGTACCCCAGCTCTCCGTACTTCTTAAAAAATTTCATTTTCCTGGTCATTTCAACCATTGTCACTCCCAATAGTTTCTGATGTTTAGCTGAAGCATGATAGATAATGGTCATATCCTTTTTCTCTTTGGAGGACAAAGTTTGAGTACTTTTATTATTGTAACCGACTTTATCCTTTAGGAATATATTCAACTTTCTGTGCCCGTATTTCTCAAGTAATAATATATGTGTCTTTAATGCTTCATGTTCGTGTAATACTTGAAAGAAGATAAATTAAGGATACAAAACTGGTAGAAGAAAGACTCAGACCTTTTCTCTTCCCTCCACCACATCTATCTATCTATCTATCTATCTATCTATCTATCTATCTATCTATCTAATTCTTCGATGGAAATTATTAAGCATTTTATCCTACCTTAAGCTTTAAGAGCGTAGTATTGGGCATATTTTAAGCACAAGTGTAACTTCTAAGGTATGAGAAGCCAGGAAAAATCCAAAGAGGATCACAGAAAAAATAGTTCATGGGGAAAGTCGCTGAGTCCTCTTGGAAGCTAAGCGTATTAAAAATGTGATATGAACATATTTCCCACTCTGTTGCTGAGTCTCTCCCTTGCATACAGCTGAGGAGAAGCAAACCGCTGTCGCTGGTAACTCTCGCAGACACAAACCAAAAGTAAACAATATGCTATAGTGAGTTCTGAAAAGAAGAACTGTATATAAAGCCCGAGAATCACATCTGGCAATGAGCTGAAAATGCAGGCACACATTGCATAGATTAAATAGCTTTTGAAACTGTCATTGAGAGATCCATTCATTTATCTAATGGACCAGAGCCTGCTTGCATTTTTTCTCCCCATCAAAGATTTATTTACAAAAGAAAAAAAAAAAGTCTGAGGGATCTTTCCACATTTCTGTGAACGAAACACTCCTCAGTTCCAAACATCACTTGGCCTGAATTCCGATCCCTTTTAGCTAAAGGAAGATAGGATATAAAAGTTTGGAAGTCTGGATTTCACTTGGCAACCCAAGATGTTGGCTATATTCGTTGTAAATAAGCACAAAGAGCTCTATCGATATTTTCCTTCATGGACAAGCTCCCTGTCTCTGAATCCTGCCATTTTTCATGGAACACTGTATGGATCATATTCCCCCCTCCCTTTTGTTTGGAGAGGAAATGTACTCAATCTTGAACCCGCTGAAAACAGCTCCGGATGGAGGAGTGGGGAGGGGCATATGATTTTGAGAAATAGATTGTGCATGGAACACTTATCGACTTTATTTCACGGTGATCGCATTTTGCTCACCCCCTCGCCCTTAGCAACCCGAAAGTCTCTGGAATATAACATATGTTTGAGGACATTCGCCCTTTCCACCCTATGTACGGGCCCTCTTGCTATGCACGGGCCCTCTTGCAATCAGACCAGATGCTGGAATCAAACTGCGGCAATATACTAAACTTTTTTTACGTGCCTCCCTTCCTCCAGTGAAAGACTACAGCTAAACCTGATTTCATTTCTAGGCTTTCTTTTGATTAAGTTCGAAATATTGTCTAGGAATTCCGTCGATCCCCATCCGCTTCCCTTATTAGATGATTATTACATGGTAAAATAATTGTAGTTCGGTTTGCTTTGCTTTCTTTTTTGAGAGAAGACATTCCTCACCCCCCCAACCCTACCCTTCTCCTTACCGAGTGAACTTCACTGTGTTCTGGAGGAAATGATCATGTTCAGACATTACAGCCTAATTGGACTTTCCTTTATGACGTTTAATTTCCTCCATGGCAGACGTGTTTGGTTCTTGCTGGGGTGGGGTGGGGGCAGGAGGAAGAGAAAGAGAGACCTTGTTTGTAGTCTATTATCTGGGGTGGGGGGAGAGGAAAGAGGTTGAGAGTTTCCAAACCAGCGATCTTCATGAAGAAATCTGGTCGCATTCCCACAGTCTTTCCCCCCCATCTTCATTCTCCTCGGTGCCTGAGAGACAACCCTCCCCCCAACACATCCCAAAAAATTAAGGAGGGGTCCTTTAAAAAAGGCAACGTGTTTAGGAGAATAAGAAACGCCAGTGCCCTTTAGCCGTGTTCTGACAAAGACTCGAAAATGGAGGACCGCTATATGCCATATAAGGTAGGATGCTAACTTGACCTTCACTTTGTAATGGCGGCCCCCGCCCACCCAGACAGACAGTTGTAAACAGAAGTCATCCGACAGAAAGATTAGCACCAAGCCTGAAAGCTCTCACGGAATTGCCGAAAGTTCTTTGCTTATATTTCGCAGCAGCAAACGGGGTACAATGTTCTTCCCCTTCAACATGAGGGGGACAAAGGAAGGGGGAGAAAATAAAAGCTTCTGCGCTTGGAAAGTCAACAAAGGGTTCCTCTTTCTTTTATTAAAGGGCTACTGAGACAAACTCTCCAGTAGGTCTGGGCTGTTTGGTGATTTGTTAAAAATCCGGCTTTATGCGGTAACATACCGCATAGTCTCTCTCTCTCTCTCTCTCTCCAGAAAAAGCCAAGCTTGATTCTAATACTTATATCGCGGTCTATGTCTTCTGGTGCTTTTAAAGTGCAGGCCGGCGAACCTGCAGAACTTTTTAACTTAACTCAAACCTACGTCTGACCGGGAAGAGGTGGAAATAAGTAGGTAGCTTACTTCCCGACCCCCGCTCCCTTTCCCCAGTGGGAATCAGAAAAACGAAACGAACCAACTGAACGAAAATTCCAGGATATTTCATTGGGGGGGAGGTGCTACAAAGTGTTATGGAGACTAAATTCCTCCTAGCTTTCCAAAGGATCTGCTGGGTTTATTTTAGCCAAATAAACACTTGTCCCTCATTTTGTTTTAGAGTTTGGGAAGATCGCGGTCGTTCTGATTAAACCTGCAGATACCTCAGACGTCAAATATATATCCGTATGAGTAGGTATGTGTGTGTGTCCGACTGCCTTTGTGTGTAAAAGAAATGCCTGCTTTATCTCATTCACAATCTCTCTGTAATCTCTCTCGCTCTCTCTCTGACACACACACACACTTATATATGGTCAGTTATGAATACCTATACAATCCTTCTTTGTGCTCCTACTAGGAGGGAACATGAAATAATAAGTGGTGTATTTTTTAGAGCTTCCTTTAAGTGTAAAGGTATCTGGGTAGAATTTTCAATCTTTGAACTCTAAAACCAGCCACTAAAAATAAATAAGTGATCTGATTTTCTTAGTTCCCACTGACTTAAATGAGAACTACCAAGAGCTCTGGAAAAAAGACACTTAGCATCAGCCACCCAAATCAATAGTTAGGCACCTACCTAAGGACCTAAGTTGCAAACTCAAGCAGGCTCACACAGACAGAGCTGAACATATATGTGAAAATGTATATATATATTTAATCTTGCATTAATACAGATGTATGTGGTGTGTGGATATACATATATATATTTCAAGGTGTGTGTATGTATAACATACATCCATAAAGGACATATACACAAATGATAGATAGATAGATAGATAGATAGATAGATAGATAGATAGATACTAATCATACTTATAGAGACATTATATATACCTGCACACATATACATTTATATATGTAAAAGTATATTCAAATCTTATATACAAATATATATATAGATACACACACACACACAAAATACACATATTTACCTGTGTGTAGTTATAAATTCTTGTTTTATATGAAAGAACTAAGCTCCGTATCTATACCATGTATCCAAGATGTGTGGTGAAATAATGTTTCTTCTTTGTACAGATTGGGGGGGGGGTCTGATCAGAAGACATGCTGGTCAGCAATACTATTTTTTTAACCCAGTCTACATTATGTAGGACATTGCTCTTTGTTACCTTTGGTTTCACACTATGTTTCGACAAACTTAATTTTTTAGTTATTTCCTTTAGCAAAGATTAGCGTCACCTCATAATAGTTTAATAGTTAATCATAAAAATAAAATGAATTTCCACATATCCTATAATTATCAACATATCTCAATTGAGCACTATATTTGGTAAGGCAAATAGATGTATGAGCACAAAATACTATTATTAACAGGATTTCATTTTCCAATAAGAAGATGAATTTTGGCTAAGGTTAAGATAATGAGATATCCAGAGAACTTATATGCTCATTGAGGTAATGCACTGCTAAATCAGTTATAAAATTAAAAACAAAACTCCCTGTAAAAAAGGAGATGAGATTTTTCAACACATGCTCTATTATTCCACCTTGTCATAAATAAAACCTAAGAGGTAATTTATTTTGACTGAGGAAGGAAAATAAGATTTCTGCCTCTTCCTAGTACAATAAAAACTTAGCTCCAAGAACCCATTTACATTCCTAGAGTTCCAAGAGCACGAAAGATGCTTTATTTTCCAAAAAAATAGTCATTTTATATTAAAAATAATCAGATCATAAAATCTTTTTCGACCAGTGGTGAAGAGGACGCTGCTTAGAAAAGGGATTTATTCTGAAAGGTTCATATTTTTATTGTTCATTTCCTTTTCAAAATAAAAATAAAGGTATTTAATGAAGCCAGCCTCTTAAAAAAATCCAAAACTTTACAGAGAGCTACAAACATCCATCCATTAGAAAACCCTCTCAATTTAGCTCCTGCAAGGAATACAAATCTACTGATCTTTGTATCTTTCTTACCCTTTTCATCTTTATTATCATTCTTGTTAACAACACCAGTGAGACTGGATACATATATCTCGTTTAAATTCAGTCATCCATGGAGGCATTGTAGTTTGTAGCTACAGATATAGTAATTAATTTATTCTCTCAACAGTAAAATATTGCTGTGTCTACTTGGTACCTACCAAGTAATAAAAAAAAAAATAAAAAAATCCCTTGCAGTTCATTAGGCTTTACCTATAAGTTTCCATTTGAAATTATTTGCTTAAAACTAATTGCAATGCATTTCATTTTCCTCTCCAAGGAAGAGAGTCAGTGGCATATGTTGGTAAACACTGCTAATTATTCCCACTCTGTCTTAATTTTATATTTATGAACACATACCCATAAACAAAATACATCCTTTAGTATTAATTCATTGGCATATTAATGATAACGGAGCATGTTATTTAAAATAGTCCCTATTAACATGAAGAGGGACAGTGTAAAGAGATAATAGATCATGGAAATATTTGAAGCATGGGCACTCAGGGTCACTGTTAACTCAGACACACTGGAAGAAGAGTGGGAAGTAAAATGGATTTAATACCACTTGTAATAAGAACAATCCCCGAAATTGCATCGCTTCAAAATACATATGCAGTGATGATATGTTTTAATTAATTAGCAGCCTCTTAACAATGTCAGCCTATGAAAAACTTGAAACATTCACATGCATGGACACAAACATTGGAAGGGAGCCCGGATCATTATTTTTGGACGCAGCGTTATCATCTGAATATTTATTCTCGTGTCTATGTGTGTCTGTGAAAGCGCATCAGTGGAGCTATGCATCCATTGTCCCTTGCTGTTCTGTCACATCTGGCCTTCTCTTACCTGCTGCAAAATAAGTGCCATGTGTGCCACAGTTAATGTCGCTTAAGTACAAATAATAGGGTGTGATCTCTTCACTTTGCAAAATGGCAGGTCTATCATTTGGGGGCGGGAGGGATTGTCTTGCCAGGCCCCATGTTTTCCCCCTTACCCTCTCAAAAAACACAGAAGAGCATAGGAATGTTTGGCTCTGGCTGCAGAAAATGACTAGAAGAAAAGCAAATGCCGTCCAGGAGCCAGACAGATATGCCACAGATTCTACGTTAAGTCCATGACCAAGGCTCGCTGACCCCCCGGCGACAGCCCATTCATCAAAATGGAAAGACATCCCATGCATCTGGGAAGTACGAGTTACAATATTTCAGATGTCTTATCCACTTCCACGGAGCAGTGCTTACGAGTTCTCCGGCTAGACCATTCAGAAATGTATTTAAAAGGATAAGCATACAGCTAACTAGTCTGCATTTTCCCCCCAAGAGTGATGGTGGTCTGGACTGTACATTTGACTATTTCTGTGAGTGTTGCGGAGAGAAGATGGCAATAATTATAATTTAAAACCAAATCAAATAAGTAATTTGCGCGTCCACGGTGCATCTGTTTGCTTACATGTTTTAGTTGCCCCTAAACGTCTCATTCTGTCCCGTTTGCCTTATACTTATAACAGCCCTTTTATAATTTTGTCTCAGAATAAGTGTGATGCGAGACGGGGGACGGGGGACGGGTATGATAATGCTGTTATATTTTCAATTGGGTTTCTAGGCATCCTAAAAAAAGGATCAAGCTATTCTAGAGATGCAAATATCTCTTTTCTTTACTTTCTTTGAAACTTCTTAACACTACATGTCCAAAGCCATTTATTAGAAGTGCCATCTGATTTTATTCTGTGCTGGGGTCTTGTAAATAACGCTTTATTGACTTCATGTAAATCTCAAGTGAACAAATATATGATAAACAACTGAAAGTGGAAATTTCTTCAGCACAAGGAAAATAATATACATAAATATAGTGCTAAGAAAAGTCCAGTTCCAATTGTTTATTATATATTCATATGCATAATATATGCTCTCACTTCAAATCCTCTTTGTATGCATATATTGCATATTATCTTCCCCACACCGAATATAAACTGAAAATACTTGACCATGAACAAGCCTCATTTGGACCTACACAGAAGAATTTTGTGGTATCTGTACTATTGAAATACAGCATGTATGAGGTTTTTTATTAGGGACCGAATTATTCTTTGCAGCTAAAAGAATTCACAATGAATTCATTTTAAAGCAATAGTTGTGAAATACACTTCCGAATAAGAGAAAAAAATAGGCATAATATAGAATTTTATGGCAAAGCCACAATTTGCCCTACAAACTAACTGATAATAAATAAGTTTTATCTGTTTGGGAGATTGCTTACATGTCTTTTGGAATCCAATTCTTCTTCCCCAAAGTGAAACAACTCACAATTTTCTATACAATTTATACCACTGTATATAATTCAGACCTGTTAGCCATAATCCACATTCCCTCTAATTTCTTTGGGAGAGCGTACACCCACACACACCCCGTCCCCCCCGCCCCCCACATTTTTTCACTCTCCTGCTCTGTCAGGAAAAGTGGGCTATGTATAAAATATTTGTATATACAGAAAAACACGAAAAGACAGACACACTGCCAAAAAATAAATCAACAGGAAGGGTGTATGTGTTTGTGTTTACATGAACCACATATACTTAGCCGTCTATAGAGTACAGAGACCTTTTTACAGGCCCAATAATTTGGACTTTTAAAACTAATATTTTCATAGTGATGTTTTTCAAGCCCAGTCTTTATTGAAGCAAAGTTCTTCCAGATTTCGTTGGCATATTTGCAGGATGCAATAAGGATAAAAGGATCGTGACAGTATATTATGAAATATGGCGAAAAAATAATGCCTGATTATTTTATTTTCCACCCACACGGGACCTTTACTGCATACCCAAATGAGCAACCATGCAGAAAAATAAAGACCCTCCATCTCTGTAATTTTTAATACAGTACTGTTATTGGAAGAATCCCCCCAAAAGCACTTTGTTAGAAAATGGGGAAATTGTATTAAATCCAGTACAATTAATTATTGTACTGTATTGCTTTCACAGTAAAACTTCTTGTAACCTGATCACGCTGCGATTCAATGGGGTGTCTCTCCATTCTGTTCCAAGAGAGGGTAGGCTACGCTAAGCAATGACAGACATAGATTTTCGGGGGTGGGAGGGTGGTCAATTCTATAAGATCGGACTACCCCCATTGGTGGGTTTCCTACTGAAACTTTTTTTTTTTTTTTTTTTTTTTTTTTTTTGCCGGAACGGGGGAGAGAAATATCGCTTATCGATCTTTTAAAAGCGGTTCTATGCATTTCTCCCATCACAGCTAAACTTTGTCTTCGCTTCGAAGAAATGTCAAGAAAACCATTAGATATCCAGTAAATCTTGGTTTCTAGAGATATTCAGAAAATCATAGTTTTAATTAGCCCGGTAGGGCATTTTTTTTTTAAATCGCTGTTTTGTTCACGTCCTATAGTTAAGAAAAAACACAAAAAGATCACTATTATAATTCTGATTATATTATTATTATTAATACATGTAATCATTCCAGAGGATATGATAGTACTAAAAATTCCAGATTATAAACTCATTCTAGACCATTTCATGTTAAGCACTTCCTCTCCCATTTAATTCATATTTTAAAATCTACTATTATATTCGCAGTACGTATACACACACACATAGACAAAAGTCAAATCGTTAAAGACTCGATCTCAAGATATATTTATTCTGTTGTGTTTTTCCCCCGCAAGAAGACAAAAGAATGCTAATTATTCAATCTACCATCAGTCCAGTTTCTTAAAAAAAGAATCCCGGTTGATTTTGCCTCCAATTAATGCTATAAACACAGATATAGTCTCATTTATATACTAATTCTGAGATTAATTTATACTCCTTATTTCCCCTGGATTTTTCTAATTATATTTACAACAATGCAATAAGCAATATTTCTCTCCCTTTACAACATATTTTACACATTCATTTAATTATTTTTTACGAAAAGATGATCTATAAACCACAGAAGGCAGCGCTGTCTAATATATTTTTTTAAACTCTTTTATTAACCTTCCTGGTTAATACTAATTTTTAATAGCAAGCAGTAAATAACCAACTAGAGATTTGGGTAATTTTATTTATTGTCAGAAATCACATAATAATACATTCATTTTTAATTATTGTTGTGAAGCAACTTTTTACATGACTCTATAAAGCCAGAACGTGCTATGACAGACATTTGCATAGGCCCTACATAGAATAGCTCGAGGTAAAAAAACATTACGTATGGACTATATTGCATATTAACAACCGCAGTAATCTAGACTAGAGATACAAGCAGAAAACTGTGCCACATACACAGGGAACAAACACAGGACAAACAGAAGTCTCACCGAATAATATTTTATAGCAATCTGAAAGAGAATATTGCATATATGTTATATTTTTTAACATTTATAAGCACGTGATTTCTTTTTAAAACCGTTAAGTGGCAATGAAAATCGCCTTTGTCTTCATTAATTAATCGCCGAGTATTAAATTCTTGCTGGTGGCTTGTCCAATGGGTTTCATCATATAATAAGTCCTCTTGGTCTATATAGACGGAAAATGTTCTCCAGTGGGTAAAGAATTACAAAAGTCATTTTTCTGATATTTAGTTACAGCACCACATCCCAATGTTAACCAGTCACCCGAGTTCCTTTTAGTCTTTACATCCCACAGATTTCAACCTTCCTCCTAGGCAGTGAATTAATTTGTCGTGGGTTTGTAAGGGACAGAAATGGGAAGCTATTGTTTAGTTGATAAGTCAAAGAAATATTGATACACTTGGTGTCTTTACATTTAGAAAAAAAAGGCATCACATTCCATTTAATGCCTCGGCATCCTCAGGTTGATCGAAAATACCCTTTTTGTTCATGAGATCCATTGTATATCTTTACATGTCATTTAGTGATTATGGGGTTATAAAGAGTCCCCTGCCCAAACTGAATGTCATAAGTGGACACTACAGAGTTGGGAATATTTCTTATGGGATCCTCAAGTTACCCTTTCAAATAGGTGAATTCTTCCACATTCCTCCCTTCTTTCATTGCACATAGTTCAATCTATCAGCATTTATATATCAGAAATATATTTATTGCACAGTATTGCATGAGGCTACGCCTTTCCCTTCAAGTTCTGTTGTGCATATCGTGTGTGTAGGTGTAAGGGGTCGAAAACGGGTCTTCATATACAGGGGTCACATATGGGTGGGTGATAGTGTGGGGTAAAGGAGCTGGAAGATGTACGTGTGTTCGGTTCTCCTGGATGTCTTTGGCACAGACATGGGAAATGGGGCTGAAGAAAAGGCCAGCTTCCAAGACAGGGCGGCATTTTTCAGGACTCGAATACACCCTTTGCAGCTTGTAAATAAAGGCATTCTTTGCCACTGCGGTTCGGTCATGACCATGAACGCAAAGAGCCGGGAGCACGTGGTAATAATTTAAGCTTCCCAGAGAACGCTGATTTGTAATAAAATTAATCCATCCTATATAAAACAAGCGATGCAAAGCGTGTAGCGGCAAAACTCGAAGCGACAGCGGCCCCCTTTCTCTTAACCTTGGCATCCCTTCTAAAAATCTCTATGCGGGCAAAAGGGTCGGCCCTTTTTCTCTCTCCCTTTGTAAGAAAGCTGGGCACTCAGTAAAAGGCTTACCTTGTTACTAAGCTAATGGTTATTTTTGTACAGTAAATCAGAGCACACCTACAAAGAAAACACACAATATTCAGCTAGCTCCTCTGTGGAGGGATTAAAGTGAGGTATGAATGGTTTGTGGGGAAAGGGGGAGGAGAATGACCGTGTCTCCCGCACATTTTTTCCCTAAATAAAAGGACAGCATCCCCATAAATGCGGGGAGTGGCCGAGTGTGAAAGTTAAGGGAGAACTGTGGGTGATGGGAAGTTGAATGTGTCACTCTGTCTGTTTTTGATGTGTCCTTCTGAGGGAAAGCGGCCATTGATTTTTGTGTCTTTCTGTCCACTTGAATAGAAATCATCTTTAAAGGAAAATCAAAACCTGCTCCTTCGTTTCTAAAACAGCAACCAAGGGATGAAGTTAACGTTTGAAGACAGCTCTAGGAAAAACCTATATAATTAGCTTAATTGACTCCGACAGTGAAGGGTCCACGCTGCGGTCAATAAACACAAAAAATACAGCACACATACTCCTTCCGCGGAGTTGTGTTTTAAAAAACAACAACATGAAATTACTTCATCTAGCAGGTCATAAAGACTACAACTGGGGACAGTGCAGAGAACACACACGGTCTTGGTTTCAGAGGGAACCTCTGAAAGGCTCAGCTTAATATGGAAATAAATTCCTTTTTTGCTTGGAAGGATTTTCGGTGTAATGGGTGGGTGGACGGGCGCGGGGCCTATCCTCATTCTAACGCCATCACCTTTGTTGAGAGCAAATCGCAATGCAGGAAGCGCTATGTATCAGCAAAATTCCTAACTTAGAGACAATTCCATCAAGTTATGTATTCTTTCCCTCTATCTTCTTCCAGTAGGTATTGAATAATCCCGTTATTTTGTTCTCCCTGAGCCCTCGACTTGCTGGGAAAATAGGTCTGGAAATATATACCACGGCATTAGCTAACCTTCTCTGCAAGAATGGGCTTGAGGTGAATCCCACTTGCACTCCAAAGAAGAAACATTCAACACTAAAACCTCACTTACAATATAGGACAGTGATATGGTTCCGGGACTGTTCTCTGAAGCTGTCTGGAATCGGTACCAACAAAGCCAGAACAGTCAGCTGCGGGAAGGGGGTTATCGCACACAACCCAACAAACCTTATTGCTTGGAGGGAAACCATACCTGTTAGGCTTGTCAATGGAAAGATACAATGTCCTGCTCAACATCACACTCAGATTATACTCAACGCTGTTGACACTCTTTGAGACCATAGAAACCAATGCTGGCTGATGGTGGGCTGCGGGAGTAGCTGAGCATTCACTTCGGGTGTTTCCCCTCAGTTCCAGTGTAGGAGACGGGTATTCTCATGTTGATATGCTCGCTCACTTTTTTTTTTAAAGAAAATTATGAGTGAACAGGTAAAGTCCCGGTACCACCAGCTAGGATGAACTCTATGAGGTCTATGAGGTTAACCAACAGGGACGCTTTTGAACTTTAAAAGAAAGAAAGAGCTTGCTCCCGCAGAAGCAGTCTTTTCTTTTTCATGCGTCGGTTCTGGAACCAGATCTTCACCTGCTGGTCACTCAGGTTTAATCGGTCAGAGAGCTCCCTTCGTCTTTGGCGGGTGATGAATTCGTTGATCATAAACTCCCCTTCCAGCTCTGCTAGCTGGAGCTTGGAATAGGGTTTTCGCTTTTTCCGGGACCTTGTATGCATCGGGTACCAAGGAGCACCTAAGAACGTGTGATTGAAAGGAGAATTTAACACACTGAAAGGGGGGGAAAAAGTCGGCTTCCAAGAGAGGATCTCTTCCCCACTTCCCTGCCCCTATTCTGGCTGTACTTCCCTTACAGTTTGTAACGCTCACCTCATAACATCATCGGGGGGACACAAGAGAGAGACATAAATTTCGGTGTGCAGTAGATCTGACTGGTATATAGATCTAAGATAAAGACATAGAACTATTTTTTCCTTAGCGTTGATATATGGATCAATATATTAGCTACATATTTCTATTTTATACTGATCCATAAATCTACATATGGTGTGTACGCTATTTAACTTAGAGTTATTTCTTTTTTCTGATTGATCTATTATATACAGCGATGTATTTCTTGTCTACAAAATTGACTCATAGGTCTGTGTCTTAGACACCTGATGGACACATATTGCTAACTTTTGCTTACAAGGCTGCTTCACCGATCTATATTTTAGAAACAAGGCTGATGAACGAGGTCTAAGTCACTCATGGTTCTATGCCTTGGGTTCGTGGGAGATAAAGAAGCAACCTGATATATGGAAACCAACTAAACTTTCTTGAAAATGTTTCGCTGCAGAAGAGAATATACGTAACGGAAGGCACAGTGGAGGCATTTTTATGGTGCCTCCATACCGCAGTGGCTTGAGGGTATTTTTATGGCGCCTTCCAAATTTAAAAGCGAAAAAATCAATAAGGGAAAGTCAACAGGTAGAAATCAGCCTGTCTGGTGTGGCATCCTTCCACCTGAAATGGCCATTGCAAAACACCCAGCTCTGCCTTTTTAAGCATCCCCTTTGTGCTTCCTTTTTCAGCTCCCAGGCAGCCACCCTACCACACACCTGTGCGAAGTCTTAAAACCATTTTATACCGCGCGAATAATGCAGCCAGTCTCAGGAGCAGAGCTGGGGCTATCTGTGCAATCGCTCGCTATTTTATGGGATATTTACATGTTTATAGCCCTTTCTTTTAAAAGAAGCACCACCTAATAAAACATTAGACATTTCAGTGCTACCCCTAGCGGTCTCTGCACAAATAGGCATTCTGAGACCATGGCTAATTTCATGAATTATATCCACCGGAGCGGACCCCAGAAGAAGAGCCTGACACCAGATCGCCAGGTTCATGCAATCAACACACACATAGGACTGTTCTTTGCTTTTCCTTACCACCAGCGGACAGGCTGCTTCCTGGGTTGATAGGCGAAACCATTGTCGCAGGGTCGCTGGACGTGCCCTTATTCCCTTCATTGAGTAAGGAAGAACTGGAGTCTGACTCCAAGGACTGACAAGAAGGGGGGTCGTGGGACACAGTCTCGGGAGCCGGATAGTCATATTTGCTGAAACCCCCGCTCATTCCATTGGGAAGTCCGGATTCCAATGTCATCAGCGCATTGTCCCTGGCCCTCTCCTCCCTCTTGAGGCTGGTGTTCTCCGAGCACGCCTCCCTGTAGTAGCATTTGCTCTCCTCCACTCTAGCTAAATCGCACGCTCTGCTGAAAGAAGGGTTAATGGACACTGGGTTGCTGAGGTAGGGCTGGGGGTATCCGTTGCAGGGTTCTGAGGATGCCCAGGGCAAAGAGCAAACATTGTCCCTCCTCGGGTAGGAGAGAGACGGCAAGCCGGGCAACTGTCCTCCGGAAGCTCTGAAATTGGGAAAGTAGAAGGTATCCCCCGTGTGGATGTTCACCAAAGGTCCCACAAACCCGGGATTAAGGAGATTATGCTCGCCCATTTCCGCGGGCCTGACCAAGAGCTTCTACTTTATTGCCATCTGACATTAAACATAGTTAAACCTAAAGGTCCGCCCCATTGGTCGGAGAGGGGTCACGTGGGCGGCCACTCGCGCTGGAGGTAGGTGCCACCCACCGCTGGCAGTCGGAGGCAAAACAAAACATTAAGTTCTGCCTTTGGTGTTTTATGTGCTTTTTTAAAAAAAAAATCATAAAACATTTTATAAAATAAAGCAACGGAGTTTAGCACTGGCCTGAGCAACTCCATGTACTGTAAAATATACATCATATAAATATATATAAATGCCATCCTTTCCCCAGCTGCAAATAGGGTCCCTCCAACAGCTGGCAAAATTAGGCAATTTTCTCATTAATTAGCCCCTTTATTAACTAAAACCGTTGAAATTTACAATATCTCCCAATAAATTACTATTAGATATTGTGTCATATAAAGTTTACAGGCTCTTTAAGAAGAGAATGATGGTTAACCGCAACAGGCTGGTATTTACAGCTGATGGGATGAAAGGATTTGAACATATTTGCAACCCCTGAGATGCTTTGCAGTTTTATCTAGAGAGGGCTAAGGGTGTTTCCATCCAGACGAGGGGCAGTCTTTCAAGAACCGGACACCCTGATCTTCATCACTTTCCATTCGCTTTTATTAATGACTCCTGCCGAATAAAAAAGAGGAAAGAGGAAGAGGAAAATATTGCTCTGCCTCAGCCTTCATCTCTGAAAAGAAAATTTCTCTACCACCGGGAACCCCCCGCATTCAGTAAATAAAAACAAAAAAAAATCACGATAAATAAATAAATGCGAGTCTTAGTTCTTTATAAATATCTATCGTGTCATCGTGACAAGAAGGGTATTCGTCATCTGTGGATTGCAGAAGAGAGTATGTTGTCTGAAATGGTTGGCGTACGTCAGTGCATAATAAATACAGTGGAAAATAAAGAAATGAAAAGTTTGTTGTAAGAGACCCCGACCCAAGAAGACGCTTTAGAAATCGAGACGGGTTTGTGGGTTGTTTCTTTAAAAAGAAAAAAAAAAAAACCTCCAGGGTTTTTGGATGCCTTTGGAATTTTTCGTGCTCAACAACTTCCAAGAGCAGTGATACCGAGTTGACTTTGAAATCTACCGTAAAATTTCCTGTGTAGGTAAAACGCTTTTAATGAACCTAAGATGGGAGGTGGTAGAAATGTTAAATACATACAAGTTGAAGGGCAGAGCCCTAATTTCTGAGATTCCATGGAGTACAAAATAAGTATCTTGTATTTGAGAAACTACCAGAATGTAAAGTCATTTCCTTCCAGGAAAACATTTAAGCTAAAATGATTTGCTCCAGTTACATAGAAAAATTACGTCTTCATCATATATCTCATTTACTGTGGTATTTATATAAAATAGAGAGTTTCAAAATGTTCAAAACCACACACAGGAACACACACACACTAGGTGAATATGTGTGCATATATGCACCCTCTCTCACACACATTGTTTATATACAGATAAATTCTGCTACTGCATTTGTCTTGTTGGAATTAAAGTTTAGGATCTTGCTTAACCTTTCCAGGAATTATTTTCTAGGTACGGCTAAAAACCTGCTTGAAATTTCTCCAAGTGCATCGTGCTCAAATGAGAACACATTTTTAACTCTTTATAAACATGGAAGAGAATCTGTCATACAAGATCAGGTGATCTGGATGGGTTGTCATATGAATCAGCTTCTTTCTTTCTTTCTTTCTTTCTTTCTTTCTTTCTTTCTTTCTTTC
>ML685866.1:1036526-1051348 GCA_007922175.1 Pelusios castaneus
GCTGTGTGCCCTGGAGAACGCTGGGGAGAGGGGTGCGCAAGGCTGTGATACAGAGCTACAAACCAACATTCAGAACTCATGGCATTTCAACATAGCAAATCTACATTTGTATTTCATATACACGGCTAACCCTATCCATGGATGTTTGAAAGCAATTAGATATTCACAGTCGATGGACGGGAAAAGAGGGCAGAGGAATCAACTAAACAGGCTGTTTATTTCTTTTCTTGTTTTTTTTTTTTTTAAATAATCAATCGACCCACCAAAGAGTTCGAATGCACCTTCTGATTATGCAGATTTGTCAGATAAATATTCGCATTGACTTCTTTCTGTCTTCCCGCCACCCCCTCCAACATTTCTTTGTCAGGTAGCGTGGAGGTGGGGTGTCTTAGATTTGCTCACTACCTTTTTCTCTTTGACCCTGCGGTTCTGGAACCAGATAGTGACCTGACGTTCAGAAAGGTTGGTGGCAGCCGAAATCCTTCTTCGCTTCTCTTTGGTAATGAACTTGCTAGCTGCGTATTCCTTTTCTAGCTCTTTCAGTTGGATTTTCGTGTAGGGGACCCTTTTCTTCCGGCCTCTACGATAGCTGCTTACTTCTGGCTGGAGAGGTACCACATCTGCAAAGTGAGGAGCAGATAAGACGGTTACAGAGTTCTATTCTTTGGAACCAAATTGAGAAGACAGACAGACAGAACTATGGGGGCGAGAGGGGGAGGGAAGAGAGCTGACTCACTAAATAGGGTATCAATTGGGGTGATAAAAGTGCTCCAGGAGGTGTGTTTCTAAGTGGATTTTCAGATATGAACAAGGAGAATCAAATATCCTGTAGTAAGTACATATCCAATGGACCTTCATACCAGATACATTTCAGGTGTGATTTAAAGTTTCTCCCTTCTTGTTTTTAACCTCCAGTAAGTTTTCATATCTCGCTTTAACTACCAGCCAGAGTATGCACACTCATTAATTATGACTTTTTTATGGCTCAGCCCGCAGCATTTTGGACAAAAAAAAAATGGATCGTTGCTGCAGTCCGTCTTGTCTTCTACAGCGCGGGTACCATTTGCAATCTGAAGCTGCCTGGGTTATTCTCCACATCGGCTGTTAATACGCCGGTTGGGATAATGCATTTTCAAAAGAAAAAAAAAAACACTCAGGCCAAAGAAAGTGACAAATTTATCCTGGGGCTCGCCTTTCTTGCGAGGCACCCAAACTGTTAAAAAAATATTACCCATTAAGATTGCACCAGACAGTTCGAAGTTTCCATAGTCACGTTTTTCTTGTGTTCAGCCCCTCCATGCCAGAGCTCAATCATGAATTGTAATTGGGATCTAAACGTTCATTTATAAAAAGAATCCCAGATATCATATGGCCTTAGTTCTGCAACGGAGACAGCAAACCAAGAATCGCATTCAACATTCAGCCAAGGTCTATTCCATTACAGGTATCAAAAGCCCATTGTTACCCCTGACATGAATGGATTTTTTAAAATGACACCTTTCCCGAACGTTTCGCACAGCTGTTCTTTGTTGTTTGCCATAAGAATGACAGCTCTAGTTACATCTGCTGATGATTTTTGTAAGGGTCCAGGGATACAGTAACAGGATTCCCCCCACTCTCCACCCCCAGAATGGAAATCCTCCATAATTTATCAGTACTACCCTCAAATGAAACAGGAGTCAGTGAACTCTACCCAGCACCCAGAAAATAAATGATAGGTGAGTTGACTGTCTGTCTCCACCACAGCATCTCCCCTCCAAAAAAATCCCGCATATAATTTTATCCAGACTGTTACATTTTCCTGAATGTTATCTTTCAAGAGTGCCATTTTGTCCAGAGATCTCTGTCGTCAGGTTTTCCTCTCCCACAAAATTTTATAACCGAGAAAGAGAAGAACCTGCTAGCCACCTATTGCCCTACATTCCTTGGAATTTTTTATTTTATTTTATTTTATTTTGGCTCTAAAGAGTGGTCGGGGCGGAGGAAGGAACTATTCAATCAACGGTTCCAAAAGAGCCATTGAAACCCAACACAGTCTAAAAGGGAAATTCGGAGAGTCCCTTTACCCCACCCTCCGCATTCAGTAGGGTAAGAAACACATTGAGCCACCTCATTTGACTCTATTTCCCGTCTGCCTACCGGGCCTCTCTCTTACCATTGTTGAAGTACAGCCGGATTCAGGCACCCACATATTTCCAAGATGAACGCTCTTTGGGTGTGGGACACAAAGTCTTCAGCACCCATTTGGATCACCATGACAGGCCTTGGTATTAAGTACGAGGAAGGAACCCTGAAAGAGGCAGGAGGCGGAGATCCTCCAAACCTCTTAGCTTTCTGGTTGCGTTGCGCGCGAGTAGTCACTATGTTGGGGGACAGGGGGGCGCACATTGCTCGGGTTTTTGTTCATCTCCCACCTTTCCCCTTACAACATTCATTTGCCACTTGACGCCTGCTTCTGTAATTGCACTCGGCTTTACTGTTCCGACACAAGACACCGAACGTTTCTAGCGAAACATTAGGAGGGGTGTAGACGCGCTTTTGAGCTTCCTGCTTTCGAACGATTGGGTGGGAAATGAAAGAAAATTAAAATAATAATTTTTAAAAAGAGAGATGGACAGATCCAGCTAGGGGAGGCGACGCAGGGGAGGCATAAAGGAAAGGAAACAGACACACTTACTTTTAAAGCACCCTCAAGCTCACGGTAGGTATTTTGGTTTAAGCGTGATTGCTTCACTTTCTTACCTCTACGTGTCCATACACATAGCCGAGCGCAGAAGGCATTCCATAGCGATTTCTACCTGGCGCTTAATAAGCAAACAAGCATGCTGGAGTTTCGAGCACCCTACCTGGGAAAGGTGACTTCCAGAGATGGGTAGACTGTGTCTGGTCTTTGGAGCAATACACCTGCCCATCCCAACCATTGGAAAGAGCCCAGTGCTGGTATCCTTCCATGGGAAGCAAAGCATCATGCCTCGGTTCCGGGTGGCCACTGATCCCTGGCACAACTGACACGTCCAAGTAGCCAGGGACCGCCTGGTAAGAGCTGGTAAAGCTGGGGTAAAAAGCAAATTCTTTGGCCCTTGAAGATAGTTCCTCGCTGGGGAGAGAACTGCTGGGTTCGGGGTACTTTTCTGCCGGGTGGTAGGAACAAGGTTTCTGTTGTAAGTTCACGTTGTGGGAATGAGACAATCTGCATCCGTAATAGCTGCCTCCGAAGGAGTAGCCATAGCCCAGGGTGGCGTTGGAAGAGGCTGGTGGCGCGGGGCACTGCCTCGCAGCTTCAGGCGCGGGTATATCCGTGTAGACAGAACCCTGGTGAGTCCCAATAGTGCTGGAATGGCGCCCCAAAACTGGGTGAGTTATTATATCCCTGCAGTGGCTCGCTGGGCAGTTCCCACTCAGCGCCTCCATGGCTGGGGTTTTATGCTGGCTATTTTCATTCGGGTTTTCCTCATACACGTACATGAAGGTATCCGCCCAGCGTGGATGCAGGATCAGTGAAGTCGTCATATCATGGTCTGCCTGCGCTTTTTAAAACTCGACTTCCCAACCAGACATCTAATTTCCCCCACATATTGTTTACGCAGGGACATGCGCAGAGAGGGGCCCAGTTCATTAAGAAATCCTCCGTGCCACGTGACCTGCAAAGCGTTCACAATAAATCTGGCCCGGTCACGTGCTCCTCACCTTGTCCTATCTGCTAGTCCCTCCTGGCTTTGGGAAGGGAAAAGGCAGCTCCCATTGGCTGCCTCTAGGACAGAAACAGAAATCCTTAAAGGCAAAGGGCGACACCCACTGCTTGTAAAGAGGGAGAAGACTAAATAAAGGGAATGGAAAGTCAACATTTGGCCGACAGGAAGCGCTAGGTTTAGATTTGGCATTCTAGTCTAACTGCCTTCAAAAATCTCAGTGATTTTTTTTTAAAAAAATGCCTGACTGGGAACCTTTTAGAAAGTAAAACATAATAAAATAAAATCTGCCAGTGGAAGTGATTTCACCGAAGTATTTAATTGTTCGCTAGGATGCCTTGGAGGCTAAGGAATGAAGCGGCTCCTTTATTAGGTGAGAGCTAGGTGGGGAAAAAATATAATCACCATCCTCAGGAAAATGGAATGCAGGAGGGGGGAAAGGAACTCTTATCTGAATAGCACAATGTTCTCCCTTGCCTCCCCTTCGCCCATAGACTTCTAGCAGACTGAGAGGACCGGTAGGTTTTCTAGACCAACCTTCCGTGGTAAACCTTCTTGGGGTTTTGGGTTTTTGGTTTAATTCCTCAAAAGCCGATGTTGTTTTCAGCCTGGATATTAGGTGAAAGAAAGACCTCGACTTCACCCTAGCCTGTGTAATCCATTCCTTTTCTATGTGGGTGGGGGGAGAGGGTAAAAATTGATCCGTTTGCTTCAAAAAGAGGGGATACATATGGCTGATCATCATTTTAAAATAGTAGGAAAAAAATCCAATTTTGGATGAACCATGGTATGTACGAGGTTTGACCTGCTGTATATTTCTTTGCCAGGTGACTTTGTATTCATCCCTCAGCTGTTTTTCTAGTTTTAAACCCGGTTACCCACGGGAAAACTCAAAGCAAGATTATAATAATGGATGCCTCCAAAGCGCTTTGTTCTCCTGTTTCTTCTAGTAATCCAAACTAATGATACTTAATCTTTCGTGCTGAACAAATGGAGGAGGTTCTAAGGGGATTGGTAGCGATTATGTTATGAATGTTTAATATTTCAGTAATAAATATTGCCGCAACAATGTGGGTTATGGAACAAAGAGGGAAAGGTCTAATGACCAGGGCTGATTTGTGCGTGAAGGTAAAACACAAGAAATATAATTCAGTTTATGAAACAAATCCGAGACAGATGGATTAGAATTAAACACGAAATAGAAGAAGAGCAAGCTACTTGGCAAGAGATTGATGGGAAGATGTTAACTTGGTGTTTTTCCCCACCCACCCTTGTAGAATAAAGTTCCCTATCTTAATTTCTGACAAGTGGGTCATTTCCATCTTCATTTTTTTTTAATAAAGGAAAAGAATGTGAGTTTAGATGTGGGGGAAAAGTAACAAGAAAATCATGCTGACTCCCCGCCCCCGCATCCTAAAAATAACTGATAAGAAATAACACACCAAGTAATTCGGTGAAAGTGCAATAAGAAAGACACTAAATGAGAATTTTCTTTTAACTTCTAGAAGATAGGTAGTCTAATAGGCAAGCACTAAACTTTTATGGATTATTCCAAAGTTTTAATGAAACAAGTTTTTATAAAGAAGATTTTTCTCTGCCGAAACAATCAGATACAGACATAACACCCCGTGTTTGAATGAGCTGTGTTGTGTGTCTGTAAGATTTAAAAAATCCCAACATACAATAATACACCTATTAAATGAATTGTATTTACTCAGGGTATATAGTCTACAGCTCAGAAAACATGTTAATTACAGGTATGGTTTTTTTTGTTTGGGGGTGTTGTTTGGGGTTTTTTGTAATTTTGTGTTAAGTTTCGGAGGGGATATCCTTATCCTTTAAGTACAATTTTTCCTTCTGATGCATGAACTCTTTTCACCATTAAAAAAAAAAGCTTATAGGAACAGAAAAAAACAAACATATAACAAATAGCCCCAACCGATCAGGAAAGTAGAAACCGAATTCGATCAGGAAATTTTAGGGGCAGAGGTAAGATCTGAGCTTTTAATAACCGTTAAGTTTTCTTATGCTGACCTATGTCGTCGAAAAGGGACATTAGTTTTCAGAAATCCTTGCTTAAAGTTAAAAAAAAAGAAAAAGAAAAAAAAGTCGAAGTCCAAGGTCAAGGCAAAATAGACAAACTAGTTCCTAATTAATGTCTAGAGTCTAGACAGACAAGAATGAACTTCACAGATAGCGTCTAAGTGACATGCAAAGTCCCCGAGAAACTCTCAGTCCAAAGAAAGCTGGGATGGAACATAACTTAAAAGGATCAAAGCTATTTTAAAACCATAGGCAAATATACCACCATGCAATTTTTTAAAATGAGAGATTAAATAGGCACACGAAGGTCCCTGCACTTTATATGTCTTTGAGTTCCTTGACCTCATCTAGGAATATCCAGGAAAAATAGGATGGTTCATGGATATAGAAGCAACGCAGAAGTTATATATAGATTAAAAATTGGGGTTTCTTCTATGCGAGCAAAAATCCAATTCTCCTTAACAAACGACCGTACCCATTTGCAACCCTCCCCCTTAAAATATTTTCTCCGTCTACAGTTATGAAATAGTTAATATTTGGTAGCCAATGCCCTGTCTATAAGATGTGTAAAGGGGATTAAATGTTAACGTTTAAAACATATTATAATCGTATTAGAGTCATAATACATCAGGTAGAATTGAGGGAATCTAACCCTACTCAATCGTTGAAGAGAATGGGTAGGAAGAGCAGGGAAAAACAGTTTCTAAACATTAAGGATTTAAGGTATACTTCTTCAATAAAACAGGCAAAGTAATAAATACAAAAAATGGCGCGGTATTTTCCAGGTTTATATAAGGGCATTTACAATTCCTATTCCAGTGAAATATAGATTTAATTAAACGTTGGATTTTACAATTCAATTTTTATTGCATGTTGGAGACAGAAAATTAGGAGAACAAGATTGGGGGGACGAGGGTGAAGGGACTCAGAGATTCTCCGTTTCAGGGTCCAACATCCCAATTAAATTGTGGTTTCTGAAAACTGCAGAAAACTGAAAAAGAAAGGAGAGAAAAAGCCCAGCTTTTTGGGGGGAGGGGAGGTAAGATTTTCCCCAAACCAGTTTATATTGATTATCCTTTGTTCACTTATCTGCCTGATCCGAGCTTTGGAAATGCATTTCATTTAAGAAAATTGCTCAGTACTATCTCATTGCAACGGGCTGATTTTCCTCCGATAGCAAGCCATGCATTAATCTCCGGGGTAAATTCTAGGGGGTTAATTAAATTAAATCAGCTTCTCGAGGTTTATACCTCTCAATATGGAACTGCTTATCTGGGTGCTGACCACAAATAAAAGCTTTCAAAGCACAATGAGCAAACAGAACTAATAACCGGTAGTGTCCCAAATAATTCAGTAGATGGGAAGCTGTTGTTTGTTCTGATTTTTTTATTGCATTTTTCAGGGGGAAAAATGGGAGCAAAATGCTAGAAAATCCAAAACAGCTCGAGGTATGACCTCATACCACCATTATTTATGGTTCATTGAATATTTTGGTAAAAAATAACGTTTTATTCAGGAGAACATTATAATATGAGTATTTTTTTATATGAGTGATTCCTGTTAAGTATAAATGGACCTTAAGAAGGAAAGAAGCTTCAGTTACTGATAAAATAAAAGCTGACTCTTTTGATCTTGTGTCGTTTTCTAAATATTGGGACTCTAGGAGAACCCCTGGGAGAGGCGTTTTAATATTATTTTGCCAGTAGAAAAATCAGGTGAATTTCCCAATCCATGGAAGAGTGAATAATATTCCTTCAGGAAACACAATACTGCTTCGCAAGAACTGAGACGGCAAAGGGAGCCCTTAAATGAGTCCAAACCGAAATTTTAACCCATTTTGTTTTAGTTCAGCATTCCTTCCAGTATGCATGAATTTTGGAATTTCATATCTTTTTCCCTCCAAAAGAAATAGACTGGAGAGGGGAAAGGGGAGGAGGACGACACGTACCGCTGCAGATGAACTAGGTATAAAGGTAATGGCAAACTTTTCAAAAGACAGGTTTCTGAATGGATGGGTGTTTTGTGCACTGGTCACCATATTCATGAAAACAGTGGTCGAGTTATACAGAAAACACACACCTATCTCTAACCTGGTCTTCAATGAAGTATTCCTTTATCAGGCAAGGAAACCGATGGCTACTAGAAATGAACAAACAGGAGCAGTTCAGTCTGTAATTGTTCATCCCTTCAAGAAAAACGAGTTGGGTTTGATGAGATAGAAAGAAAAATAAAGGGTGTTTGTTTCAATTCTGAACTGAAAAAGGCTAAGGAAAATTATTCAACATCAATTCACACACACATTTTGTTGCTGAGATCTGAAAGATTTGAAACTTCTGCATTTAAGTACATTGGTGACTTCTGAACGCTCTGCAAAAACGTTCTTGCCTTATGACCCCTAAAAGTTATACATCTCCAATAAATACAACGAAGAATAGCAAACATGCTATTTACATTAAAGAGAAATCAACGGATTTTTGCAGTGTCTAATGAATATCAATACTATTAATATGAATGAAATATATACATAGATTTCGAAGGAGATACTTCATTCCATTTCCATCACGTATTTAGGTGAATGGGAGGTGAAATAAACACAGGGTTTTGTACCATAGAGGAAAACAGAATTCGTGGTACATGAAAATTTGGAATCAGTCTATCATTTTCTCTCTAGAATATAAATTTAGCCAACAAACTATGACATCGAATTCAGCGGTTTCTAAGAGAAGCTTTCCCAATGCTCCCTCTAATGTGCTCTGTATAAATAATAGCCAAAGTCTGAAATACCTTTCCAAACTTTTGGATGAGTTCTCTATTCCATTACATTCTGGAGAAAATTAATGGCCTTGTTTCTTTCAATTCTTGCTTCAATTAATATAACCAGTTGGGATTGTGTTCAGGGTTTTAAAGCTTCTGAGCGTTCTGGAAGGGTTGTGACCAAGGTCTGAATACATTTTGAAAGAATCCTTTCTAGGGGATTGACAAAGGTTTAAAAGGAATTCAATCTCGTGTTCTCCAGCCATTCGCCCCAGCTGAATTTCCTTAGAATCTTGTTTTCAACAGGAGGTGCTTCCAGGTGCGAGCCTCAGAACACATAGAGTGTCATTAATTTGGTGTAAAGGGTGTGGGATGTGTATCATTTGAGAAAGGAAATTCTGTGAAACAGGCTATCAGGTTACTTTCCCCCATGTTGGGCCCAACTGGTTTGAACAGAGTTGGAGGTGGACCAGGAATGACTTTGACCTTATCTGATTCTGCCTTTCCATACTGGAACCTGTCAGGCTTTGCCATCTGCTCTAGCAGAAGCAGAGTGGGATTACCTCACATAGGCCTCTCCTTGTGTTTTGTTGTTCTTTGCCTGCTTGCAGTAGAATAATTTTCTCTAGGAATCAGGTGGGCTGAGATAGCCCAACAGGACTACCCCTCTGGAAAAGTCGCTGCTTTGTGGGGTTCCCCCCCCAACTTCAGGCATCATCCCTCTTAACTTTTCTTCTGGTGTCCCATCGTGAAATCTCCCTCTAGGCCCCCGTGCTCAGAAAAAGCGGGACCTATTAAAAAGTGTGAGACATGGAAGATCTATCACCAGGAAAGGTTTGGTGAAGGACTTCGAAAAACAAATCTACATTTCCCCTTCTCCACCAGCTCCAATATTATTCACGGGGCTTTTACATTTTTTTGGCTCTTCTTCCCCTCTCACCTCCTCCTCCACGTCCTGGGCGCGACCTGGGAAAACAGATAAATAAGCAAATATCTCTTCCTCATAATAGCCTGATATTTCCCAATCAATATGACAACTTCTCCCAGGTGGAGCGTCGCGCAGTTCTTTGTGGAAGTACTTACAGGGTGGGTCTGGGGGAAGGATCGCCGAGTGTACAACAGGCGTCTGTATCAGGACAGCCCCCACTTCCCTCAGCTCGCTATAACTTTCCCCTCCTAGACTACTAAATACACTTACTCTCACCTCCCCCTACCCCAGCCCCGCTCCTGATATGTGCTCTTAACAACTGGACAAAAGACAGTGCTCAGAATATCCAAAAGGCAAAGATCCTGTGAATTGACCATCCTTTCTTCTTTTTTACACAGCTCAGATAAAGCAGGTAGGAAACGATTCCGAGGCAGACAAATAAAATATCTCCTTCGGTTTAGGGCCGTGTCTCATCGGAAGTCCAAGTTCAATTCCAAGTTAAAAGAGGCGGTAGCTACTGACAAAGAGAGAGGCCGGTTTGGCTACATTTGTGTCAAGTAGCTGATACCTTGAAAGAGTCTTTTTTGTTTTGTTTTGGGTTTGGGTTTGGGATTTTTTTTTTTTAAATAACTCTCGTCATTTCCTCTGCATATTCTTCAGAAGGAGCTGAGAAAATTCAGGTACCTTGTGGTCTTTTAAAGTCTCAGAGCACTTGAGAAGTAGGCAGGGCTTTTGATTTTATTTTAAAATCAAGCTCTCAGAAATCTAGCCTGACTTTTGATTCTGGGGTTCCAATGACTTGGGGGGGTTGGTTTTTTTCCCCATCCTGAGGCCAAAATAGTTCAAAATGCATTTGGAAGGTCAAGATTTCTTGGAAGCTGTGGAAGTTTAATGTAAGAAAACTTTCTCATTATGAGGCAACTTGTGCCAAATAATATTCAAAGTCAGTTGTGTTAGAAATATGTAGGAATGGGGCGTCCCCCCCCCAAATATTTTCGCTAGTTGATCAGAAAATGAAACTCTTCATATCTTAGGGCTGTTCTTTAAAGAATCGACTAATCAATTAATGAGGCATTTTTCCCAACGTTCATTTGCACTAAATATGAAAGCTGGACGTAACATAGAAATTAATGGAGGTGCACCACCGTGTTTGAAAAAGCGGAGCTTTATTACGCGTGACGAAGTGGGATTTTCTCCCACGAAAGCTCATGCGATTAATAAATCTGTTAGTCTTTAAAAGTGCCACAAGACTCTTTTGTCGTCCTAAAATTATGACTCGCTCTAAACATTTGGATAATAGAAATTTTCGGTGAGGATTTAGCAGTGACGGAATGAAAAGTAACAAGTTCTAGAGTTAAAACACGGACATCCAGGGGTTAAAAGGTAACTGCCCCCCACAAATTGAGCTCTAGATTTTATTCCCCTCCTCCCCCGTCCAACCGCAATATGATTTCATCTTCCAGCTTCTTATTTGGGAAGTAGCAATATTATTAATTAAAAACAATGTACCGGTAACTATAGGATTCTACCCAAACCACCGTGAGGTGTAAGGTCGAAGTTCTTATTTCACAAAGAAAAGCCGCCAGGAATATTTTTTATTCATTATGAAGGATAAAACAGTACAACAGTTGCCTGGTCGGTTACATTTTACCACTCTAGCCCCATTTTAAGCAAAGTTTTAATGTCTCTCTCTCACACAGGAACACACTGTTTGTAAGAGAAACGAAACTTTCCTTCTCCTAGGGAGCGAGTATAAAGAATATACCAGATCCTAATTGCTACCCAAATTTGAACCAAGTTCTCATTCTACTTCTGTCTGTGACAAGAACAAAGCTATTTGCTCAATATTGAATTGTAAAAAAATCCCAAAACAACCTTCCCCTAGTGGATATCAAGCCATTTCATTTAAAGATATTTCACCTTAAATAAATGGGAATGCTCCAAATCTTAGCATATTGGCAACCCAGTCCATCCCTCTGTTGTCATAAAGCAACAGAAACTCATAAGTAACCTCCATGTTTCTTGCACCTAAGCACCTAGGTTCTGTATGCGGGTCATCAATTCAAATGAAGGTTGAGAAACATTTATAGGATGCTTTATTGTTCTTATTACTGAATGTCCGATATGTTTCCTGAAAGGCTTGATTCCCTGTCACTGGGGGTCTTATCAGTAGGAAATGTCAATTGAATAAAATAGCGTCTTCACTGGCGAGAAGTAACATTAAAATATTCATATATATTTGAATAATTGTGAGGGAGGGTAAAAAAGATAGGAGGGTGGCTTTGATAAATGCTGCTCAAACTAACTCCAAAACATCTGTGAACTGGAGAAAAAAAAAGTTAAATCGGAGGGTTACTAAAAGGTTGTTCCATGATTCATCTGATTATTTTAAAATAAAATCTATTTTTTCATCGTTTCCAAGCTCAGAAGGGAGCATTGTGTATAATATAAGCCAGAGAATTTCCCCAGAGCGCATATACAGGTCTTCTAAACATTTTGCATTCCTCACTTTCAATGCAGGTGTGTCTGTGTGTATATTTAGCGATAGATAATCAACCGCAACGCGCATTCTCAGGTGTCTGCTAGTTAGAAAATTAGCCAGCTAGCTATCTGTGATCTTTTCTTTTCACTCCCAATGTCTCTGTGTGTTCACACCACGCGCGCACTCTGGAAGTGAAAAGAATGCAACACGTTTGCGCTTCAATTTAAGATAGATTTTATTCTAAAATATTCAGAAGAATTAAGGAACGAAGGCCCAGCAACCTTCAGATATAAAGTTTTCCAGTTCACTGATGTTTTGAGCAGGACTTTTCAAAGCCCTCCCGCCCACCATCTTCTCCCCTCCCCCAATTATTTAAATATGTATGATTATTTTTATTTTCCTTTTTGATAACCAGGACGTTTTAGTATTCAGTTACTAGTTCCTATTGGCAAGAGACGCAATGACAGAGAATTTGTTTTTTTACGGATATACACTGGATATTCAGTAATAATAACACAGCATCCTACAACTCTTCTCCACATATTTGTGGACTGGTGTAAGGTACACAGGACATAGTGTGCTTACATATATATGAAGCAGGGAGGGTTAATTAAGGGATCTATTGCCTTAGAACTGTAGAGGGATGGAGGCGCTTGGTAAGATGTTAAGATTCGGAACCTTTCTAATTATTTAGGGTGAAATATCAAATTGTGTGAGTCAGAGGGCGTACAGTCAACTGGGCGAAGGAGTGGGAGAAAGTATCAATTCCTAATGCAGTTCTGAGAAAAATAACATTATTTTCCTTGTAACTACAGACAGGCTTAACGAGGATGGGTGGATCGATCGATCGATCGATCGATAGATATCTGGAATGGTCTGATTTGACAATGCCCAGAAAATCTTTACAAATCTTAGAATGCATATTTGTCTGGTGACATTCTGTCAATGAACTTTCATATTTGGAATGTCAAGTAACGCTCTCTTTTTCGCTCCCTCCCTTCTTTCCTCTCTCCCTCACCGCTCACCCCCCCCCCCCTCAATCCGTCAATATGAAAACCCCCCAACAATTCAAATCTTCGGAATTCCTGTCCCTCATATTTGAGAAGAGCATGGACAGGTCAGATAACAACGGCGGTGATATAAATATAAATGACATTCAAGTACTGTTTATTCTCCAATTGAATTTTAATGTTAGTACCTTGCAAGAGTAGTTTAAGTTTTATTAATGAAGATAATCTTCCTGCAAAATATGGCACGATTTGCTGCGCTCATACACCATTTCGATTTTTAAAAATTTACCTACCCAATATTTTTCTGTTTCCCGTTCTTCCTTCTCCCCTTTAAAAATCGGCAATAAAGCCAAATTCCGCACTTGTTTTCTTACAGTTAATATACAGCTGAGTCTTTTCAGTCTCGAGATAATTCAGGAATGCAGGAAAGAATTATATGGCCACAATATTTTTGTTTTTGTTAAACATGGTTGACTTCTATGGATTCTTTGCTGATGAGCATTGATGTGCAACGGTTCTGTAAAATTGAATTTCATGTCTCACGGACAAATAAAAGGTGAAACAAACAGGGAGTCCTGTGGCACTCTTAAAGACTAACAAATTCGTTTATCGCATGAGCTTTCGTGGGAGAAAATCCCACTTCGTCTTAAATTCATCTGTTTCACCACTCTGATTCCCCTACTCCACCAAATGTCTGGGGGCGGGAGGGGGGTATTATTCAGGATGAGTAAGATTATCAAACCCTAGCCCTAAAAGTGGGGCGTTTCATTATCAAATCGTATCTGATCTAAACTCCTCTTTTCAAATAAAAATATAATGGAATTGGAGGTGGAGTTGAAAATTAATGTCCTAAAGGGAAAGACAACGTTTTCATGCAAGAATTGAGCCTAACATGAATAAAAAGCTAGAAAGTATAGGATGGAAACTTTATAGAAAGAACTCATGAGCATGTGAGTGCGTTAGGGGTTATATTTATGCGTTTATATGGTTACTCCTCTCCGGTATGTACATGCAGACACCTGAATAATGTAACCACCATGTTAGGTCCCCAGAAATATCCTGGTGAGATTTCAGCTGGAGGAGAGCGTTCCTCGGTAACATTATTCTAAATCTGTTCTTTTCTCGTTTCTTGCTTACTTAGAAAGAACTCAGGTGCTGAGGATACACTTGGAGATATGGTTTTGTTCTTCCTCTGTCTTCAAATTCTAAATAAAAACCTCTTCAGATCAAAAGGCTTATTTTTAAAAACAAGCTGTTACTGGGTATTCGAAGTGCTTACATTCACAATTTGCAAAGAATATTTTTTTTCTTCAGATGGC
Source organism: Pelusios castaneus (assembly GCA_007922175.1). Taxonomy (NCBI): domain Eukaryota; kingdom Metazoa; phylum Chordata; order Testudines; family Pelomedusidae; genus Pelusios; species Pelusios castaneus. The sequence goes on from ML685866.1 coordinate 1,050,752, forward strand.
ATCACCCATCTCATTGCTGTGTTCCAGGAACTAACTTCTTGCTTGTTTGCGTTCTGGCTTTATCTGGGTCCTTTGTACAGATCTAGAAAAAGCGCCCGAAGGGGAGAGAGAAGTTTTTCAGGCATTTTCTGTAGATGCAGTATACTATGGCAAGCAACATTTTATGTTGGTATTATTCTCTTCTTCAAGGGAGAAACAAAGGTGTTAGAATCTTGTATACATAGATACAGTTAATTTCCCTTTTATTTACGAAGTACCGGAGAGGTAGCTATACGCAGGATGACATCACACCGACCTCCGGGGGAGTGGGCGCTGAGTTTGCAAGTTGTTTGAGGGTATTGTGAGTTATTTTGCACTGGACTGTTGTATTTTTAAATTATGCTAAGAGTGCCTACAGCAGATTAGCAAGAGCCATTTTAGTAACAATTTGAACAAGCATATAAAGTGCCTCTGAAATTGGCCCTCTCGGATCTCATTCCATTTATGAAAAACTGCCCCCCCCCCCAAATCAACAAAACAGAACAACAACACCACCACACACACACACACACACACACACACACACACACACACACACACACACACACACACACACAC
>ML685866.1:1062966-1081646 GCA_007922175.1 Pelusios castaneus
TAGATAGATAGATAGATAGATAGATAGATAGATAGATAGATAGATAGATAGATAGATAGATAGATAGATAGATAGATAACTGTAATTCTGTATATTCATAACTAAACCCATCCATCTTGTAACTTCGTCTTTATTGGTCCGGGCATATATCCCGATCTAGATGCATTTCCATATCTATAGCTAACGAGCCAACTATCTGATGTTTATGTAATCTGCACCCACAAATCCATTCTAAATAATCTAACGTTCATAGTAGTTTCTGGTAATGTTTATGTTTCTTTACATCTGTATGGTTATTTATTCACCTACTTAGATAATGTTTATATACTCTGTATACACATCTTCACATTTTCAGAGAAGAAAGCAAATGTAGGGATCAGTTTGAATTGTAAAGATAATTGTATAAACCATAAAATTAAATAGAGAAGAGAACTTTCTCCCGCACCCCTCCATATCCGTGCAAGGACTTTTTAGGCTTCATGAACTCTACCTTTCAAATTCCAAAGGGGTAGCCGTGTTACAGGACTCTGTTGTCTTTCTACCTTTCAAGTTTTCCTTGTTAGCTGTTGAAGTTTCTTTTGTCTCCGCCTTGGACCAGGTCCTGCATTCTTTGCACCACCCACACTGCATTCACTGGGCCGAAACCCAAGGTCCTCACTCAAGCACATTTTCACGGAAAATGTGACCCAAATAGGGATTTTTTATTAGAGAGCGAGAGAGCGAGGAACACACCATTTTTAGACGTGCCTTCAGGATTTGTTATGAACTGGGCTGGCCTATTTTTCTTTTGAAATGGGAAAAATGTTTGTAACCACATTAATAGCAGGGTCAGCAACGGTGCAAAGAAAATGGTTGCTAGTGAATAATTTTGGCAACTGAGTTTTGGCAAAGTAAGGGCTCTACATACTTATTCCTATAGTTACTTATCTCAGGAGTGTGTACCTGTTAATGTGGAACTTTAAAAGGCGGTTTGGTTTGTGTATTTGTAAGTTCTCGCGCGTGTGAACATAGAGAAATGATCATTCCTATTCCGAATCTATATTTTCCGTGTATATTTATTTGTATGCAGGCGCTTATTTATGCAAACAGTTGCCGTTTCTGCCCCTTCGCTTGCGTGTTATTTTAATGTCTCTTTCGGAGTTCATCATTTTGTTTTAAATAAAAAGCCAACCTCTGCACCAGATTTCAATGTTCCCAGTGAAGAATGGCGAAGACATTTCTCATTTTAATCCGAGATGCATTGGATTAATTAGACACTAGTTTGCGTGTTTCCCACCAGTCTCCAGAAGTATTTTGCACATGATTAAAACAGAGCGCTCGCCACAGATGTCCTAGGGAGCGAGATTCCAAGGGTTTGAGGTTTTGCTCTCTTTTAAAAAAAGATATCCTTTACTTTCACATTAGCAAATGGCTCACGTGCGAGTCAGCGGCTGGGATGGCGAAGCATTTGAGAGTTTGAGGCGCTACGAAGTTAATTCCGGGTTTGCAGAGGAGCATAATAAGAAACAGAGGACCTGGGGATAGAGTGGACTGGGATTTGCAAAGGCTATCATGGGCTGGTTAGCAGCCCCTGGATTTGGGCAGCCCGCTGGCTCCCATCTCACGGTCTGGCGCAGGGAGATGTCAAAGAAAGAGGAACCTGGACAGGGGGATCGGTTCATTCTGCGGATTTCATAGAATCATTGAAACTGTAAGGAACCACGAGAGGTCCTCGAGTCCAGTTCCCTGCACTCATGGCAGGACCAAGTACCCCTTTCCGGGTAACAGGGACTGAGAAGCAGCTGACATGGACTCACCCCCTTAGGAAGGCCGGGATCCTCTCATTGGACTGCCCAGGGCTATATAGGAACAGGGTCACCTCACAGAATTACCCTATCTCCTCTCGCTGGGAGAGAAAGAAACCGGTGCTTAGGGCCGAACCCTGTAAATAGGAGCTACAGTGAAGGCACACTAGAGAGGACAAAAGTGGGAACAGAGAAGGAAGGATGAGTCTAAACCAAAGCGAGTCACACCAGGAGACCATGCTCAGAAATGGAGGTTTCTGTTCAAGTGTCCACCGAGTTCAGGGCTATTCAGACGGAATGAGCATCAGTAGATCCGCCTCAGTAGACTGGACCAGAACCCTTGGGGTCCTCAGAACCTCTGAAAATCGAAAACCAGAACCTCTAGAAAGGAGGCACGCAAAATACTCAGGAGCTGTCGACATGTCAGACCCAGACAAATTCATTCACCCATTAATCGCTCAGTAGCCTCGCAAAGCAGGGGAGGCAGGAGGTAAAATATTAACACTTAATAATGTCTCTTGAGGCGCTCTTCGATTTCTTTCTCAAGCCAACCTCGAGGAGGGGGCTCTGCTTCTTGAGATCAAATCAGTTTTGAAACCAACAATCACCTTCTGCCTAAGGATGTCCGAGGAAAGGCCAGTCAGAGATTTCAGCCCCTTGGGGTCTCCGCTCATCACTCGAGGGCAATCATTTCTGGAGAAGGGTCCACCGCACCATTGGACACGATGCTTTTCTGCCTCCTGGAACCTCGGGGTGAATGTCAGACGCACCGGAAGACAGCAGCTGGAAAGTGAAATCACCACCTGACGTCACACCCTCCGCTCTCCTGCGGGCTTGCGCCTTTTCTATTGATTCTTCGACCAGAAAGCGGGAGGAAGGACAGAAAATGGGAAATGTCCGTGACGGGAATTAATGACAACCCCTCCCCCCCAAACCCACCACTGTTCCATAGCACTGGGATCCCTGCCGACGAGGCCAGAGGAGCAGGTAAAATGGATGGTCCCAGGGTTAGATCCCTAGTGTGGGGATGGAGAGATTGTTTTATTCCCAGGCCTGCCCTTTGGAAGAAAATGACATAGTCTCTCTGTCATCCATCAGTAGAAGTTGGACACTAGTGCTTCCCTACGTCGCAGGAGGAGATGTGAGGTGCTCCTGGATTCCGGTAGAGAGGGACCCGTATAAATACAGGTATAGGAATACAGATCCAAGTGGGTGGAGTCCCAGTACAACTTGTATCACCCATGGCTGGGATTTACAAACAAAGCTGAGGGAGCTAGATGCCCATGACTCTACTTTCAAAGATCAGAGTATGGCAAAAGGGAAATCTCGTGATTTGCTCTGCACACATTTCTGGTGGATGACCAGCATTTTGTGTTGCCATGATCAACATTATCAAGCCGTATGCATCTGCTCCCAGTGCAAATGTACCCTTCAAAAACCATCTTCCAAATCAATGTGGCTGACAAAGTGGGATTTTCTCCCACAAAAGCTCATGCAATAAATAAATCTGTTAGTTTTTAAAAGTGCCACAGGACTCCTTGTTTGTCTTGCATTTATTTAGTGGACGATCATCCAAAGGCCATGGAAGGACATCCTTTGGATCAGTTCGTAGAATCTTAGCATCTCTGATCCTTCGAAGTTCTTACTGGAATCCACAAGATCTTGCTCATTGGAATTGTGTGTGTGTGTTGCATAAAGGATTGTATATGAAGAGTCATAAGGAACAGTAGGAGAAGCTCTTGAATGAAACTTTTCACCTTCACCTTCACCAGAAGCTAATGGCACAGTTCCCACTGCCTTCAGTGAGGGCCAGGTCATCCCCTCTGAGCAATAAAGACACAAAGTAGAACAAAGACAGGGCTACAAAAGAGTCGTTTTTCCCAACCTTTCACCCTCCTTAAAGGGAGAGAAGATCAGGTTTCCTGTATTCAGAAATAATAATAGTAATCCATACATACAGACATAAGCACCTCACTCATTTAGCTCCTTTCTTTCATAGATCTCAAGTTCTTAACAAAGGAGGTCTGTATCATTTCCCCCAGTCTACCAATGGAAAAACTGAGGCACAGAACAGTTAAAGGGACTGGCTCAGTGTCACCCAGCAGGCCAGAATGTAATCTTGTAATTTCCTACTACTCTTGTTCCCAGGAATGATGGACTGACCCAGATTGTATCCATGATTTTTAGGCATTTCTGAGTCAGTTAGACTCCCTTGGAGTCAATATTTCTAAGACAGGGCGTACCGTTAGTTTTCAAGCACTGAAGTCAGGGAGGAGATCAACATAAACACTGATGGTACAAAGTTGTGTATCGGTTTCAAAGGGAACTTCCACTTCGGGGATGGCAAGCTTTTGAGAAAATGGTTTTTGCAAAACAAAAACCCAAGAACTAAAATAAAAACATACAAAAACTACTTTAATTGAAATGTTGGGGTTTCTCATTTAAAAAAAACAAACATTTATTTTTTGTTTCAGTTTTTCAAACACCGACCCAAAAAATTCAAAAGAAAATTTGGGTGAAAAAAATTCACTTACATTGTTTCAGGGGGAATAAAATGATTTTCCCCACTTGCTCTACCAATAAAGCTAATGAAGTGAATAAGACACCCTGGGATGAGTAAGGGCTGTAAATTTAAACCCTAAACTAACCCCTTTAAAAAAAATCTTTAAACTTCTACATCTGATTTCTAAATTCTCCCATCAGAGCAAAAACTGTGTAGATATCCTCTTTACCAGAATAAGCATTGGCCGATGATGAGATATCAATAAGAATAATCAGATGGGAGTATAATTTGTTAGTAGAAGACAGTTTCCATTCTTCATTAAGGATAATAACCTGCCCATTTGACAAAGATGTTCCCTTTCCTCAAGTTCCAGTAAGCAAGCAACGACTCTTGCCCTCATTATGGAAACTTTAGAAGATTAATTATCATAGATTCCTATCTTTGCAGCCCCAAATGATGATGTGTTTGTAGAGAGGCCTGGCACAAAGAGTCCTAGTCTATAGGACAGACACTAGGATATTAACTACCACTAATGGGAAGAAGTCATCAGGAGACTCCATTGACTACAAAGTCGGATCAGACCTTGGCTGGCTTTATTGGGGAGGTAGGGTGGGACAATGTGGTCCTATATTTTCTACAATTCCTTTGCATCTGTGCACCCTCCATGGCACCACCGGTAAGGTGTACTCGAGATGGGTGGCCACTTGAGAGTCACAATATTGGGGCAAATACCCAGTCAGTCTCCTTCCTGCTCATTTACACGGATATACAGCACTTCTGTCCTTTGTTAAGGGACTTTCATGGGGATGCCGGCATCATAAGAACCACAGGATTGGGATCCTGGGAATTTATTTTCTTGTAGATTTCATGAGGGAAGGGGAAAGCGGAGGGGCTGAGGAACACATCAGAGATTGAGGAGATGAGGCAAATTATTCCCTAAACGTGGCCTAAACATTCGCTATTCCATCTCTAAGCACAAACACCCCTAAACACAGGGAATCCTCAAAAATACTCAGAAGCACTGGAGATGTTTGCTTCATGAAAGACCCAAGCAGGATTTTCTCTCTCTCAGAATGGCACGGTCAGTCTACAATACATTTAATACTTTCGATATTTCTTTATTATTTTACTTCTCCCAGTGCGCAATGATTTTTTATTTTAACCAGGGGTTTGGTTTGTGGCTTTTATTTGACTTTATTTCTTATTTTGTCCTCTAATTAATTTTTAAGTATCTTTTTTTAGTCCTTCGCCTGCTGAGAAATGGCTTTCTTTTAGCTCTGTGCATTTCTTTTTTTCTTCTCTATGGAGCAGTGGCTCAATAAATAATTTTAATGAGGTTGGTTTAATTACTTTTGGATGAGCATGCAGTTGAAATGTTGGATACATTATTTCTTGGTGGGAAGGTTCCACTTTACTTTTTGTTGCTCTTTCTTTCTGAGCTGCCAAAACTGACTTCATAGGCCATGTTTCTTTTAAAAACGGAGCTCATTTAAAAGTCCCCTCCTCCCCCCGTCCCTTTTGCTTTTTCCCATTGCGATCAGAGATGGATAGCCGGTGAATTTATTCTGTTTTAAAGTCTCTTTCCACTCCCAGTCCTTTATGAAGAATCGCCTGCTGCCTTTAAGTGTTTCTAAATATAATTCCTTGCTTCCTAAATTGAAATCAGGCAGAAACTCAGCAAAATAAACCAGCCAACTGGAAAAACAAAAACATTTCACCCCGAGTGAAATAGGCTCTTTTTTTTTAACCACAAAACAAGATGATATTAAGTCATAGCATTGCCTCAGTTTCTATGCAAAGCTCTCCCTTGGCCCAGTTTAGGGCCCATCATTATTAATTGTTACCTGGGGGCCCAGTGAGTAATTCTGCAAAAGGAACCAGTGGCTTCTGTAGCTTTTCCACCAGGTGTGAATGGGTGGGTGGAAAGGGGGCATACTACATAGGTGCAACTAATGTTGGGATTGGATAAAACAGAGAGATTACAGCAGATACCATAGATAGGTAAACAGTCAGTAAGGTCCCAACCCTTATGTTGACCCCAGCCCAGATTCTGATCATAGTTACTCCTGTCATTCTGGTGTCACTCCTTTGGCTTCAATGCGGAGTGACTCCGGAATTAGACAGGCGAGAGTGGCCCAAGGACATTGGCTGGAAGATGTGAGAAGCTGACCTAATAGGACCCATCCTGCTCATTTTATTCACGTACGTAGCATTTGGCCAGCCAGAATAGACTCCTCATGTCACAGTGTGAGCCAAGGAGACACCGAAAGACGACAAGGAAGGCGAAGGTTCAGAGTTAATCTTTTCTCACGGGCAGCTTCTATGCGAATAAAGCATCACAGAAAAAGAGCCATGGATTTTAGGGCCAGAAAGCAGAACTATGCGAATCAAATCTGGCCACAAGAAAGGCAGGAAGAAACTCCGTGCTACAGAGCCAAATAGTATTCTTTTCCAGGCTAAATCAGTTGGAAGAAGTGATAAACTCCTAGTTGCCTATGAAAAGGAAAGAAAATCCCAGTGGCGTGGCTTTTGCAATTCAGAAACTCTGAGGTGGCAGCCAGACGACTCCAAATAGCAAGAGGGAGGCAGCGGTTGCACCACAAAATTTAAGGCCTCCTCTCTGAGCCAAGTGACCCAGGCACTGGCTCTCTCGGCTGATTCTACTTGGCTATGAGCCTTGCGTTTCCTTTCACAGAACCAAATTGCTCACTCTTCCATGTCAGTTCCCTCTGGCACTTTCCTGTTTTTATTGAATTCTCTCCTCTGCATGGCATTCTCTTTCTGCTCAGGGGTAGCAAAGCAGATGGAACGAGGCAAGGGCTGGTTGCTGGGAATAACCAGACGTGAATTGCCAAAATCCAGAGCTGGAGAGGAGGACAATCGATGTCTTGCCCATTGCTCCAGAGTAGAAATGTCCTTCCAAAATGTCCTTAGAAATCCTCGCCTGACAATCACAGACTCTTTTGGTGGTGCTCAATATCTAAACAATTATAGCAGAACCTCAGAGTTACGAACACCAGAGTTACAAACATACCAGTTAACCACACTCCTCATTTGGAACCAGAAGAACCCAATCAGGCAACCACAGAGAGAGCGAAAGCACTGCACAGTACGGTGTTAAACGTAAACTACTAAAAAATAAAGGAAAAGCAGTCTTTTGTTTTTTTGTTTTGCAAAAAACATTTTCTCGAAAGCTTGCCATCCCGAAGCGGAAGTTCCCTTTGAAACCGATACACAACTTTGTACCATCAGTGTTTATGTGGTTTGGGTTAGGGCCCCACTGTACAAACACATGCGACTACCGATCAACACTACTTTAATACAAAGAAATATTAATAACTTCTCACCTAAGGCATGACTATGATTTTCTTCTTCTTCTTCTGATAGCACATAGGAATCCCCAGCCATGGACAAGGTGCCAGTGCTCTAGGTTGGCCGTTATTTATTGGACATAACAGTGTCTAAGAACCCCAGTAATGGACCAGGCCCCCATTGTGCTAGGTGCTGTACAAACCGTAACAAAAAGATGGTCTCTCCTCCCATGAGTTTACAATCTAAGTAAGTAAATCTAACTAGCGGATTGTGTCTTCAGAATAGGGTATGATGGGAGAGAAAGTTTATGAGAACAATCTGCATGATTAAAAAACCAAGGGAAGAGAAGTGAAGAATTATGTCATCACAATGTGGGATTCCCAAGGTTGCCACTGGATCGCAAAGAGGTTGTGTAAAACATTTGTAGGACAAGAGGCTTGGTGGGCAATTAGCGTCTGTGCAGATGTGTAAGCAAGCAATTAACAAAGAGTAGCACCTGCTAGAGAAACATATAATATCTCCTTTGCCTTGAATGGCAAAGTCGGAGCAACTCATCTACCTAAATGTCTCCCTCTGTGCATTATAGAACTATGTTTCCCACTCAGCTGCTGTATTCTCCCAGGACTCCACAGGTTTCTGACTCCTCCCCACCACCACCAAATCCATTTTACTTGCACATTTTTAAATTTGTTTTCTTTTATTTGTAAAACAAAACCTTCACAAATAAGTCAAGAGAAAAATGGGAGCAAAAGCAAGCAACCTAAAGATGGGGTCTGGGATTTTTAAAGGAGTCTGAGGAAGCTAGAGCTGAAGGGTAACAATTTCAAAAGCCCCTAGATCTGGGACCTTAAGGTCTATTTCCAAAAGTGACTTAGAAGGCTAAGTGAATACGAAAGTCATCAGTTCCTAAAGCAGTTAAATGCTGAAAATTTCACTCCTAATGGTACTGAGTTTGAACAGATACTCTCTGTTTCCTCCAGGTTTCTTTGAGAATATCAGCTCTAATTTAAAATTTCTTAAAAATCCCTTGCGCTTTGCCAGTGAAGCAGGATGGGGGAGGAGGAATATACCTCCTTCTTCATATTTGATTTCTCCGTAAGTGCAACCAATCACCTCCTCCCCTCCCCCCGCCCTCATCTCCCCCATCTCTTTTTCTCCTACCCCTATGTAAAAAGTCCCCCTGAAATATCCATGCCATGGAGTTTGGACCAGGAGTTTCCCAACCTCTTCATTTAGACTCATAGACTCCAAGGTCAGAAGGGACCAATATGATCATCTAGTCTGACCTCCCACACAATGCAGGCCACAAAACCCCTCCCACCCACTCCCGTAATGAACTTCTATAACTGAGTTATTAAAGTCTTCAAATCATGATTTAAAGACTTTAAAATACAGAGAATCCACCAGTAGGTGGGCCATGCCCAGTGCTACAGAGGAAGGCAAAAAAAAACCCAGCTCCCAAGCCAATCTGCCCTGGGGGAAAATTCCTTCCTGACCCTAAATATGGCAATCAGTTAAACCCTGAGTATGTGGGCAAGTCTCATCAGCCAGTCAAGAAAAAAGTCTCTGTAATAACTCAGAACCCACCCCATCTAATGCCCCTTCCCAGGTCACTGGCATATCTATCAAAATTAGTAAAAAATGGACAATTGCCAAACTAAGTCGTCCCATCATATCATTCCCTCCATAAATTTATCAAGCTCAGTTTTGAAGGCAGTTATGTTTTTTGCCCCCACAGCTCCCCTTTGTAGGCTAATTCCAGAACTTTACTCCTCTGATGGTTAGAAACCTGCTAGTAGTTAGTAAAGTACCATTCTGGCCTTCTAAGCCCCAGATCCTTGTCTTGTCTCAGAACATAAAGGACCTTCTTACACCCTGGCAAAACTTTGCGGACAGACCAAATTGAATAATGGTGCTATGTGCCTGTGATAAATGTTCTCAATCCTTGGTCCATCCTTCTCAAGCCGACAATTTTATCTGTCCAGCTAAAGGCTTTTGCCCCATCAAAGCAACACCTCTCTCCAACCATTGGAGCTCAGGCAATGCCTGACTTTCATTGTGATCCTATAATTGTTCCCCTGTACAAATGTGACCTCACAGATAAGCTAATGATTTCTCCCCACAGAGACAGATGATAGGAAAAACTCAGCCTGGATGGTAGTCAAGATCCATGTTGCAACCCAACAAGGCAGTATACAAATCACTGGTGATGTCATTTGTTTTTTAGTATTATTAATGCTAAGTTGTTATATTTATTACCACAGAACCTATGTCCCCTAGTCACAGACCCATTTTGCTAGCGACTGTACAAACACAGACATAGACCTCTGAAGGATTCCAGATCAGAGTCTTCCCAATGTCTAGAGCTGTTTGGATTTGGGGTTCAGTTATATTTGAGGCGCTCAATTTTGCCCTGATAGCCACTTGTTTTCTAATTGATCACAGTATGACATTTCAGAATCCTCAAACTGATCTAATTCAGCTGAGAACTTGACTTTCAGGCCTTTATTTGTTCCCTGCCTAAATGCACTCTCATTCTTGGAGAACTTGTTTCCCTCTAGCATTTACACCCTGGCCTAGTTCCAGCCTTGGGTTGATTCATCCCTGCCAAGCCTAAAACACAGACTCCATCCCGATGGGACGACTAAGAATGAGGCAAACTGTGGAAGTTTTCTGGGACAAGCTGAGTTCCTGAGAAACCCACAGCCTTGAAGGGTGGAAAACAGGCAAGTATTAGGTGATGCCCACAAATATTCGGCACCCCTTTACTAGATCTTCCATGCTGTTGGGTTAATTGATGGGCCATGGGTTGTTTTCAGCCAGCCTCCTTTATTGCACTCTCCTGTAGTTAATCTGCTCAATTGCCTGGAGTTCTGTACCTGGGAGGGACGTGGGGGAGGGGAAAAATTTGTATGGATTTAAGCAAAGTTCTCGGGTTTACATAACCAAGCTGTCTTCAAAGGGATCATTATGTCATGTTTTTAATTAAACATGTTTTGTTCTTAAAAAAAATTACAGTCTGCAATAAATCTGTTTTATTACTGCAAGTGAATGAAACACACATTGGCTTTTTAAATGCTGGGTCGAGGTACAAAGAATTTAGAATCAAATATGACCCATAAAAAGTTACAGATGCCAGGAAGTGAAGGGGGGGTTAAGGGGGTGATGAGGAAAACCAAGTTTCAACTATGTGTCAGATTAGATCACTTATGGCTGTTCGGTTTCAGTCCATTTAAGTATTTCGTTTCGGAAGGCCCATCTTGACCGTGTGTTTCCAAGCCCTTTTTATAAGTTTTTAGATCCAGAATCCTCTTTTCACACCCTGAAACAGGTAGGCAGAGAAAATAATTGTTTTAAAAATAAATAATGTGGCTACAAGCAGAATTAAGAGTGGTCATTAGAATGAAAATATAAATGTCCTTTTATTTCACAAATCTAAATGCTACATAGCTCCCCCTTCAATCTCCCCCCCCTCCCCCCTCCCCCGGACAAACACACACATGTTTGATCCATGGACATCATCTTGTTTTCATTTACTACAATATAAATTAATTGTTCATCCTGATACACATTATGACCAAATTAAGCGCAACCAACAATAAAACACACACAGACAGTGATGCATTTTCTGTGTTCTCATAAAATGTCTAATGCTCACACATCAAATGCGAGCGTTGGTTCGCACAGCAGAACAAACAATAGGGAAACTTTAAACTTTCATCAGGGCATATATTTCACCCCAATAACACTTTTTTATGTGCTTGCATTTGAATACAGTTTATTGCTACAGGCCCAAACTAAAAATAATCCCTCTTGGGCCACATTTTCAGGGGTGTAAAATGGCACAGTTCCTTTGGAGTTGATACAGCTGAGTTAATTTAAACCCAGAGGATCTACTCCACTGTTTATTATTTAGCAAAATTTCCCAAGAACAAACACTTATAGAGGGAGTTTTCTGCAGGAAGTGGCCCTTAATTCACTGTAGTAAAATTAAAAATAAAGATTGTTTCTCCCCCTCTTTTTTCCCTGCTAGAAGTGAGATGAAGATAAGGGGGAAATTATTGCAATTTTCAAATGGGCCTGTGGATTTAGGTACCTAATTTTCATTAAAAGTCAATTCCTACTCAGTTGGAATCACCAGTCAAATGAATTCCAATAACTAGTTTGAACATCTCACCCAAATTCAATGTAACTGAGCTCCTAAATTCTTTCTGCTCCTTTGAAAAAAATCAGTTTTAAATTGAATCCTTCTCCTGAATAACAACAATGGATGCTGTGGAGCGAAACTTTACTCAAGGCTTGGCACTCATTCTGATAACATGAATCACCATGACTGGTGGATATTCACCATCCATATACAGTAGTTCCACTGTAATACAGTTTGAACTACCCATTTAAGAACAGTTTCTTTTGACTTTAGAATGATCTTCCTTTGACTTTAGGAGAATTACCCCTTTAAAGTCCCTCTGTCCAGTAAACTGTAAAAAAAGACAATAGACAGACAGACAGCACACCAACCAATGAGGAAAAAAATAGTAATGACTGTTAAATACAGATGGTGGAGGAGAGGTGCTTTGTAGATTTGGAAGAAGTTTCTAGAAGATGCAGATCTGAGAGCTTAAAGGGCCCAAATCCTGCAAGTGTTTGTCCTTGGAGTAAAATTCAAATAATCAGCCTCACTGAAGTCAATGGAGAAGAACATTATACACAGATGATTAAGTCTGATAGATGCTTTATTGACTGTTGATACGTCGTACAGTCAATTGCTTGACCACACTTGGTTCATTATGAAATATATCCCGAAGCCCAAAGAACCAGCCTCACCCAGGTTTATTGCTAAAAGTGAATAATAATATAGTGCTGGATGAAAAGTCCAATGCCATACCAGTGTCCAGGAAGTTATGCCGCATTGTTAAATTCGCCTTGCTCAGGAGGTGTGCTCCCAAAGTTACTGTGCTAAAGCCATAACCTTTTATTTCTCATTCTGTTCACAGATAAAAAGGCACTGAGTGCAACATCTGAAACTAGATTTAATCAATCATGTCTACCTTGTTTGTCTGGCACCTTTGTTTACCCCTTTTCTCTAGCTTGAGCATATGCATGCCAAAATCCAACAGGCATGAGGGCACCTCATATATTTGTACCAGGGTAGAAAATCATATATATTATCCCTTTCCTTTGCGACGTGCCAATGCTGGCCTATGAAAATAACTCCATAGCTGTTGCTATGGTAAAACAACCAAACGTACTAATCCTGACAGTTTTCCTATCTACTTAAGCCAACACTTACTTTGGCTAATACAAGGTGTTATGGGATACTTTCCAGGAGTTAGCAGAATTGGGGGAAGAGGAGAACACATTCTGTTAACACAACTTCCGAACACTTATATTAATACTATGCCAAACATATATGTATAGGCTAATGAGCTAGGGACGAACATAGACAATGACTTTCCGTAGTCTTTGAGCATCCACCTATCCTTTATGCCCTTGAAAATGTCATCCAAAGACTTTGCCTTGAAGAATCCTAAACTCAAGCTGGGGCGTTTTCTTTTCGCTTTGTCATTACACTACCCTTTTACTCCCATAGCTAAACACCAGGATGAGCCATCATTAGCTGTGACTTTGTTTTTCCTCTTTAAACACTGAACCTGCTTCCAGAGAGCTACAAGAGTGATGTTGGCTTAGACTGCTCACCAATATGTGGTAGCAGTTTATTTAGTGAAAACAAAAGAAAGGTTCCAAAGGGGGAGCCATGTTAATCTAGTTCTGCAAGATAAACAAGGAGTCTGATGGCACTTTTAAAGACTAACAAATTTATTTTTTACCCCATAACAAGAACAGACCATATCTAACAGATATGGCTTTGGGGTGGAGAAAGGAAGTGTTGTCTCTATGGCAACATTCCATCCATCCTCTTCTCCCACAGAAGCCCATTCATTGGTGCATGGTATGAACAGATCATAGAACAATAGGGTTGGAAGGGATCTCACGAGGTCATCTAGTCCAACCCCCTGCTAAAAAGCAGGACCACTCCCACTCCCACTCTCCATAGAGTGGGCAGGGATTGGCCAGGGATTGGCCAGGAACAGGAATACCAGGTGGGCAGGACACATTCCATGGCATTGTACCCATATCCCTCGCAAAACACCTATGGATTCCCTTTGGAGGCTTATGCTGACCAAGATCACCATTGCTGTTCTGGTGTTTCCTCACCACATAATGCCCCTCCCAAGGAGAATGACCTTGTTGCAGATGAGGAAGAACTTGCCATGTGGGCCACAGAGGGCTGGTGAGCAATGCAATGCCGCAAAGTAACCAGAGGTTTTAAAGACCTTTGGAGTTTGACAGTCAATGCCATACACCGAATCCTGTAAGGGAAGTGGGGACTTCAATCACTCATTAGTCCAGCAGGAGGAAATGCAAGCTACTTCTACTCTGTTCCTGGCTCGCTCTCTCTCTCTCTAGCCTGCTTGGTGACCCATCAAGCAAGCCACTTTCCCAGTCTGTGACTCAGTTTTTCCATCTGAAAACTGGGGATAAAGATACTGACCTTGAAAACTTCTTTCAGATCTGTGAGCGAAAGGGACATGGAGCAAATAGCTGAGCAACCCACAGGGGTTTTAAATGGTTCCCAGCCAGTTCCTATCTGATAATAGTACTGCCTAACCTCACAGAGAGGTTGTGAGGGGGAATCCGTTAAAGGCAACGAAGTGCTTGGAAACGGAATAATTCACGGCCAGGGAATGCAATTTCCTGATTCACAGTCATTTACATGAACTTCCAGACATTATCCCAACAGCCAGAAGTAATGAATAACATAAGTCCACATGTCTTTAACAATAAACATAATTAACCATTGGAATGGATCATCAAGGGATTTTACGGATTCTTCATCATCTGATAAAACCGATAAAAGGAAATATTTTTTCCATGTGTGTAATTAGATGTCATTGCCACAGGGGCTCAGAACAGAACACGTTCTAAAAAGGGATTGGATGTTTAGATGGCTTACAAGAATAGCCAGATTTATAATTGTTACTGCTAACAAAAATTCTGAAAGAGGTATCAAACCTACTGTTTCAGGGTTTAAGCCAATCTCTAACTATCAGAGATCAGGATCAAGACCTAATGAGAGGGGCAAATGATCCCACATCCACTACTGTGGGATTCTTACATCTTCCTCTGAAGCATCTGGTTCTAGTCATTGTCATTCTGGGCTAGATGGATGTTGAGTCTAATCCAGCCCTGCAGTCCCTAACTGGAGATTGGAGCTAAGATTTCCAAAGCCATCTAGGGGATTTAAATGTTCAATTCCAATTAAAATTAAAAGAAGTTAGACCGACAAATTCCCGAAGGCAGCAATGAAAATCTCATCCTGGATGTCTGTCTGAAAGATACACTCTGGCTCCATCTGTGCCTGGGCTCCATGATACCAAAACCGGGTTGATAGTCTTTGGCTGACTGCTAAGTAGGAGATCAGAGCAGATGACCCTGATGGGCCTTTCTAAAAAATCTCTGTGTGAAATCTTGGCCCAAATGAAGTCAATTGGAGTCTGTTTGGCCATAAGAATCAATTTAGTCTGGATATCAGCCGGCGAATACATTTGCCCTTCGCAGCTATGAATCTATGAATTCTGAAAAGCCCAGCTCAATGCTTTAACTTTAATGTGCATAAATTAAAGGGGATTTTTTAAAACAAATCAGCTACTAAAGAGTCAGGCTTAGCCCAATCACTTTCTAAAGCAGCCCAATCTAGTTCTGTAGCACAGGTTGCAAAAAGTGTATGCCCACTCACTGTTTAAATGTAAAGAATGATCACAATGGTTACTTCTTTCTTTTAAACATGAAGTGTTGTAACCTTGCCTACTACACCTCGGAACAATACCTCCACCAGAAGAAAGTTACAAGGAGACACCAACAATTATTGTCTAGAGAAACAACTCAATCAGGGGAAGCCAGGATCCAGTACGTTCACTTTCCTCCTGCCGTTTCTCTTCTGTGCTTATTTATTTTTTTGTCATAAATTACCGGTCAGACAGTAAAATGCTTTATTGGCAGCTTTTAAAAGTGTCATTTCCCTCCAGCCCCTCATGCTATGTTGTCCGGAAAGATGTTCTCAAATGATGGACACTAAATGTACTGGGGAGAGGGGTGTGAACTTGGAGCTGAATGATAAAACTGGGATGGTCTCATGTGATTTATGATGCGGTGGATCCAAAGTAAATTTTCAAAGAGTAAAGGTTTCCAGTAATAGGTACAAAAGTCAAGCCACTTTAACTGTACCGCAGAAGTAAATGCAATACAACTTCCCTAGTCAGGATGCAATTAAACTGGTATAAATATGCTTGCCCTGGCGCAGTTTACCTAGAGCCTTCACTAAAAATTTTTACTAATGAAGCTATGTCAGTTAGGGGCATGGCGGGGGGAGGGAGATGTGTTAGTCAATCCCGCAAAAGCCCTCGCACAGATATATTGTACTAGTAGTTGTGTTCATGTCAGCATAGTTTATGCATGCTGGGGGACACAGCACAGGCAACACACATTGTTCTATAAGTACAAAATCTGTGGATAGATCAGGGCTGAGAATCAAGTTTTGCAGTTTAAGGAAAAGCTCGTTATTCAGGGAGAACACTTATTCCGATGCTTAATTTCAAGCAAATGCTTAAATTCCATATAAATCAATGGGACTTAAGTATGTGCTTACAGTTAAGCACGTGCTTAAGTTCTTTCCTGAACAGGGACTCACTGAACAGTTACGCCATGGGATACTGCAAAACGAATAAGGAGTCTCGTGGCACTTTTAAAGAGTAACAAATGCATTTATTGTGTTTGTTTTGCTGAACTAGACTAACAGGGCTGTCCCTTTGGAACATGGGATTCTGTTAACTGCTCCCCACTGCCTCCTTTGCTATTTTTCAGGGAGAAAAAAAGTCTCCCATTATACAGGGTTCCGAGTTTATATTCTTTGGGTGAAATCTTGACCCCATTGAAGTCAAAGATGAAACTCTAATTGACTTCAAGAGAGCAAGGATTTCATCTTCTCTCTTCTAACCACCAATGGCAGAGGAGATATGCATATCAATTGCACAAGGCCCCAAGGAATAAGTTGATATGGCAGAATGTTTTGTTAGAGAAGTTTCACCCTGCCTTGCACGTCAGTGTTCTAGGATATTCTCAAAGGCATGAACAGCTTTCATTATTTCTTAATGGAAAATACCTTGATTACAGGTTGGGTAATTACAGTTGCAGGGCTTAACAGCTGAAGTTTGGTGAGAGTCAGATTTTCTGAGGCTGCATCTTCTTAAAACTTCCAACAGGAAAGGCGTGTGTGTGTGCGTGCGTGCGTTGTGACTCACAGGGCTTTTTCTGCAAAAAGGCATAAATCACTTTTAGGGATTCATAAATCAGTCTCTTCTCAAGCCCCCTATCCTGCCAGTGAGGTGAGGCAATTGAAAAGTTTGTGCTTTGCAGACAGAATGTGACTGGGGTGAGAAAAAGGTTCTTCAAATCTCTTTAAAAACTAATAAAAGGTGTATCAGCAAGTTAAATGCAATCAATGGGGGAAATGTGAATGGGGTTCAAGAGCTTTAAAAGTGAGGTAACACAGTGTCTTCTCTATAAAGACCCCACCCAGCTATACAACAAAACATTTCCTTAATACATAAACTAAAAAGACTCCATCGCTCAGATTCCCTTCCATGCATACAGAAAGGATAAAAAAGCCTTCAAGCAGAAGTGCGTGTGTGTGCATGTGTGTGTGCACATGCATGTGTAAAATGTTACTCTTGGGGGAGCTACATCTAATTGAATGCCCCAATTTTCAGTCAAAACACACACACACAAACCAAAAGACACAGATCACTTATTTAGGTGTTTATACATGCATTTGGGGGCTGATCACATCTATCATTCTTATACATCTATGTATAAACTGCAATCATATATATATATATCATTATCTTATATATAATATATTTTATATACTTATATTATATATTTTAATTATTAAATTATTTTACCAGATGTTGCAGGTATATTAAACACCCTATAAAACTCTCTGAATTAATCTCCACAATATTCAGTGTAATAACAACCAAATTACCTTGCCTAATTAGCCTAAGAAAATGGATTTGTCAGTGGGAGACAAATTTTGATTTTACTATGATGAGCAAATGAGAGACCACTTCAAAGAAGTTTATTAAATGCTCAGACTCAAGTGGAGTCCTTTGTATCTATACACAGAGCATGGATGATGTATGCATTAATGTGTCTGGGCCGTGTGGCATCATTCTTATTAAAAATAATTTATAGAGCACCATTACTTGACATGTATGCTATATGGTCTGCATAAATCTTACCATTCTTACTTGGGCAAAATTCCCATTGACCTCACTGAGAGTTTTGTCTGAATTGGGGATATAGTACCCCTTCACTTGAATTACACCATTGTTCCCAAGAGTTTTTCTTTCTGGAAATCATGTGTTTATGGAAAATGCATATTTCTCCAATTGTACTCATCTCCAAAAGATCTCAGAAGAAAGAAAGGGCATAAGGGGGACATAAGCCAAAGAGGGTGAGTGGAAAAGAATGCAACCTTTCTTTTTTTAACTCAGCAGTTCTGACAGTGCATTGAAAACCAAGTAGCTATAAATCTGATTTCTTTATATGCAGCTGTTTTAAATGGTTTCCAGTCAGTCTGGAACAGAGAACATTGAGCAAATGTGAGTCCTGCAGGCTTTCACAAATTCAGGTGAAATAGAACAATGTGGGAACTATTTAATTCAGGTGCTAAGATTTTCACTGCTGGAACCCAAATCAAATAGACAGACGTAACTGGGATTTTTTGTTTTCATTACATGCCAATATAAGGCAGAGTGTATTTTACTGCAACTTTGAAATAGGATAAGGGTAGGGAGCGTATTTTCATGCAGATACTTTAAATCTTTTCTCTGCAAACCTGTAACATAGTAAATCCCCCACTGTGCAATGCAAAGAATGCACTCAAGGAAGAAAAATCAACAATACTGGTAGAAGAAAGAAAGAAAGAAAGAAAGAAAGAAAGAAAGAAAGAAAGAAAG
>ML685866.1:1081656-1169196 GCA_007922175.1 Pelusios castaneus
AAGAAAGAAAGAAAGAAAGAAAGAAAGAAAGAAAGAAAGAAAGAAAGAAATCTGGAAATCTAGTTTAGACGAAGTCTTGTTTTTCTCTTCCTTTGTTTACGATACTTGCAAGATTTCAAGGCCAGAAGAGATCATTACGATCACCTAGTCCTGCAGAACAGAGGCACAGTATATCACACAGTGATTCCTGTGTCAATCCCATATCTTGTGGTTGAGCTAGGCAGGGTCAGAGACTAATGTCACCGTTTCTCAGATCAGATCCATTGCAAGCCTGAGTACAGTGAATATATACGAAGGCAACTTTTTCAAATGTGAAACATTTTCAAAGGCACCGAGATCCATATGCAGGCGTTTTAATGAATGGCCTGATTTTGAAAGGTGCCAAGGAGTCACTGCATGGAGGTCCTCTTCACCCCTTGGTGCCGTTTGTGGTGTCTTCTGTGGCTGACGTCTGAGAAGGCACCTGTCTGCAGCCAGCGTAGGCCCTGATCTTGCTCACAGGCGTCACTTTATGCCCTGCATGGTCCCACTGAAGTCAGTGGTCTGTTTGTGTGTGTAAAGTTATGCACTTGGGTGAGCATTTACGTGATCAAAGCCTAAGCTTGTGGGAGGTCCTTCTGCTTTCTCAGCACCCAGTTAGCCTCCAAGCCTTTTAGATGGACTGGGAGGGCAATATTATCTCCAAGGTATTACTAGGAAAAGCCATGACTTCTCTCCTCAGAAGGCATTTTTCCTTCCCCTCTGCATAGCCTCTTTTGAGAGGGCCAGGGGTCTGCATATGAAGAGCCTATCTACTTTCAGAGCTTATATGGGCCCCACGTCCATACAGTATCCAACCATCTCATAGTCGATCAAATCTTGTGTCACCCTTGTGAAATGTTCTTATACCCATTTCACATATGGGGAACAGAGATACTATGTGACTTGTCTAAGACTGGGGGAAAACCTGCAGTGGATCAGGGAATTGAATGCAGCACTCATGAGTCACAGGTTTGCATGCTATCTGCCAAACCAATCTCCCTTTGACGTGCTGTTCTGTGGATTTTTCAGCCTTGTCCAATTCATTCTCCTATCCACCCAAAATTTCTTGGAGAAAAAGAGAGGGAACAAGTGACAAGTTGCCTCCTTGGCGCTGACACCCCTATTTATCATTGCAAGCAGACCTCCACAGAGCCCCAGCGTCTAACTAGATTCATATCCCCTGTTCCTCAGGGACAATAAAATAAAGTGTGGCTTCATCCCAACTCTAGTAAATATGTATATCTAGGTATGCAGCTAGATCATGTGCAGGCGCCAAGGACAGGCTTTTCCAGGCTTCAATTTTGCAGGGTAATGTCATGGATGATAATGTTACATGCCTTTGAGACCAGAATGCCTCATTTAGAAATGCAAGATACAGTTGGCATTACCCTCTGCTGGACCATGGACCCTTCAGGGGACATGACTTGTAATTCTGGGTAGAGTGAGGGATCCCCTTTCTTCTCCATTATTTAGTTCTTGAGAACGACAAAAAGAATAAACATGCTAAAGAAATCTCCTGTGTATCCTAATACAGGGGCAGGTTCCTTCTTGATCATCCAGAAACCACAGATTATTATATGCTGCGTTGTTATTGCCGTGCTGGTCCCAGAGAGACAAGATGGGTGTGGATCAACTTCTATTGGTCAAAGAAACCAGTTTTTGAGCTTACACAAATCTGAAGAAGAGCTTCTGTACCCCAAAAACTTGTCTCTCTCACCAACAGAAGTTGATTTAATACAAGATATCACCTTCCCCACTGAGTTTCTCAGAAACCAGAATGAGATACAGTTTGTTCTGTGTGTGCACAAGCTTTTGCAAAAAATATACAGAATACTTTATTGCCACTCTCACTTATGAATATCAAAATGCTTTGCAAAAGTGAGAGTGTGTGTGTGTGTGTATCTCGCTCTATATATATATAGTTGTTTATTTTATCATTTTTAACAAACATGAACTTTCCATACAAGTATTAACAAATCTTATTCATAATCTTTAAAAGACCCATTTGTGTTTCATCAGATCCTTGACATTAGCTATCTGTGTGTTTTGTTCAGTTTCCAAGAATGGAAACCCACTGATTATAAAATCTACTTTGTCCTGACATAAGACTCTTTTTCATATTTTTCAGAGAAAATATTTCTCCATGCCATTGCTACAGGAGAACCGTCCTTTTTTAAAAGCTGTCTATCACAGCTCTGACTTCTTGTCATCATTGTATTATCAAAGGTGCCCTATCCAAAGTCAATAACCTCCTTTGGACTGCAACCTAATAGACTCACCAGGGGCTCTAAAAATTATGATCACCATTTTACAGCTGGGGAAACTGAGGCAGAGAAAGACTGAGGCTCCATTCTCAATTGTGGCCTCCAAGTTTGGGTGCCTTGGTTGCGGGTGCTCAATGCTGGGTGCCCATGGTCTGGTTTTCAGAAGAATTGTGAACCCAAAGCTCTAGATGAAGTTAATGGGAGCTGGGAGTGTTTCATTTCTCTGGAAATCATGCCCTATGTTTCTAAAACTGGGGACCGAAAATGGAACGGTCACAATCAAAGGCCATTTTTGAAAATTGGTCTTAACTGACTTGCTTTATGCCACAGAGGGAGCCATTACCATGTCAGGGAATAGAAACTGAATTAAATTATCCACAATGAGAAAGTAAAATGGCTGTTTCCAAGGATGTCCATCTGTGAGCTTAAAACAGCGAGAGATGCCTTAAACTGACATGTGTTCTGGTCTTTTGATTCTGAGTTGTCTCCAGAAGATGTGGCTGGGGTTTCTAATCTTTAACACTTTGGTTCCTTGGGCCAGCTGCCCGTCTGATATCAATTGACATAGGAAGTACATTTACAGATGAAAAAGAGTCATTCTTCCCTTAAAACTGTAGCCCTGAACTACAGATGGATTTTACCTTTCACACCTCCCATCAGTTCCAATCCAGAAGGGAAATGTAGCAAGATGTATCCATATAATATGCATGCTACATCTTGTACTGACACTTTCTTCATAAGCTATCTCAAAAATATTCACACAGTGCTTTTCATCTGACGATCTCAAAGTGGTGTTTTACAAACGCTGCCTAATTATGCCTCAGAGGGAGGCAATTATCCTTAGACACAGATCCTGTGTGACCTTGCCCAAGCAACTGTCCTCCTTATGGCTCAGAGTCCCCACCTGTAATATAAAGATAATAATACAGCTCTACTTCACAGGCCTGTAAGGAGATTTAATTCATTACTGTGCAAAAATTGCTTGGAAAGTGTTGAGTTGGAAGTCTCTATAGGCAACGTGTTATTGTTATTTTATTAATTTGCAGCTAACTAAGTAGAGCCCAAAAAAGGATTGGGTGTGCAGAGACCGACATAAAACCGCTGATCCTTCACTCCCAGTTTTCTGCTTGGAATGCTGGATCAGCTTGAAAAATCTGAAGCCTGCTAATCCTGATGAGGTTTATGTAAATGAGTTCATCAATTGTCCTTTGTAATTAATGCTTAAATAAATGCTTGGAAGGTGCACACCATCCATTTCTGTGTCTTGCTGAGTCAGCACACCTTTGTTCATCATCATATCTCACCGAGTCAGTGGGGTCAGGGTGCGGGTTATCGGCAGATTTGCGCACAAACGCTCACACAGGCGGAATTTTGTGTTGATAAAAGTGGGTCTGGGCTGAACATTTAAAATAACCTTATCAATCAGTCCAATGGATACAACCCTATACAGGGTCTCAAGAAACTTTCAATCCTACTCTGTCACTGACCTACTGTCTTGCCTTGAGTAAGACATGTCACCTAAATCACACACTTCTGTTTTTTTCTCTCTTTATCTTGTCTATTTTTATTGTAAGATCTTTGGGGCATGACTGACTCTTGCTATGAGTTCTATCAAGACTAAGATACTTATACAGCCTCCATCATTGTAGTGCCTAAGTGCCTCACAATTTTTCATTTATTCTTCTTCACAGTACCCCGCTAAGGTAAGGAAGTTCTATTATCCGATTGTACAGAGGCTTAAAAAACTTACCTTAAGTCACACACGACTCATGAGCCATGGCAGAAACTGACTCTGGCTCTTCCATGCTCTAACCAAGTGGCCTCATTGCTGGCCTATCCATTCTCCCTGCATATATGTTAGCTAGCATGCCAAGGTCTCTAGCTGTTACCATATAAAATATTAATTTGGATAAAATCCTGGCTCTGTCTAAGTCATAACTTCCATTTACTTCAATGGAGAGAGGGTTTATCCTTTTTATCCTGGAACAAAAGTCTCTTGATTACTTGGGAGAGGGGGAAAAGCTTTTTGGAAGAGTTGAAATGTTCATGGGCAGAGCATATTTGCCACTGGGTGCCAGAGCTCTGCCATGCAGCCTCTTGTAGAGTGCTTCTGACTTTGACCCACACTGCTAAGTGTGTTCAGCTGTTTGTCATCACATCCACCCACCCACTGAATTGGAAACAGAATTCCAAAAATGTAAAAAAAAAAGTTTGTTTGTTTTAAGAAACCATGAAACCTGCAACTTTCTTGTTTGCAGCCTCTAAATACATTCAGCCATCGTCAGAATAGCCCCTCCCCTTCACAGCTGGCACTTAACTATAGCTAAAAAAGAAACATTATAGGAGAGGGAAGGGAGATGTGCGTGTACTTTTGCCTGAAAGGGTATTCTTTCCTTTTTAAAAGGCACTTGCCCACTGCAGCAGGTGTAAATCAACATAGCTCCATTAAAATCAAAGAACTTATATCAGCTGAGGATCTGGCCTTTTTAGAATCCATAAAAGTGCAGAAGGTGAATTCTTTGTATCTTAAAGTCCTTAAATCAAGATTTCAGGAGGTAAATAACTCAGTCACAGGTTGGTGGCCTATTGCTGGAGTGGGTGGGTGAGGTCCTGAGGCTGGCATTTTGCAGGAGGTCAGACTAGATGATCGGACTGGTCCCTTCTGACCTTAAAGTCTATGAGTCTATGTTTTGTAGCAGGGCTTATTCATGGTTCCAAATCATGAGGAGGTTGTTTTTGATACTATGCACCTATCATGGTGAAAAATGTGCCTTTCCACAGCTGCATGACTAACTTGGGTGAATCATTTTCTAAAAGTTGCTGTTGAGTACACTGAATTCTTACTGTTAATTATCTGGAGAAAAGCAGCCGATACTTTTATCATACTCTGTGTCATAATCCTTATGTAAAATGCAGGTCACTTTACTTTAAGGAGAAATTAACCATAGGGAGGGAGGAGCTGTGGATTTTCCAGCTTCTCAGTGGAAAAACTTCTTAACATGACTTCTTGATCTATTATGTTTGCCTTATAATCTTAAAAAGCAGGTGCTAGATATCATTTGAGCTATCCCAGCCCTCTGGTTACAATGAAATTCTGCCTGAGTTTCAAATAGGAGATCTACTGGTTGACAATTAAGAACTTGTATATGTTAGAAAAGTTGCACTAGTTTAATTGAATAAAACTTTCCCCTTTCCCGCCAGTCAGATTTATGCCCTCTGAGGATTGGTGGACATATTAGGCTGCAACAGTAGGAGTATTGCCAGCAGATCGAGGGATGTGATAATTCCCCTCTATTCGACACTGGTCAGGCCACATCTGGAATACTGTGTCCAGTTTTGGGCTCCCCACTACAGAAAGGATGTGGACAAATTAGAAAGAGTCCAGCGGAGGGCAACAAAAATGATTAGGGGGCTGGGGCACATGATTTATGAGGAGAGACTGAAGGAACTAGGCTTATTTAGTCTACAGAAGAGAAGACTGAGGGGAGATTTCATAGCAACCTTCAACTACTTGAAGGGGTGCTCCAAAGAAGAGGGAGCTAGGCTGTTCTCGATGGTAACAGAGGACAGAATAAGGAGCAATGGTTTCAAATTACAGCTGGGGAGGTCAAGGTTGGATATTAGGAAAAACTTTCTCACTAGGAGGGTGGTGAATCATTGGAATGGGCTACCTAGGGAGGTGGTAGAATCTCCATCTTTGGAGATTTTTAAGGTCCAGTTAGACAAAACCCTGGCTGGGGTGATTTAGTGGGAGTGGTCTTGCTTTTTAGCAGGGGGTTGGACTAGATGACCTCGTGAGGTCCCTTCCATCCCTATTATTCTATGACATAGTGCTCTGTAACACTCATCTGTTGGTTACATCAGTAGCTGACCCAGCCATTTTACCTAAGGGTTAAATAGGTGCATGTTCATCAAAGGTAGCGACTTGCTCCAGTTCAATTAGGTCAATTTAAGATTGATTTGCTTAGACAAGCTTGTCTTTTCTCATATAGGCAACACCAGAGCAACTCTGGCTACTTCTAAACTAATTGATTCAGTGAATGTTATGGGATACCCAGTTGCTCCTGAGAGAATAAAGCCCTTGAATCAAACCTGGGCTCCTATCACTGACCTATATTGCCAACCAATGCTTTTAAAGACACAGATCAACCCCTTTGTGCCTGGCTTGGATGGCACCATGTCCATTAGAGCAGTGCTTCTCAACCTTTTGCAGGTGGCAACACACTTGATGGCATATCACGACCCTCCAGGACACACCAGCCCACCCGCTCCAGGCCAAATCCAGCCATCTCCCTGGCTCTTCGCGACACACTTACAGCTGTGTGGTGACACAGTAATGTGTCCCGAGGCAGTGGTTGAGAACCGCTGCTTTAGAGAGATCCTCTAATGGATATACTTCCAGCGATGGGAAGTGTCCTTGCACCCGCACAAAAATATGCTCCACTTTGCTTTCCAGCCATTATTAGATATACATCACCTCAGGCTACAGGAATAGGATAGTATCTCTTTTAAAAGTCTGTGAGCCCCCTTAGTGGTGCTCTCTATGTCCTGTTTGTTAGAAGACACAAAAACAGACCAGTGCAGCAGTTTATCTACAGCTAGGCGTTGCCTCTTTAGTACAGTTGGTGAACAGCATGATTTGGACACCACCTCCATGAGTTACCCTGACTCCAGATTGGGCTATCTCTCCATCAGTGCCAGCATCAATGGAGATTCCGCATGCAAATCAATGTAATCAGCTGGTCCAGACACAGGGAAATTTGAATTAGTTGTACTTACTGTGACAGGGCAATTTCCTGCAATGTCCTGAACAAACCGGATTCATTTAAGATATTTTAGTTCATTGTATTACAAGTGCAAATGGGTATGAGTTATTGTGGGATTGGGTGTAACACCTCTGGGGGAGACCTGACTAATGTAAACCCTAGGAAGTGTTATGAGCTTCAAAGGATTGTGCAAAACAATGTGCCAGACAAGAATGAAATTTTAAACTTAAATGGGTTTCCCAGGAAAATCTCTAACCCCTTCAGCTGTTTAAGAACTCAGCCTTTTGAAAGTTTACCCTAAGGAGGAGTTGTCTGCTGACCCCTTGTTACATGAGGACAGGATCAGAGACCCAGACTGTATAAAGAAATGACTCACAAATTCATGAACAAACCGCAGTTACGAACTTGTGAGCACAGAAAAACCACATGGTGGGATTCACCATGGACTGATCACCTGCCAACACCCTTGTTGGAGCTGGGGTGATCTCTGGTGAATGCATTCTCTGTGTGGAGGTTCTTTTATTGAGTTAATCTGTTTTCTCTGAAATGCTTTCACCTTAAGAATAAATGTGCTTGCTTAGAAAGAGCTGGGTGATAGCTCATAGCTGTGGGCAGTTAAGCTGTTTATAGCCTCTGAGGAGAAAGCAAAGCAAGTCTTCTATGCAACCTGACTTCCTGGGGGATTCACTGTGTAGTCAGGGAATACACAGAATCATAGAAGATGAGGATTAGAAGGGACCTCAGGAGGTATCTAGTCCAACCCCCTGCTCAAAGTAGAACCAACCCCAACTAAACCATCCCAGCCAGAGCTGTGTCAAGCTATCTATCCATCTAGCTAGTTAGCTCTCTCTGTACCCATTGATCCCCTTTTCTGTAATTGGTGTATAAATGAGAGTGGATTTTGAATTAAAAGACCCTAAAGAGGTTTCCTGAAGGTGCAAGCTAAATCTTAATGCTCTGATATGTATAAGAAGGTGGAAACTGAATCTTTTCCAGAGGGGTAGCCATGTTAGTCTGTGTACAGCAAAAATAACCAGAGTCCTGTGGCATCTTAAAGACTAAGGGCTCCAACCCACTTCGTCAGATGCATCTGAGAAGAGGGTTGGAGCTCACAAAAGCTTACGCCTGAAGAAATTTGTTACTCTTTAAGGTGCCACAGGACTCTCGTTGTTTAATCTGAATCTTAATGGTCTGATATGTACAAGAACAGATTGCAGGAGGCAGGCTCTTTACATACACTTGCTTGGCAGAGGGGCTGGCTAATACAGGGGGTTTCAATTTTTTTTCATGGGACCCAGTGGAAAAAAATCATTTAGTCCATGACCTAGCCCTGGGTTCTGCAACCTTTGCAGACCCCTCATCCCCAACCCCTCATCCTTGCAGCTCCCACTCTGCTAAAAAAACATCCTCTGCCTGAAAATTTGGAGGTGGCCAGCGCAGGGGTCCCCATGGACATGGCTGAAAGAAGCCCAGAGTACTCTGGATAGGGCTGCTCCAGGCAGCTTTTTCTGCAGCCAGCCCATAGACCCATCCCCAGGCACAACTCAGAGAAGGGCCACCACTCAGTACGTGAAGATATGCAGCCCACTACTGGGTTGCAACCCAAGGTTTGAAAACCACTGGTCTAACAGGTACCGGAACACCTCACAAGACCTCTTACTAGTGGAAGAAACCAAAATCGCAAGCGCTGTGCTTAAATTATTTCAGACACCTGCCCAGTACGGCGAAGGGCTTGATTTTCCAACTTTCAGCACTGGCAGCTGGGGCTTGGCCCCCAAAGTGCGCCACGATCAGGTGCCGGATACCCTTTAAAAGATAGTTTTGTGCCTCATGGAGCAAGGGCAAAGAGCTAAGTGGGAGCAGCCCCCAGTTTCTCATCTGGTTGTAAACTCCCCAGCAGCATTTCTTGGTGAAGAGGCTAAGAACATAAGAACATAAGAACATAAGAAAGGCCGTACTGGGTCAGACCAGAGGTCCATCTAGCCCAGTATCTGTCTACCGACAGTGGCCAGTGCCCAGGTGCCCCAGAGGGAGTGAACCTAACAGGCAATGATCAAGTGATCACTCTCCTGCCATCCATCTCCATCCTCTGATAAACAGAGGCTAGGGATACCATTCTTAACCCCTTTCTGGCTAATAGCCATTTATGGACTTAGCCACCATGAACTTATCCAGTTCCCTTTTAAATATTGTTATAGTCCCAGCCTTCACAACCTCCTCAGGTAAGGAGTTCCACAAGTTGACTGTGCGTTGTGTGAAGAAGAACTTCCTTTTATTTGTTTTGAACCTGCTACCTATCAGTTTCATTTGGTGACCCCTGGTTCTTGTATTATGGGAGTATTTAAACAACTTTTCCTTGTCCACTTTTTCCACATCAGTCATAATTTTATATACTTCTATCATGTCCCCCCTCAGTCTCCTCTTTTCCAAGCTGAAGAGGCCCAGCCTTTTCAATCGTTCCTCATACGAGGCACTCTCCAAACCCCTAATCATTTTAGTTGCCCTTTTCTGAACCTTTTCTAGTGCTAGAATATCTTTTTTGAGATGAGGAGACCACATCTGTACACAGTATTCGAGATGTGGGCGTACCATGGATTTATATAAGGGCAATAATACATTTGCAGTCTTATTTTCTATCCCCTTTTTAATGATCCCTAACATCCTGTTTGCTTTTTTGACCGCCTCCGCACACTGTACGGACATCTTCAGAGAACTATCCACAATGACTCCAAGATCTTTTTCTTGACTCGTTGTAGCCAAATTAGCCCCCGTCATATTATAGGTATAGTTGGGGTTATTTTTTCCAATGTGCATTACTTTACACTTATCCACATTAAATTTCATTTGCCATTTGGATGCCCAATCACTTAGTTTTGTGAGATCTTTTTGAAGTTCTTCACAATCTGCTTTGGTCTTGACTATCTTGAGTAGTTTAGTATCATCTGCAAACTTAGCTACCTCACTATTTACCCCTTTCTCCAGATCATTTATGAATAAATTGAATAGGACTGGTCCTAGGACCGACCCTTGGGGAACACCACTAGCTACCCTTTTCCAATCTGAGAATTTACCATTTACTCCTACCCTTTGTTCCCTGTCTTTTAACCAGTTCTCAATCCATGAAAGGACCTTCCCTTTTATCCCATGACAACTTAACTTACATAACAGCCTTTGGTGAGGGACCTTGTCAAATGCTTTCTGGAAATCTAAGTACACTATGTCCACTGGATCCCCCCTGTCCACATGTTTGTTAACCCCTTCAAAGAACTCTAATAGATTAGTAAGACATGATTTCCCCTTACAGAAACCATGTTGGCTATTGCTCAACAGTTTGTTTTTCTATGTGACTGACAATTTTATTCTTAACTATTGTTTCAACTAAGGCTGAGTTAGGAAAGGATGTTACCGGCAGTGCTTGGCTTTTAATGAACGAACTTGTGCAGAAAGGTGCTTGTGGGGCTGCATCCCTACAGGCTCTGGGTCCAGAAGGGTGTGTGACCTGACCTCCCAGAATATCCCCCTTCTTGATCCTATCTAGGGCAATGCAAACAGGGCTTTTGTGGAACGGAGCCACCGCCTTTTCTTGTAGGAGACGATCCCATTTCAGGCAGGGCAGAAGTCGTAAGTGCTTTTTAGGGTCCAATTACAGATTGGCTGCCTCTCCGTTAATAAATCACCATCAAAGGCTCCCCCACGTCAATGGGCACGCATGTACCTACAAGACCATGCGTTTGATGCTAGTAAAATAAAAAATAAAATAAAAGGCTTGCAGGAAGAAGACCACTTGAGGGAAGGTTCTTTCCATGTATCTCCAAGGCCAGCCCCAAATGCCTTTGCTAGAAGAGCACAAAGCTGGGGTAAGGAGGGTTCCTCCGAAAGACCACCCCAGACTTGCCCACCTTTCCCCTCTCCTTTATTGGCTTTTGGAAACATTCACAGTCCAGCTATCCTACTGGAGCTATTATCCAAACACTTTAATGACACCCTGGACCCAAGGTACAAATTATACATGTCAGGATAGGAACAGCCTTCAGCTGTGGTGAGGCAGGCCCTGCTTCCATCTGCTTGCAAAGGCACACAAGAGAAAGTTCTCCATTTTGGATCACTTTGACCTTGCCAGACAAACCCTGTTGCAAAAGGGTTAAATTAGTCATTGCTTAGCGCTCAGCTGTTTGTTGCTTGCCGTTCAATCTTTTGGGTGCAGGCAAATCAAGTGACCATACACAGGAGGGCAGTTAATAGATGACCCTAACAGTTCCTAACCATCTGCTGTATCTCACAAGCTGGAATATTTCTGTGGATGCATCTTGCAGCTTGATTCGATCGGACTGACTCCGGGTTGACCTCACTCAGCCTTTCCGAGAGGGATTTTAACCCAGTCAGATCCCTTTGTCACTGTTAATGGGAATAATGGGATCAATGGGAATGGGCAAATAAAATTCACTGCCTAAAAATACCTGGAGGACATGCGAGGAAATTAACACGATGAAGAAACCACTGTGTTGTGCTCCTGGCCCTGTTTGAACTCTTGCATTTACATATGTACATCCTCTTTATCCAAGAGAAGGAAGATTTTTATCCACGAAGAGAATTTAGATGGAAGTTTTCAACAGCACCTAAGGGTTTTAGGAGCACTTAATCTCTTTGGAAAGTATTTCTGCTCCTAAATTCACTAGGCGGTTTTGAAAATGTCTCCTATTAGTAAACACGAGGCTAATTGAGGCCCTGTCTAGTTCTACCTAGGCAGGCGAAACTATCGCTGAAGTCAATGAGAATTTTGCCAGAATCACCCATGTTGGATTTGATCCTTAAATGAATGGAGCCCACTAGAGAGACTGGAATTTTCCATTTGCACAATCATCTTAAATTCATTTGATTATTCTTTGTCCTAAGGAAACTGAGACCCAAATATACATAACCAGGGAAATCAGAAATGTTACAGATTGAGTGTTTATTTTCAACTCCCTCAATTTTTTTTTCAATTATATGTTCTCAAATCAAACACAAAATATAACTTTAAAAAATCTCTCCAGCAATTCGGGAATTTGATTGTATTGTCTTGTTCAGCCTGGGGTGAAGTTCGTGTTGTTTTCTGAAATCTCTAGTAAGTTCTAATATTTTTTCTTCTCTGTTTTATTGTGTCAGGGAAAAATGAACAAAAAGAAAATAACAGAGGCAGGAATTCACACAGATTTCCCCCTGGTTTTCTTGAATGAAAGAACAGGTTGTATGCACACACACACACACACACACACACACTTTCCCCTTGTCCCAGCTAATGGATTTTAAGCACCAGCTAATTCCTTTTTAGACATGACATTTTTTCACAGACACTTTAAAAATATGGACCAAAATCTTTTTAGGTGAGGATATAGAAAAAATGTCCCTTGAGAAAAATAAATGGAAACCCCCAGTTTCCTATGCTACGAATATTCTCTGTTAAAAGATTTCATAGAATATTGGAGAGGTGTGGATGAGACCCCCAAATCTGAATATCAGTGATCAATCACATGGGGTTATGCCTGCAACAACTTAACCGGATGTCAGAAATGGCTCGAGAAGGTCCATGGAAATGAAGAGTAAACAAGAGAGGTTCAGGGTCCCCTAAATATCACTTACTCACTACTCAGACTTTCTGAAGGCTTCATTGTAGCTTAATGAAAGCTATGGTTTAATGATCTCACAAGTTGTTGATGCAAAAAGCCCATTGTCTCTAAAGGGTAAAATTTTCAAAGACAACCTACGCGACTTAGGAGCCTGAAAGCACATGGATTTTCAGTGAGATTTAGGGTCCTCAATGCCCAAATATGTTTGTTCTCAGTAGAACTTTGTCAGTTTTGAATAATCTATCTATCCATCTAGCTAGCTAGCTCTCTCTGTACCCATTGATCCCCTTTTCTGTGATTGGTGTATAAATGGCCTGGAGTTGAGACAGATAGAAGGATGGGGGGGGGGGGTTTGCTCCCCACACTTGCACTTTGAATGGGGGAAACTTTATTTTCTTGTTTATTTGAGACACAATTGAAGAAGAAGTTCTTACCCCTTCCTACAGGGATCTCGTATCCTCTTTGGTTTGTATAGGGTAATAACATTAGCAGATTGCAATGTTCTTCTCAGAGTACAGCCCCCAGGGACATTCAAGGATGGGGATGGGTGGGTAGCATTTATTTCCAGTTCTGGTGGGGGTTTAGCTCATATAAACACATGCCAATATACATTTGCTTGTTTCAAACAATTTTGATTGTGCCCTGCCTGGCCCAGAGAGGCATAGGAGTGGGGCAAGCGAAATAAAAGATGGGGTGTTCTGGGGCTGGAAAAGAGCCGGAAATGCATTCATGAAGCTTGGTGGCTATGCATGTTATGCAGAAGGCAGGCACAACATTTAGGTAGGGCTACTATTTGCCATCCAGGTGGTGACTCTACCTGTGGGAAGAGCGTAGCGGAATGGAGGGAGCTAACCCATTCAACCCCTTCCCCGCTTGAGATGGGATCAGAGCAGGCCAAGAGGCCCCACAACTGTGTGAGCTGAGTAGAGCCTGGCTAAACTGATACTAAGAAGGCAATTAAGAACAGCTGCTCCTTTAGAGGCAGGTGTATATAAGATGGCTGGGCAGGAACTAAGGTTCTGTAGAGAGGGAGAAGGGCTGGAGTTGTGCAGTGAGTGTGGGGTAGGGCTGGGCCTGGCTGGCTGAGGTGCTCAGAACTTTGAATGGGAAAAGCAATATGGGTGTCTGCATTGTAAGGAATCCTTTGAACCTTCTGCTGGGAAGATGGGTGCCTGAAGCAATTCAGTACAGAGAGGTTGGAAAGAGCTTGTTTATCAATAGGCAAGGCACTCAGCTCATGCTAAATTTATCCTGAGTTAATACCTACCTCAGTGCAGGAGACTAGACTAGGTAACCTATGCAGATCTCTTCCTGTCCTATGTGTCTGATGCTACCGAAGCAAGGCACTGGAAGAAGGGAACATGGTTCCCCCTGCTCACACAGAGATGGGGTGAAGTGGGGAGTACTGATCCCCTGAATATAGAGGAAGTCAGAGTTGCTGGTGGTAAAGACACTGCCTGTTTCCTAGTGTTGCGTGAGAAGATTCCTGCTACCTACAGAATGGGAGGGTGCAAGAGAACCAAGGAGCTGCAAGAGGCAACTACAGGGAGAAGCTATTAAAGAAAAACAGTAGGGGAGAAAAGGAGATGGCAGAAGAGAAAGAGGTAATCTTAGGCCTGGGAGAAAAAGGAGGGTTGGGTGTTACTATGATTACAGGTAGATGTTCCAGCTGAAAGATTTTGTCCATTTCAGAGAAAAATGCGTATTTGGTGATGCCAAAGGGTTTCACAACTTCAGTGTTTTTGTAGATTTGTTGGTCTCAGAATATGAGAAAGATCAGCTGGTTGTCTTCATATCTTATTGGCTGGACTTCTGGGGGTGAAAGGCAAGCTTTCAAGTTTCACAGAAGACTTGAAAAAGACCTTTTTAGGGAAGGTTGAAAGCTTGTCTCTGAAGTTGCTGGCTCAGTAGAAGATGTTGCCTCAGCTATCTTGTCTCCCAAGTTCATGTCAGTTTCACTGAATTATTCTCTAAAAAATGAAAACAACACACTTTTAAAAAGGCTAAAATGTTTCCATGTGGGGGGGTTGTTTCAAAATTTCCTTCAATTTGATTGCAAAATGGGAAAAAAAAAATCCAAAATATTTTAAAATTCCTGTAGTAGGAAGGAAACACTTGGACTTTTTTATTAAAAGTTTTCCTTAAAAATTAATTTTGTCAACCCCAAATGATTTTTTTTAATTGACACAAAATTCCAATATTTGTCCAATTCTGAAACCCTTGCAAAGCAATGAAACTCTTTCTCCTGGCTATGAAGAAAGCTGCAGCTCCAAATTGTAATTCCCCTGTAAGAGGAATAATAAAGAACTAAATTTAAACACTCTCTGTAAATTGCCGCCTCTTGCTCTCATTCTTCTGAAAAATTTTGTCAACTTATTTTGTTCTTAGACTTGGGAAAGAAACTTGCCTCCTTTAATGTCTGGAAAGTGCCTCACACAGATGGGTACTATGGTGACCAAATTAATATAACAATAATTAACAATCATTACCAAATTGAGAACTATGCAAGACCATATTAATGCAAGCATTGTTTTATTAGTAATTATTAATGTGAATTAATAAAACTACTTTTATGTGGCAGCAGCTGGCTCTCTTTCTTTACCTTGCCCCCAGTTCCTCTCTTCCCTAACAACATTACTCAAAAGTGCAGTACAGACAATCCAAATATTATAACTGAAATTTTCAAAGATAGGAATTAAAATAAAACCCTAAAAAGCCAAGAAGTTAAAATCAAAACAATAATGGTCAATGTATGGAAATCTATTTATAATATTCAGCCACACCAAGGAACAGCAAAGAGACTGAAATCAGACAGGTGGAGGGGATAAGGAAGAAAGCAAAGACAGCACTGGTGATTTGGGTCTGGACCTGAAATGAACAGGGAGCCCATAGAGTTGCCTTGAAAGGGTGCAACATGGTCACATTTGAGAAAGCAAGACAGCATTTTTCAGGTGCCCAGGGAGGCTGACATGGTGCCCAGGGAAGAGAGAGATTTTGCTCTGTTAGAAAAGCAAGCTCTTTCCAAGTCCCCCGAAGCTGTACACCTGGGAACCAAAATGCACCTTTCCCCTGAGATGTCCAACCTGAGATCAGCATCTCGTAATGACTTTCACCCATAGATCTCCTACTATTCCTGCAGAGTGTATTTTGAAGGTGAGGGCAGAGGGAAACCTGCTGGAATGCATGTTCATTATAATCAAGGAGATATACATTTGCACTTGGACAGTCTGGTGAATACGGAGAAAGGTTGGGGGTACCTAAGAAGCCTTTGGTCCCAAATGTTTTCCTGTTGAGTTTAGCTAAGCCTGAATGCCTCTGAAAGGCTGCAGCTGGCCTCCTCAAGAGTCCAACCAAGAATTTTCTTTGAGGGAGCCCAGAATACCACAAGCAACCTGTCTCCAATGATTCAGTGTCTCCCTGGGTAGCACAACTTGTGGTTGCCTGACATAATCACTGGAGGAGGGCAGAAACAAAGTGAGTCAGCACTGTTGTGGCTGCGTGGCTTAACACTCTGTTTTTCACATGCGGCAAGTTTCAACCCACAAAGTACTATGTCTACGCAGAATCATATCCATCTTGGCAAGAAAGACTTTGCAACGCCAGAGAGAGTAAACATAGTAAATAATATGTGGGCAAGTGGACAAACAGCTGTGCTGTGATAAAAGAGCTGTCTTCGCCGAGTGCCCTGCCAGAAACCAAAAAGCATCTCTAAGTTCCTGGCAACTACTTTTGGAAAGAGGCTGTTTTCTTTCCTCTGGATTTTGCCAAGAACCAACAACAGCCAATAGTCTATCCACATTGAAGGGCTATAAACACGTGGTTTCATCACCCAACATCCTTCTCTGGGAGATCATCATTGGCAATAATTTTTGAAACAGCATTGGGAGATGGTGAATTTAATAAATGTGCTGTATTTTGGGCACTGTCGGGACTTGCTGCTGCAGGATTTTCTGGTTGATAATGGCATAGCAACTGGCAAACAGCATGACCTAGTGATTAGGGTCCTAACTTGGGCCTTTAGAGATATAGGTCCTATTCTCAGCTCTGCCATTGACCAGCTGAGTGATCTGGTCCCTTCTCTGTGCCACAATCCATTGCCTGTTTTGTAAGCTCTGTGGAGTGCAAGTCATGTCTATCACAATGGGACAGAGGTCTCAGCTGGAATCTCTTGGTGTTATAAAAATACCATAGCTGGGCAGAGGCTGATGATGAAACTTGCACCTGTTTCAAGGCACTTGCAAACGGACCATAAAAGTCCTAGGAAACTGTAAGGGTATGTCTACTGCAATTAAAAATCTGCAGCTGGCCTGTTTTTGATTTTTATCTGCCCCCACCCCTCACATTCTCATAGAATCATAGAAGATAAGGGTTGGAAGGGACCTCAGGAGGTATCTAGTCCAACCCTCTGCTCAAAGCAGGACCAACCCCAACTAAATCATCCCAGCCAGGGCTTTGTCAAGCCACATTGGGCCGTCCTACAACCCAGGCTTCAGCCTGAGGCCAGAAGACTACACTGTAATTAAACAGCCCCTTAGCCCCAGCCCCGTGAGCCTGAGTCTGCTGGCAAGAACCAACCGTGGGTGTCTAACTGCGGTCTAGATATTCCCTAAGAAAGCAATCTGCCGCAGGTATGAATTAAATGTAGGAAAACACCCAACGGGGAGGAGTCCTGTTTTCACATGCTGGTGGAACAGGCAAAAATACCATTTGGGAATAGATGGGCCAAGGTCATGGTTTAATGTCTTGGGGATGGTGGTAAAGATCAACTTGAAACCATCACCTTTTGGAAGAGGCCAGAAGAAAAGCCAACTGCTGTTGATGGAACCAGGGCCCCTTCTTTGGGCTTTCCAAACTCACAGCAGCAACTTTAAAGGGAGGTGAATCTTGAGGGAGGAAAAAGCTGTGAAGTGGAAAGATGTTTTACACACCCAGACTGACAGCTGCGTAAATATTTGCAGCTGGGATGGGCCCTCCCTTTATTAATATATTGAGCCAGTTTGCTCCAAGATGCACAAATCACATTGTAGGGTCATGTACCAATAAAGTCAATCTAAAAAAAGAAAAGACACAGAAGCAAACCCTGAAGCCCTCACCCTGCCAGGCTGGCCATCAGAGAGAGTTTTTAGCTGAATTAAGACCCAGGGACTGTGAGATTTCTCAGTCTCAGTACAACAGTGATGGGCACAAAATCTGGCCCAAATTCACTAGCAGAATTTCCCCTCTGAGGCATGGATACAAACCAAAACTGAGTGGACAGGGAACTTTTTCTTTGTTATGCCTCTGTACAGCACCTAGCACCAAAAGTGGTCAGTGATCTCAGGCACCTCGGTTTTTAGGGTGCTCAGCATGAGTGTTCACTTCTTCCTTAATATGTGGTGCCCAAGATTGGACAGAGTACGCCAGCTGTGCCCTCCCTAGTGTTGAGTATAGCAGAACAATGACCTCCCATGTCTTACATCTGACCCTCCTGTTAATACACCCTAGAATGACATTTGTCACCCCCTTTTCACCGCAGCAATGCACTGTTGACTCCTATTGAATATGTGATCTTCTATAATACCTACACCGTTTCCTGCAGTACTACGTTCCTCCAGAAAGGCATCCGATCAGGAACTGACTGCATCAGGATATGGAGAACCCACCACTTCCCCTGGGAGTTTGTTCCAACAGATAATCATGCTCACTTTTAAAAGGCGGTGTCTTATTTCTAATTTGAATTTGTCTGGCTTCTGCGTCCAACCACTGGTTCTTGTTCAGCCTTTCTCTGCTGGCCTTCTTTGCAAAGCGCTCGGAGATATATTGATGAAAAGATAAAGTATAGTTAGTTATCAAAATATGACTGAAGAGCAGATAGAGCCTAAGTCTCAACAGCAAATTGCAGGACACTGTCTTTCCAAGGACACACAGACTGGGACAAGCTTCAGCCTCCTTAGGATCTAGATTCAGGAGTTCATAGTCGAACTGGATTCAGCAGAGCCTAGGGGTAGAGTGCTTCATGTCAAAGGGTGAGGCTATAAGTTCTAGTCAGGACAGGGTCTGCCTGGGAGAACTAAATGTGATACCGAACTTTCCTGCTGCCAACACAAAGCCTTCGCTGAGGCTTGCATAATGGATGTGCATTGCCCAAAGATTTGCAGCATTAAGGTTGTAGGAAGAGAAAATATAAACAGCAGCTTATTCGGAACTCCATCCGGCAGCTGCTCAGAACATCTTGGAAAGAGAGGGCTTAGAGCTAGGGTCTGCCTGCTCCAAACTTACCTGCCATTTAAGCGAAAGGAGAATCACCATTTTCAACAAGCAGTACAGGGTCTATTTCACACACCAGAGCCATTCTGATTCCACCAAACAGAGGGTTTAGATACTTGGCTGGTTGTCTTGCTCACATACTCAGGGCCTAACCAATCACCAGATTCAGAGTCAGGAAAGAATTTTCCTTCAGGTCAGATCAGCAGAGAGATCAGCAGGAGTTACACCTTCCTCTGATGTATGGCAAGCGGATCACCTATTGGGATCATCTGGGCATATCCCTCCTAATCAATTCCCTGCAACTGCAGGAGCTCTGGCATCATCAGTTGTGTAGGGGCCATATATCTGAAAAGATGTTAGAAACAGACACACCACAAGAAACCCCAAAATGTGTGCCTTTATTCAGACAGAAGTAATGAGAAGAAGTGAGAACCAGCCAGAAAGGTTCTTCTACATACATCTATTACCATGGCAACCCATCATCTATTACTATGGCAACCCACCATCTATTACTATGGCAACCCAGCAACCCCCATCCCCCAAATATGAGTAAGTCTTTGCCCAGAAGAGGCTTTATATTCCCTTACCTTCCCACAAAATCTCAGTTCCCCATCAACACAATGGGGCTCTTTGCACTGTCCTGCCTCACAGGGTCGGGGGTGTGTGAAGATAAATCCATTAAAGTTTGTGAGGTGCTCTGCTCATTTGGTGACAGAGGCCAGATAAGTTCCTTAGCTAGCCAGGTGCAATGAGAAATGGGTGTGTCTCAGAACAGATCGACATTGGTCTGTCATGATGGTCCAGCAAAGCAGCTCCCATTTCTACCTCAGTTACTTCCACCCACCAGCTCCCTAGAACCGGGGAGATGTTGCTGATGTCCCTGCTCTGCTTTTTCTCTATGAGTGGATCATAGAATCAAAAAACAATGAGAGTCCTGTGGCACCTTATAAACTAACAATCTATAAGGTGCCACAGGACTCTCGTTTTTTGTTGTACAACAGACTAACACGGCTACCCCGCTGGAAATTTCTACCATAAAATCAAAGACGATTAGTGTTGGAAGGGATCTCAAGAGGTATCTAGTCCCACCCCCTGATCAGATCAGGGCCAACCCCAACTAAATCATCCCAGCCAGGGCTGGCCACAGGGTCCCCTGATGAGAGGGTGTGGAGCAAGGAGTGGGCCACCCACAGGATCTCCTGATGTTGGGGGGACCCAGGAGCCACAAGGGGGCAGCCACGGAGTTGCCTGTGGCTCCAGAGCCGCAGGTTGCAGACCCCTGACCTAGCTTTTTTTGTCTGTGGCGCTCAGAGTGCTTTATGCATTATGGATGGGGACACTGAGGCACAGAGAATTAGTCAAGGTCACATAGCTGGATCAAAGAAGAGAAGGGAATAGAAACCAGACCTTCTGTCTCCAGATCCAGTGCCTTGTCCTCCTATCCACACCATAGGAGCAAATGATGTTTCATCTCCCAGTCTCTAGAGGGAACAAGGAAGCACTGACAAGCACAGAGATTTAGTCCTTTCTGCACCTCCTCTAGTAATAATTGCTGCTTGGATGCTTGACTCTGTACAAACACACTCTCACCACAACCCCCTTTAGAACAAAGTCATGACTCAGCTGAACAGGTCCAGTCCAGACACGGTCATGCTTCTCCAGCAGTTTTCCTGGCTTTTGCAATTGGTGCAGGCTGGATTGTTTGGTGCCACATTCTCCAGTCGGGCTCATTTTAAATTATACCATTGCTATAATCATAGTAATTCACACTTTTAGAGGGATTTTTCATCCCAAAGGACAGTACACATGGTGGCCAACATTTTCAAAGGTGGGAGTCTAAAGTGAGGCTCCTAAATCCACAGATAGACCCCTGGGGAATTATTTTTGAAAGGCCAAATGGCAGGTTAGGTGCCCAACTCTCACTGGAAGCAATTTTGCCAACTCAGGATTTTTTATCATGAGTCTCAGGATAGCTGGTGTTTTTCTTAACGCGCTGGCTCCTGGAGGATTAGAGGAGAATCAGCTCTTGTTTTATTAAAGAATGCACATTCCTGGCTAAGAGAAGAGTTTAAAACCATCAGCCATGTGCGTCCAAAAGGCTCAGTCCTAAACTACACTGGGAAAACTTTGTGAGCATACATGTAGACGTAAACCTGCATCTACACTGTAGCTGTAGCTTACACTAAGAAAGGAATTGCTTTAATTGATGGTAGCACTACAGCCGGTCCCAGAATGAAATAAGATACACAAGCAAAGCACTTTTATATCAGAATAACTACATCTATATTGTCTTTTGTCAGTATAGAACTGATGTAAAAAACTCACACCTGTAACTGATCTTTCCATACCTTCCAATGTTTTACATGTAGACCCAGACTCAGAATCAGAAAGCAAATAGAAAATAAAATTGAGGGACAGGTTTATCTCCTGGTTTTTAAATTAATCACATGATTTTATTCATATGAAAATTGAAAGGTGGATAAGCAATTGGTTAAAGGGGAGACTGCAGTGAGTCACACTGAAAGGTGAACTGTCAGGCTGGAGGAAGGTTACTAGTGGAGTTCCTCAGGGATCGTTCTTGGGACGGATCTTATTTAACCTTTATTACTGACTTTGGCACAAAAGGTAGGAGTGTGCTAATCAAGTTTGCGGATAACACAAAGTTGGGAGGGCTTGCCAAGATAGAGAAGGATGGGGATACCATACAAGAAGATCTGGATGACTTTGTAAATTGAATAGTGGAAAGCACAAGGTCATGCATTTAGAAACTAGTAACAAGAATTTTTGCTATAAACTGGAGATGCATCAGTGGGAAGTGACAGAGGAGGAGAAGGACCTGGGCCTATTGTTTGATCACGGAATGACTAGGAGCCGCCAATGTGATGTGGCCATGAAAAAAGCTAATGTGGTCCTAGGATGCATCAGGTGAGGTATTTCCAGTAGAGATAGGGAGGTGTTAGTACCTTTATACAAGGTGCTGGTGAGACCTCATCTGAAATATGGTGTGCAGTTCTGGTCCCTCGTATTTAAGAAAGATTAATTCAGATAGGACCAGAGAAGGGCTGCTAGGAGGATCTGAGGAATGGAAAATATGCCTTATGAGAGGAGACTCAAAGAGCTTGGCTAGTTTAGCCTAAACAAAAGATGGTTGAAGGAAGATATGATTGATCTCTATAAATACATCAGAGGGATAAAATACCAGGGAGGGAAGGGATTTATTTAAGTTCACTGCCCATCTGGGTACAAGAACAAATGGACATAAAGTGGCCATCAGGAAGTTTAGACTTGAAATCAGATGAAGGTTTCTAACCACCAGAAGAAGTTCAGGAACTGTAGGGATTCATGGCCTGGGGTCATGCAAAGACGGCACGTCCAGGCACACCTGGATGACCTCGATGCATGATCACAGGCTATCCACCTGTAAATTATGCTGGGCAGGTTTGGAAAGAGAGTGTGTGAGGAAAAGACACTGAGTAGATTGAGAGACAGTGAAAGAGTTAATCTTTTCCAGGCCCCAGCTTTCTTTCTCAAGGCCTCAGCTAGGAATGTAATCATTAGAGCCTATTTTCTTATCCCTGCGTAAAAGGCCTTGAGAGAACCTGTTATGTTCTTCTGTTCTGTTATGCTGTGTTTTGTACATGAATGCTTATTATGATATTACGTAAGCTGTTTGTACAGCTTAATAAATAAGAGGTGCCTAGCTGAGAGATGCAGCTTTTGCTCCTCCATGGCATGACAAGTCTGTGTCTGTCATCCCTTCAAGGAACAGCCTTCCAAGAGGAGCCATGTGGGCAAAAAACGTAGCTGGCTTCAAGATTGAGCTTGATACATTTATGAAGGGGATGGTATGGTGGGACAGCTTAACTTGACAATTAATAGATCTTTGTTTAATAGAGGTAAATACACCCAATGGCCTGTGATGGGATATGAGATGCTCTGAATTTCTACAGAGAATTCTTTCATGGAGGTCTAGCTGGTTAGTCCTGTCCACATGGTCAGGGTTTGTCTGATCACCATTTTTGGGGTCGGGAAGGAATTTTCCCACAACGTAGATTGGCAGAGCCCCCTGGCTTTTTTTTTTTTTGCCTTCCTCTGTATATGAGGCACGGGCCACCTGCTGATGGAGTCTCTGATCCTTGAAGTCTTTAAGCCATGATTTGAGGACTCCATAGATTAGGGGTCTAGTACAAGAGTGGATGGAGGTTCTGTGGCCTGTATTGTCCACAGGGTTAGACTAGATGATCATATCGGTCCCTTCTGACTTTAAAGTCTATGATTTTTTGGTATGTGACTCACAGTCTCTGAATCAACATTACTAAGACTGGGATTTAAATCATACCTCGCTGTGACAGAGACAGACCCCTTGACAAAAGATCTGCTATTCATTGCAAACACCTCTTATCTCAGAACTGACATATTCACTACATGTGACTTGAAGGGTATTTATCAAACACGTGTCTTGAAGGATATTTATCCATTGAGGTATCATGTAAGGTATCTATGGAAAGCTTGTAACTTGTCAAGACTTGTAATTATTGCAAGATGTATGGTATGGGTAATACTTAAGGAATAATCAAACGAAAAAGGAGTCCAGTAGCACTTTTGAACACTAACAAATTTATTTATCACATGAGCTTTCGTGGGAGAAAATCCCACTTCGTCTTCAAAGTGTCTGACAAAGTGGGATTTTCTCCCACAAAAGTTCATGTGATAAATAAATTTGTTAGTCTTTAAAAGTGCCACAGGACTCCTTGTTTGGTTGGCTGACCTAGACTAACACGGCTCATCCTTGGAACTTAAGGAATAATGTAACTGTATTGAAAGGATGCTTTATGATCTTGGAGTAAAAATTAGCCACCAGGTGATAAAAAGGCTTGATGATGGCCCATTCAAGCAGGATGGAGTCTTCACCCCTCTTTGGTTAGTAAGTGGTGTAACGCAAGAATCATTTGTCTAGCCTTGCTCAATTCCAAGACTATCAAAGGAAAAGCATCAGAGAATATTGCAAATAATCAAAACCACTTGGAGGTAAAAAAAAAAAAGAAAAAGAAAAGGAACATTACAACAGACAGGGGATTTCCCCATTGATGAATAACAACATCAGAGTGTCTCAACATAACACAGACTAGGGAGAAGTCCTCTGTAGGCCTCGCTGAGGGAATATCTTGTGAAGCCTGGATGTTCTCATGTAAGCTTGGATGCTGGTTCCTGTGAAGCCAGCCAGCTCTGTGACAGACTGAACTCGAGGGGAGGAGAGGGGCAAATCTGCTTTATTATATAGGAAAAAGCAACAATGAATGAGAGTGGGCCCTAGTCCATGTTTCAGGATTTTGTTTATCAGAACCACTTGTTTCCATCACTCTCTCTTCTTTCCAGTGCAAGCTCTGTTCCATCTTAAAGTGTCACAGGATTTCTTTTTTTCTTTTGCGGAACTAGACTAACGCGCGTTGGAACCAGACAGTCTCTTGTTTCATTACAAGTCCTAGGGGTTATACAGGATTTAAGGTAAAACTGGGGCAGGCAGCTCCTTGGGGGCAGAGGATCTGGGATTTCTGGGAGCAGCCAGTGTCAAGGGATGGATATCACAGAGAACACTTCAAAGGGAGTCAGGGACCGGCGTGTTCCTCTTGTTAACCTGCAAGATGAAGCCAGGGCTGGCACAGTCAAGAGGAGGGGGGCTGAGTGAATGAAAGGCTGCTGGTGTTAAGGAGCTGATGCCCAGCCACCCCAGGCAAGAGTCCCTCATGCTGGAGACTGGGGTTAACAAGGTGACTCTCAGCCCTGGGTACCTGAGACCATCATGCACACTCCTGGGTGGTGTGTGCACCCCCTCTCTGCAGAGACCAGCCCCCCTGCCCAACCTCTTCTGCCTAAGGCCATGCCCCACTCTTTCCCTTCCACCCAAGGCCCTGTCCCTCTCCACCCCTCTCCCGCTTTTACCAGCCGGCCCACCAGCAAAGCTCTGGAGCCTAAAGTTGTCCCAGCTGGTGCTGGGGCCGTCCTGAGTCCAGGCCACCCAGAGAAGCTCAATTCCCCGAGAAGCCACATGCAGCAATATCCACCACCCATGTGCTCACTCCACCCCAATCCAGGAGTAGTTTCACTCTCCTTTCTCCAG
The DNA here is from genome assembly GCA_007922175.1 of Pelusios castaneus. Lineage (NCBI taxonomy): Eukaryota > Metazoa > Chordata > Testudines > Pelomedusidae > Pelusios > Pelusios castaneus. The sequence goes on from ML685866.1 coordinate 1,106,678, forward strand.
TGCATCAGTTACATCAGCGCCGGGGAAGGTTTCCACCTGCCATTGTGCATTTTCCACTCCCTTTGCACCAGGGTAAATGACAGCCCCAGGAGCAGGGAAATGGAGAATGGGACCCACCGGGTTTTACGCTGAGGCCCTTTTACACCATTCTGGTAGTATCCTCAAAGGGAGACTAAATGGCATTGGCGTGCACACTCGGTATTGGGGCTGGCCCCACTTTGAACAGGGGGTTGGATGAGATGATCTCTTGAGGTTCCTCCCAACCCACATCTTCTATGATTCTACAATCCCAAGACCTTTCACACCGCCAGAGCAATATAAAGGACGCTTAGCGTAAATAAGAAACAGGCTCAATGTGGCTATTGGACTGGTCCATGTCGGTAAAACATTTCAAAGGCCTTTGGCTGAAGGCTGATTTAGCGGTGCACACGAGGACTCAGGCAGTCTGGGCTCTATTCCCAGATCCGCCACTTGCCTGCTGGGTGACCAGGTCATCTCCCCGCCCTGTGCCTCAGTTTCCCTATCTGTAAAATGAGGATAAAGATCTTACCCGCCTTCGGAAAGTGCTTTTGTTTTCTACTGATGAAAAGTGCTGTGTGGAAGAGATAGGCGGCATTAATTATTACGAGCACGTCAGGCACCATGGGATCTTTAATCCTGAGGAGGATTTAACTCCTTGCCAGGACTTTAAGGCTGTGTCTGCAGAAGAAGGGCTTTATTGATATAGAAACACTGGTGTGTCATACTGGCAAAGCTCTCCTAATCAAGACACAGCAACCCGCAGAGATCTGTTTTGTACCGGTACAGTAAAACCACTCTTCAGGAGCAAGAACCCTATAAAAGGTGCAGATTTATCAATACAGCTGTGTCTAAAGCAAGGGCTCTATGTTAGTCAGGGATCACATCCCTCCTCGACAGAGCTATGCTGGCAGACCTGGTCTTACATCTCAGCCACAAGGTGCAATTCCCCCAGAGCAACATACTATAGCTCATTGGTGTCGCTCTGAGGCCTGATTATCCTGAAATGTTTTGCCAGCATAAATACATTGTTTCAGAGTGTGGGGGATCATTCAGCCATAATTGGATAAGGTGTGCTGGGAAAAGCCCTGGTCCAGATCTGCACTATGGTATAACTATGTTGCTCAGCCAAACAAACAAGGAGTCTGGTGGCACTTTTAAAGACTAACCAATTTATTTATCAATGGAGCTTCCATGGGAGAAAATCCCACTTCCTCAGACGCTTGAAGACGGGGAACTTACAGAATGGGAGCAAAATAAATGCAGGGGAGTGTAAGTCGTAGGATCAGGATGGCCTGTTACAGCAAATCAAAGCAGTTGTTAGGATTCAAACAGTGGAGTCCAGCAATTAGTAGGGAGGTGGGGGAGATGTGGAAAAGAAAGTAAAATTACCCTGTTGCAATGGGAAAAGAACCCATTGTCTCTATTCCGTCCTGAGTTCATGAAGTTAAATATCTACCGTGCTGAGCAATGTAGTTACACCGACCTAATCCTCCTGGTGTGGACAGACAACAGAGTCCTGTGGCACTTTTAAAGACTAACAGATTTATTTATCGCATGCGTCTGACGAAGTGGGATTTTCTCCCACGTAAGCTCATGCAATAAATAAATCTGTTAGTCTTTAAAAGTGCCACAGGACTCTGTTGTCTTTCTACAATAGACTAACATGGCTACCCCTTTGGAATCTGGTGTGGACAGACAGCATTATGCGGGGGGAGGGTTTCTCCCGTCACCATAACGTGCACCTCTTAGGGAGGCGGATCAATCATGCTGACGGAAGACACTCTCTGGTTGGCTTAGTAGAGTTTTCACTGAAGTGCTGGAGTGAAGAAGTGCATCTGCCCCTCTGTACGTGAGGACAGGCCCCTAGTGTAGAACCAGTTAAGCCAGAAAAAAACTGGTGGCATAACTTATTTCATTCATGGAACAGATATTAGGGTTACCAGTTTGGGTTGGATGTACTCCTGGAGGTTTCATCAGAGGACATACTCTTCAACGGACAAGGATTTTCTCCCACGGAAGCTCATGCGATATATACATTTGTTAGTCTTTAGAAGTGCCACCGGACTCCTTGTTGGGTTTTTTTCCCCAACTGATGATTAAGCTTTAATTCCTGAGATTTCCAGAGGGGGTAGCCGTGTTAGTCTGTGGTCAGCAAAAAACAACGAGAGTCCTGTGGCACCTTATAGACTAACAGATTTTCTTTGGCATAAGCTTTCATGGGCTATAACCCACTTCGTCAGAAGCATCTGACGAAGTGGGTTATAGCCCACGTAAACTTATGCCAAAGAAAATCTGTTAGTCTATAAGGTGCCACAGGACTCTCGTTGTTTTTTGCTTTAATTCCTGGAGACACCCGGGCAACCCTGGGGGGCTGGTGACCCTACCTGGTATAAGCTGTCTCCTCAAAAGAGCTCTTCTACTGCATCTGCACTAGAAAGGGTTTTCCACTTTGCTATACCATCAAAAGCTTTGTTGACAAGGCCCGAGTCTGAGAGCAGACTATCATACCAGTGATATCACACTCTTCCATCTGCAACCTTTCCCAGCTCTGATGGGGCACCGAGCCCCATTCCAACTTCACCTCGTTTTGAGCAGCTTTTCAAGACAGGTGGGAAAGGAAGCAGAGCTGCAAGGCTGGGAAACTGAAGCCAGGCCCTTTTCTTTTTTGAGCAAACGAGACAGCTGCTCTGCGCAGAAAGACTATCGAGTGAACCAGTCATGAGTTTCTGCCTATGGAAGGGGCCTGTTCCGCAGAGACAAAATTGCTGGCAAACATCTGTAATGCTGAGTGTTTCTCCTCGGCCCTTCCCTCGCTGAAAGCGATGTCAAGGCAATTATTAGCGCTCCTGCTCGGAGTAAAGGGGAAAAAAAAAAACCAAACCCACAACAACCTGGAGAACTGAAGGCTGCGGCACAAATGTGTTTTTTCAACAAGTCTCCTTGGCATAGCTGTTTGCCTAACCTGATGTATCACCCTCAGTCTGCAAGCTATAATCAGACATTTCAGGGTGTGTAGTTGGGCACCAAGTATGCATGAGATAAGTGCACATATTGTCACTGTGCCAGGAGACAAGAGGAGCAGGTGAGGAACCCAGCACTGACTCAAAAGAAAGTGGAAGCAAAAAAAAAAAAAAACAACCAACAGACAGACAGATCCCTCCCTACAGGCATAGTGGAGGGTGGGGGGTTCATCAATTTCACCTTTGCTGTCTCTGTGCCCCCCCCCCCCCCGGACCCACCCGCCACCGAGCGCCGCGGGGGGGGGGGGGATGGAATAATGTTCTTGCAGTGTCTTCCCTCCCCATGCCAAAAAAACTACCCGTAAGTGTTAATGGCATCGTCTGGAAAAGGTGCCGCTTGTCAAGGATAAATCATCCCGTGCCTTTTAGCTGTGGTGGTAATTACACGGTGCCTTAACGATCTGTACAAACTGTCAAGGGAAAAATATTGTGAGTTAAAAACTTGGAGCTCACTAGCAGGGAAGCGTTACAGTGTCTCAACAGCGCTCGGCACAAAGGAACCTTGTCTGGGTTTAGCTGGAGACGGGAATGATGAGAGGTTGGATTCATGTCCTTTCTTGTCCATCAGGAGACACTTAATGTGGTTGTATAATCCTAATGGTTTTTTTAAAAGGAAAATTAGAGAAGCTGAGATTTGGGAAACACGCTGCACAGACGGGGGAGGCAACTTACTTTTTTTTCCCTCCCACTGCCCCAAGCTTGTACCAAGTCTTAATAGAAAGCTTTCCTCATGGACATCTCTCCTCCCATTTGTCCGTGCTGCCAACCCTCCATTTGTGGTAGCCTTATTGTCAGGACACTGGGCTGTTATCATTATTCCTGAATTTCATATGGGGAAACTGAGGCACAGAGCAGCGAAGTGACCCACTCAAGAGCCAGATCCAGAAGCAGAACTGACATCTCCTATCTTCTAATTCAGCATCCTGCCCACTAGACTGCCTTCCCTTCCCTCCCCCCCATCTCACTCTGGCAGTGTGAAAGCTCTTTATTTTACTTGTAGGGTGAATTAACCGAGTAATTGTAGCAAATCATTAATGAACATCAAAATAGCTTTTCCAAAGCATAAGCTGTCCAATCAGGGAACAGAAACAATACAATATGACTGAGGTGATCAATCACCTAGTATCAATCACCTAATGAGCGGCCATTTTGCAATCCCCTTTTGGTGGAAGAGAAAGGAGACATTGACTCTTCTCTTCCCAAACCCCACATTCCTTCCCCTGCTTGATTCTCTTCATCAGGAGACTTAAGTGCATTACAACCTTGCTTTCCTACCTAGACAAGTGCTCCCTCCTTATGGACTGGAACCAGAGGCCATTGCAGGAGAGCTCTCTGCGTGCTCACACAAACTGAGCTCCCACCCTTGCTTGCTGCAGCAGGGGTGAGCTGTGGCAGAGAGAGGTAACAGGCCTTGAAGTGATTGTTGGAACTATCCTGTTGGTGCTGGGGGTTCAGGGATGGGGGTAGGCATAAAGCAGCTTACCTATTAATGGTGTGACACTCAAAAGTGCGGCCAAAAACAGGTTTTCATTGCTCCGCCAGGACCTAGACATGACATGGGTTCTGGTATGATGGGTGGAACTGGAGGAAGGGGGTCAGATTTCAGGTGGAATCTAGTTTGGCATGGCACCAGAGGTTCAGGAATTGAACCTGGGGCCAGGCTACTATTGGGCAAACTATGCATCAATGATCCCTGTATGATACAGGAATCTAAGGAGTGCAAATTCATCAGTAACCTGCAACATTATTGATGCAGCGTTTCACATGGGAAATAGCTTAAGTTGGCATAGACAAAGCTGGGAGGACACATTTATATATATAGTTATAGCAGAAAAACACATCCAATACATTCCCAGTTCTCTGCATAACATGGGGGACACGGCTTTCATTTGGATAAAGAGGAATTTGGGTAATGGAGAGGGCTGGGCAGGAAGAGTCTGCAGCTTCAGAATCATGACCTCACTCTGAGCTGCAGAGGGTTCCCTGAACCTCTGCTCTGCATTATCCAAAGCCCTTCCTTGTCATCCAGTCTCTGTGTAGGCTAGGCAACTGGACTGTCGTCAGGACACAAGATTGGCTGGGTCCACCCTGAAGACTCAGGGGCCCGGCCAGAAAACGGGGGCTAGCTAAACCCCTGCATGCACCAGAAGACAGGATTTAGTGCATACTTTGGAAAACTCATCAGCACCATCCCATTAATTGCCCTTTGAGCCTCATCTTCCCCCACATGGACACAGCAGGCTGCTGGTGCTCTAATTAACCCATGTGCAGATGTCTTAGGGAATGTGTCACACTGTGCCAAGCACCTGAATCACAATGATCGCAAAAGAGGAACAATTTAAAAGGCTTATTGATCTGAAGACCCCTTAACTCCCAAGTTATCGGTGCCAACCTCATCGTCTCAGAAGGATGTTATTCCTTTTCTAGATGTATTTTCTGGTTTTGGAGAGTTTCTTTTTAATTTGCCTTTCAATGCAAAGGGTACTTGCCTGGAAACACTTTCCTGCTGTTTCCTTCCTGCTCAAAGTCATAATCCCTGGTTCGTGATATTATAGTTTCCACGGCAACTGGTTGAGATGCCACGGAGGGTTGCACCAACTTCAGGTGGGGAGCTGGGCAGCTGGCGCTGAAGAGAAACAAAATGAAAAAACAAGCCTCTTTGTTTCTTTAACAACAAAAAGGAAAGAGGGAAGAGAAATAGACACAATGTGATGCAAGCTTCGATGCTCTCTCAAAGGATGGCTTTTGATTAATAGGTTCATAGGTACTAAAGCCATAAGGAAACACTGTGATCACCATCTGGTCTGATCTCCATCATGACACAGACCACAGGACTGCCCTGGATTAATTCCTCTTTGAATGACAGCAGTTCTTTTAGAAAAACATCCAACTTTGATTTTAAAATAGTCAATGATGAAAGATCCCCCACAGCCATCACAGTAAGTTGTTCCACTGGTTAATTATCCTCACTATTAATAATTTACACTCTATTTCCGGTCTTAATTTGCCTAGCTTCAGCTTCCAGCCATCGGAATTTTGGTGGTTTAACATCATGGGAATCCATCCAGTATCTGGGGATGTTGGCAATATTGGAGTGGTTGGGTGGTGAAGCACTGAAAAGAGTCATCTAGGGAGGTGGTGGAATCTCCTTTCTTAGAGGTCTTTAAGGCCCAACTGAGATGATTTAATTAGGATTGGTCTTTCCTTCAGCAGGGGGTTGGACTAGATGACCTCCTGTGGTCTCTTCCAACCCTAATCTTCTATGATTCTATGACTGAGTTTCAAAACAATGAGCTAAACATTTACCTCTGGAAGCTTCGGCATTAGAATGAATTATTCAGTTATAGACAAAGGGCGAGGTGCCTGGACTAGAACTGGGCAATATTTTTCAGCCAAAACTTTTTTCTACTATTTAGGATTGAGAGAAATCGTTTGTGAATTTGTGTTACATTTGCTCAGTTGTTGTGGTAAGAAAAGAAACAGAAACCAAACAGAACATTCAAAAAACAAACATTTTAATTTTTTTTTCTATTTGAAAGGACTTTTCATTTCAGAATTCTCAGCAATTTATTTTTCAAAAAGTAAAGAGAAACCTTATAAAAGGAAGCAAAAGGTTCCATTCACAGTCAAAGGAAATATTTCATTCATTCAGAAATATTTTTTTTTAAAACACTGTTCAGTTTGCCAAAATATTGAAAAAACATTTGTTTTCAGGTCAACCCGAAACAATTCCATTTATATTTTCAGAATGACCAGTGAACTGAAAATCAGTCATTTTCATAGCTCTAGCCTGAACAGCTCAGTGCAAATCAGGGAAAGAAAGAGGAACTATGTGGTCAAGAAAAGAAAGAAAGAGAGGAATGGCAGGTGTAGAGAGGTACATAGGAAGAAAAAATCAGAAATATGGTCAATGCCTGAGTTCCCATAGATTCTTAGATTATAAAGCCAGAAGAAACCATTAGATCATCTAGCCTGGTCTCCCAGATATCACTGACCATTAAATTTCATTCAATTACACCTGCACTGAGCCCAGTAACTTGTATTTGGCTAAGGCATCTCGAGAAAGGCAGACAGTCTTGATCTGAAGACTTCAAGAGATGGAGAACCTACCACTTGGCTCCTCTTGGTAGGTTATTGCGATGATTAAAAATGGTTAAAAATTAGTCTCCTGTCTCTAATTTGAGGTTGCATAGCTTCAGTTTCCAGCCATTGATTCTGTCTTTCCCAGCTAGATTAAAGAGCTTTAAAAAAGTTCAGCAGGACACTAAGTGCTATGAATTCTACACTGGTTACCTCTGGGCTACTGAGCAGATCATAAGATGTTGTTTTTGACCTATAAGCTACAGACACCCCTGAGTCTTCCTCTGCAGTGGAGTGACTTTCACCATTATGAATGGTACATTTTTGTCACACTGTGGTTAAAGATGGCGCCTGAAACTTGATTGTAAATCTAAGGAAAATTACTTTTCCTTGATATGTCCTGGAACCTGGTCGTATAGACAGGAGATCACACCACAATGCTGTTAATGCATTCAGAATGCCCAGCTTACATTATAAGATATGGTTCATCCCCCTATTTTTGTGTTAAAAAAACCAAATCCCAGCTCCTCAACTGGCGTGAACCATCATGATTCTATTAAAGTCAGAGGGCCAGACCCCCAGTTGAAATCAATCAGCGTCATTTTATTGAAGTCAGAGGCTCAAGCCTTCAAGGACCTTGGCAATCTGGTTCCAGTCCAGGAAAGAATTTAGGTGTGTACTTAACATTAAGCATGTGAGCTGTCCCACTGACTTCCATGTTTAAAGTAAACATGTACTTGAGATCGTTGAGCGAGAGTGAGTGCTCAGCACCTGCCAGGATTAAACCCCAGCTAGGGATCTGTCCCATCATGTATATTTCAATCCACGAATTTCCTTTCTCCCCCAAAATCATTCCAGAAATTATTAATACTGAAAGAATTTTAGAAGTTCTATCTAATGATGCTGAACATCCATAGGGCCCAATCAAGACAGGGATCCTATTGTACTAGGCTCTGTATGAACACATAGGTTGACATTGTCCGGGTTCTGCCCCTGAAGAGCTCACAGTACAATGTAATCTATCATTTTTCAAGAGCCCATTAGGAGTACAGGCTATTTAGGTGCTTCTGAAAAAAATGCCACCCTTTCTGCTGCTTACAACCTTTTGCATTTGCCACAGGATGGACAATAAATCTAGATCAGTCCATTTCATTCTTCTAGGGCTTGTCTTCTCTGCAGTGTTGGCCCCCCCATCCCAAGTCCTGTCCACACACAAAACGCCTTAGCTGGAGTGCAATGGTGACTTTATCCAATGTTGGCTCAGGGGCTACCAGCTAAAGCTTGAGTTAGCACAGCTCGTCAGCTGCTAATGAGATCGCTCTGTAACGCGGGCTCAGGCCGGCTCTACCTGGGTGGCACTGGTCCTCCAGCACCTTCCCTCCACCAGCTCAGGAAGGTACAGACAAGTTATCCCATGAATCACTGGGAAAAAAATTCCCAGATGGGCTCAACCTACTGTTGCTCCAAAAACCATAGTCTATGGTCTCATAAGTCTGTGGATGAGAGCGGCACCAGTGTGGACACAGTGGGACGGCTCTCATTCCAGCTAGGCTAACTTGAGAAGTAGCTCAAGAATACATATGTCTAGCTAAGCCCCCAGGGAAGACTTAAAGAGAGATCTAGGTTCAATTTCTTGCTCTTCTACACACTTTGTGGGACCTTGGACAAGTCCCTTCGTGAGGCACAAAGAGCCTACATAGCTTGCCCAAGATCATAAAGGCAATTTGTTGTGGATCAGGGAATTGAATCCAGGGCTAAGCATCGGACCATTTTTCCTTATTAAAGAGTATGAAGAGCACAGATGTTAAGATGCTGGCAGCTACAGAAGTACGATTTTTGCATGGCCACCGGGACTGTTCATTTCTTCGGAGAAAAAAAACAAAAGTTTCAAAATTATTCTCCTTCTTTGGAAAATGGGAGAAAACTCCAAACTTCCTGGAACAAAGGACTGGATTGTTACTGTGAAAACTGCTGACTGCTACAGTAGCATATCTTCAGCAGTGCATTACTGCTTATATGAATATCTGAGTACACCTACTTTACCATATGCCTTTATTCCCTTGTTCTGTGTTTTGATGATTTCTCGTTGCTTCATTAAATTAAATGTTAAACATAAACCAAACCTGGAGTGAAAAGGAGGGTGGGAATGGAAATGTATTAAGAGTTTTCATAAAAGCTTTTTACAGTTCATTTACACTGTATTAAACCTAATTTGAGGCCAAATTTGACCACAGAGTGTCTCTTTAAATTAAAAAAATAAACACCTGAATCTACCATATCTAGCTCCCTTTGTAAATCACAATGGAACAGTCTGCTCATGCATTCAAGGCATACTCTATTCATACAGTAATTAGAAAGCTAGGAATGACTGGCTGTTTAATGATGGCTGTAATGTGTACCTGTATATAGCACAACAGCTGGTGGATTGTAGAATGCACCCATGCTTCTTTGAGACGAGCTAATAGGAAAATTCTGATCTAACAAGAAAATGAATCTCCCCTAGGCGAAACTTCTCAGAAAATGGCTTGGTGTGCAAAGAAAGGAATTTTAAACAGCTTGGGCCAAATGTGTCGCTACTGTAGATGTGCTGTCTTCATGAAACATGAATTTCGCCTGTTATACCCTAATTTACCTGAGCTCACTATCTGGACCCCTGTCTTTGGGAGGTTGTGGCCTGATTTTCCCCTCACTTACTTCATTTACGCCACCCAACCCAGTGAAAACCCAGTGGAACTCCTTACCTGAGGAGGTTGTGAAGGCTGGGACTATAACAATATTTAAAAGGGAACTGGATAAGTTCATGGTGGCTAAGTCCATAAATGGCTATTAGCCAGAAAGGGGTTAAGAATGGTGTCCCTAGCCTCTGTTTATCAGAGGATGGAGACGGATGGCAGGAGAGTGATCACTTGATCATTGCCTGTTAGGTTCACTCCCTCTGGGGCACCTGGGCACTGGCCACTGTCGGTAGACAGATACTGGGCTAGATGGACCTCTGGTCTGACCCAGTACGGCCTTTCTTATGTTCTTATGTTCTTATGTTCTTATGAAAAGCCAGTGTCAATTCAGAAATGTGTTTGTAATCGAGGACCAGAGCCAAATTTCCATTGGGGGCTGCATCTCAGTGACACGTTGCAATTCATGAAGAATCCTGTATATGTGCTCCAACCACAGAGACCGGCTTTGCATGAAATATTCACTTTTCTTCCTTGCAAACTTGTCTTAGGTACTTGTATGACCCCACCATAGTATCTTGACAACCTCTAATGTATTCATTCTCACAACCTTACTATGAGCTGTGGTGCCATTCCCCTCCATTGTAGAGAGGAACTAAGATACAGAGAGTATGTCTGGGCTGCAAAGTAAGCCTGGGATCAGACACAGGCTTGAGCCCAAGCCAGCTTTCTGTCCATACACAGACCTCCCAGGATCAGATCTGGGTTCCTAGGACCGAGTCAAGTCAAATGAATCTGAGTCAAGCTTGAACTCCTGGTTCGAGCCTTATTGCTCTGCAATATAGATGAAACCCTGCTTGATTTGCATCCTGGGAGTCTGCCAAAAATACCCCATAATCCAATGGTCCAACTGCCTTTGTCCTCACTAGCCCAAACATATCTGTTTAACTCTAGAGAAAACCGAAGTCCATCCTGCCCCCATGGCACAGTGCAGAAGCTCAGTGAGTCAGCATTAACTCTTCCATTGTCTTCTGACCACTGAACTGCAAACCCACACCGTCAAATAGCCCTCTGAGTTTGCAATGAAGACTGACCAGAAGAAGCCTTTTGCAAAGCACACTGCTTCAGTGGTCCGAGGTCAGCAGAACTGTGGACTTCAGTAAAGGTGCAGGGAATGACCACACGTACCAGAAAATAGTAAAGAAGCTGGCAGCTTTGTAAATTTACCAGGCTGGCAACCAGTGCAGGGAGCTGATTAAATGACTCAAGAGCAAGGACCGGAAAACCAGAGACCAAACCTGCACCTTGGGCAAGTGCGCAATATCATGCCCATTTTATGAGGAGTTTGATGGAGCCAACCAGCGTGCATGAGGGTGCCCCACTGGCCTCAGAATCCATGGAGGCTGATGGGAGTCAGCAGCAGGCGCCAAGTGAGGATCAGAAAGTCACTCTATTGCTGAAACCGGTCCCAGAGCAGGTTTTGAAGCAAGAAAAGTAGCAGCAGCGAATTCTGGGTGCATACTCAGAGGAGCAGTTCGATGCATCTTCTGAAGAATAGCATGGTGCTGATCCTTCAGCAGACAGAGGAGGGACAAGAGCTACGATACCTTTGAATGCAATGAGCAGACTGTTGAATCTGTGTATGTGACTTTGCAGTTCCAGTTTCTTAAGCAGCTGCTTCTGTGGAATCTGCTGTGTTTTTCTTCTTTTCTCTATGCAGTACAGAATCAGTCAGCCATCATGGCTCCCACTGCGTGCATGTGTGTGTGTTTATAATCAGGAATTTGCACTATGTCCACAGAACGCAGCAACTGGCGACAAGGCTGGGCTCCCAAGAACCTTCTGTGCATCTCAGTAGCTAAACAATCTGTGACATTACTTGCAGGCCTGGTGGGGAAGAGGAATCTACAACTAACCTGACAGGAACAGGTGAAATGGCAGTCTGTCTTTGAAAAATAGAGGCCTTCGACAAGGCCATGGAGGACTGGCCCACACACAGAGGCTGGAGCAATATTTTGAAGTAAGCGAGATTCCTCCAGGAAGATGTGTAGCAGATTTACTGAATGTGATGGGAGGAAAACCACACCGTTTGTTACGCAATCTGATCACCCCAGAGAAGCCAGCCAGCAAAACATTTAAAGCGATAGTGCAAACTCTTCAAGAACCCTTGTCATTCTGATTAGAGCAGAAGAGCTCAGGTTTCAGAAGCAGAATCGCTTTGGATGTGAATCTAGTCCTCCTTTGCAACAGAATTATAAAGATTGTCACAGCAATGTGCTTTTAAGAATGGGTTTAGTAAGCCTCTAAGAGATGAGCTAGATTTGTGTGTATGTTGCTTAAGGAAGCATACAGAAGAGATTCTTAATTGAAGAGTTCCAAAGGTAGCCATAAAAACAACAGAGTCCTGTGGCACTTTTAAAGACTAACAGAAAGGTGGCCATGTTAGGCTGTAAGTTTCCCATCTTCAAAGCCTCTGACAAAGTGGGATTTTTCCCCACGAAAGCTCATGCGATAAATTGGTTAGTCTTTAAAAGTGCCACAGGACTCCTTGTTTGTCTTAATTGAAGAACATCTTACCTTTAAATGCAGGGAAGAAATTGTCAAGTGAAACTGCAGCAAGGGATGCAACAGAATGGCATATCAGCCCTAAAACAGAAGTAGGAATGCAAAAATTATCTGTAGCCCAAGCCAAGGGATCAGTCCTGTGGGACCATGAATGGTTACATAAGGTTCATCTGGATTGGAAATCTGTAAAGACGCTGCAGTCACTTTCAGCAGACTCCACTGCAACAGCTGGAAGGGTTACTGAGTCAGACAACAGAGATGTTCACAGAGGACATAGGAACTCCAAAGCACACGAAGGCTAAAATCAGCATAGATGAGAAGGCACAGCCCAATTTTCACAAAGCTTGACCCTTCTCTTACAGTATCTGCTGGAAGGTAGATGTTAAATTGGAATGTCTGGAAAGAAGGCATAGTGTGGCCAGGAGCAAATATGGAATTCCTTTTTTTCCAATTTTAAAACAATATGGTGCATTAAGGACGTGTGGAGTTTTTAAGGTCACTATAAATCCCTCACTGAAAACTGAAAAATATCCCCTGCCTCTAGTTGTAGATATTTTTGCTACTCTATCAGGAGGACAATGATTCAGCAAAATTGATTTGCCACAGGCCTACCTACAAATGGAAGTTGAGGAAGAACTAAGGCTCGCCTCACTATCAATAAACAAAAAGTACAGCACCAGGAGAACATGCCAGCATTTAGGATTGCTTCAGTTCTGGCTCTAGGGCAATGGACAGCGAACCAGGTTTTGCCAGATATCCCGAAAACACGTTTTATTTGGATGACATCATTGTGACCAGTGAAAGTGATGAAGAACATCTGGAAACCCTGAAAAGGGTACTACAACCTCTAGAAAAATGCAGGTTATAAGCGAATCCCATAAAATGTGAATTTTTCAAGGATTCGGTGGCTTATTATGGGCATGTTACTGATACTCAGGGTCTACATAAATCTCAGGAGATTAAAGCAGCCCTGAAAACTCCACCATCAAAGGATGTGTCACAACTTAGATCATTTCTAGGATTTATCAGCTTCTGGAGCCAATTGGTATCAAGCCTGATCTGCTTACGGCAGATTGGTCAAAAGTGAATTTGATCACATGACTGTCAAAAAACCTTTCTGGAAGCAAGGCAGTTGGTCTTTTCAGACAGTGTACTTACAAATGTACCAAAGGGGAGCCGTGTTAGTCTAGTTCAGCAAAACAGACAAGAAGTCTTGGGCATTTTTAAAATCTAACCAATTTATTTATCACATTTATTTACTCACATTAACCCATCCTTGGCGATTACATTAGCATGTGATGCTTCCTCACGTGGAACTTAGATAGTTCCATTGCATACATTTCCAGTTGGCAATGAGAGTCCCGTAGCATTGCCTCCTGATCTCTCACAGTGGTGCAATCATGTAACTATGCACAAACAGACAAAGAGTCTTTGAGTCTGGTATGGGGCATGAAGACATTCAACCGGCACCTATAGGAGATAAATATCACACTGGTTACAAGCCATCTATCCCTACCAGCAATCCTTCATCTGCAGAAGGGAGTTTCTGTAGTAACGGGAGCTCATAAGCAGTTCTGGGCTCTCGTCTTCGCTGGTGACATCTGTGATACAGAATTCCAAAGAGTAAAAGCATTGCAAATGCAGACTGGCTCTCCCGTCTGCCCATGTTAGTTGAAGGACAAACTGGAGTAGAGACAGAATTTACCAAATTTGTCAGCTGGTTTCGGATTGTGCACCCTGGTGACTAATAGTTTCAGCAAAGAAATCAAGAGGGATCCCACACTAATTCGTGTTTATGAAGCCACTTGGAAGGTGACAGAGTCCTGTGGCACTTTGTTAGTCTTTAAAAGTGCCCCAGGACTCTGTTGTCTTTCTACAATAGACTAACACGGCTCCCCCTTTGGAATCCCTAAGATGGCATCGTTTTATTCATGCAAAGATGAGCTTAGCATACCTCAAGGGTGTGTCACGTGGGGAATTTGTGTTATTGTACATAGTAAACTGAGCACAAGAGCTCTGGGTACACGTCACCCAGGGGTAGTAAAAATGCAGGCACTCACCAGAAGTTTTGCTGGGTGCCCAGGCATTGATCAACAAGGAATGTTTAGGATGCTAACAAGCAACGTTCATGCCTAAACCTGGGAAAATGGCCATCATCTCCCTGGCAATGTCTGCATGTTGATTTTGCAAGACCATTTTTTAGGAATGATGCATCTAGGGTTGGTAGATGCCTATTGCAAGCTTTTTATCACTGTATCACCCAGCCATGAATAGCTTAGTTGAAAGGGTTGTACGAACTTTTAAGCAAGCCCTGCGAGCCATGACAGGTAAGAAGGGGTCATTACAACAGAAGCTGTCACATGTCTTGCTAGCATATCAAAACACGGTACATGTGCAATGCAGTTTATGGACCAATATCTCAGGTCACGCTTGGACTTATTAAAGCGAAATCTACATCTACAAGTCAGAAATCATCAAGTAAGCCAAGCTATGGTGAGCGGGATCAGTGCATCTTGCCAGCTATGAGTGAGTCAAACAGTTCTAGTGCATGGTTACCAGGGATCCAGAACATAGCTTCCAGCGATTATTGCAATAAAAGATATTTATATATTGCAATCAATTATTGCAATCAAAATCATTGCAATAAAAAATCACAGCAACCAAAAATGGGTCCTTTGCACTACATAGTATAAGCAGCACTCAGAATGTTTTGGCAATATCACATTGACCAGTTAGGAGATTCAAGGGTGTCTTCATTGCTGTCAAAAGAGGCAATATTTGGGGAGCCACCAGTTGTTCTGACATCAGTGTCTCAGGTTCGCATAATAACAATCAATAATGTTACATCAGAAAGCACCTGTACTGCACAACCAGCATCGTCCAAGAGAACGTCTGAGTTGGACATTGCTGCAGGAACACCATTTCTTCAGGACGGTCTTCAAAATGCTATCCAGAAAGAACACACAGGCCACCTGAGAGACCTGACATGTACCTCAACCTTGCATGGTTCCCCCACAAGTATTTCTGCAGCTGTGCCCCATTTCATTTCAGGGAGAGGATAGATGTGATGCATTTGAATGTAGTGAGCAGAATGTTGACACTGTTCATGTGAATTTGCAACAGTTTCTTAAGCAGTGGTGTACATAGAATCTACTGCTATTTCAAAATGCAATGTTTCAAAATGGAACATCAAAACGTTTAGACATTTTCAATTCTTTAGTCAATATTTTGGCAGAAACTATTCACCAAATTCAAGACAAGTCCACAAATAGTTTCGGTCAATTTGTAACTGCATTTTTTTGGCACACAAAATATATCCAGCTCTGCTAATGGACTACAAGTTATTTTTACTGTTGTTGTAGCCATTTTGGTCCCAGGATATGAGTAAAAAAGGTGATTAATTTAATACCTTTTATTCATCAAACTTCTGTTGATGAAAGAGACAAGCTTTCAAGCTACACAGAACTGAAGAGTCTTGTCTCTTTCGTCAACAGAATTTCATCCAGTAAAAGATATTACATCACCCACCTTATCTCTATAATATACCAGAAAGGTCTTTATAGAGAGAGGTTTCTTTCCAGACTCAAAATCTAATCTTTTTTCTGAAATTTGAAAAGATTCAGGTAACTTTTGGTCTCACTTCTGTTCTTCATCTGCTTTTCCTGGTTTCAAGAAGTGCACCGGATCTCTTGATGCCCCAGTGTGGCTGAAAGTACCCTTATATTCACTCCCTACACTACTGTTAATAGTCATGGTGCAAACCATGCCTTTTAAGGTATCGTTTAGAAACGAATAACTTGCTGCTCAATAATATCACGGTGAAATGTTTGTTACAACATCATATGTAAAGATATGAGTTCCCCCGTTGTATTGTTATTAGCAAATGTTCTAAACCACACAGCCCTGACCAGGCAGAAGTTGTTAAATGGATCTAGCCTTTAACAAAAGAATGTGTTTACCTCAGTTTACGCACAAGAGGTAAACAGGCTCCTCAAGATAGTGAGAGGAGAAATGGCAGAAGACAAGCAAATCTGCATTTCATCAAACACAAATGAGATGAAAGAGTCTCCTTCACCAACCAGATTCCATGTTGCCTTCTGTACTGTTTAGACTTTGCTTTGAGGGCTAATCTCCAGAAGAATCCTCTTCAAAGGGTGGCTGGACTATAAAAGCGAGGAGCCAAAACACACCAGCTCTCTTCCACCTAAGACAACAAAAGAATCAGCCCTTTGACTTTGGAGGAGATCCGAACTGAGCATTGGGTGAACCATGCTGCTGGGCACATGTGGGTTGGGATTTGACCCAAGATTAGCTTGTTGAGTTTTAGTTACTAGAAGTGTTTTATCTTTTTTCTCTTGTAACCATTTCTGATTTTAATACCTGCATTCACTTAAAACCCTAGCTTCTTTTATTTATGAACCTAAACCAATCCAGTGCAGTGTTTCCACTGAACTGCTTGGTGATGTCAATTAAAGTAGCAAAGTGTTGAACATTAACCCTTTATAGAGACAGTGGACAATTAATAGCTGAACTGTCCAGAGGTGAGCCGGACAATGCAGAACACAGATTTCTGGGAAAACCTGAAGACTGGGAATGTGTTGGGGCCACTTTGTATGTAGTAACCAAGTCTGGTTGAGGTCAGAGAGGGACTGGTGTACTGCCAACAAGCTGCTGGAGTCTGAGTTATTGGGCCAGAGCTGCAGCTTTATCCAGACACACTGGGTGCATCTACACTTACAAGTTAGGTCGACTTAAGAAGGCTTAAGTCGATCTAAACTACTTTGTGTCCATACTGGGCTTTCCTTAAGTCGACCTAAATCAAGGTGTTATTAAGTCAACCTTATTACGTTGACTTAAGCCAGTGTGGATGGAAATTAGTGCCTAAGTCGCCTTATTAAGTCGACTTAACGTGTTAAATCGACTTCATAAGGTCGAAAAGGGGCTATGTCTACACTAGAAAAGTTAGGTCAACTTTTGTTAAGTCGACTGAATAAGGTCAACTTTAAGTCGACTTAAAGTTGACCTTATTAAGTCGATTTAATAAAGTCGACTTAACTTTTCTAGTGTAGACATAGCCACTGGTTGTGACCTTCATGCTGTTTGGCTCTTTCTGAGTGGCCCAGGTTAGAAGCTAGAGAGGCAACATATTGTGAGGCACCCGCCACTGCAGGGTAGGTGGTGATACAGTGCCTCACTGGTCTGGATTGAACCCCAGAATGCATCACTCAAAAATCCGAATAAAAAGTCCTCTCTCATCAGACCCAAGCGATGGTAGAAGTTAAGGTAACACATTGGTTTAGTATATGTGTGTGTGTGAAAGAGAGAGTGATCACACCCTTGCGTGGTGGGCCGTTCCAGAATACATACAAATTACAGCGTTCTCTTTTTAGCTCAAAGACTGTCCTGAGTCCCATCCCAGCTACGGATCGTGGTGGTGGTATATGCACAATCACAATTTGTTATTTTGAAAAATCCAAACCTTTGGATGCCTCCTCTCCAGTCTGATCTACCCAAGTAATCCCATCGCTAAATGATTCAGCTGGTTCCCTGTCAAAACCCTCTAAACGCCAACCCCTATGAAGCCAGAATGAAACCCCAAAGTTCTCAGATTTCTGAACTTAAGCACCAAACAGCTGATCCAGTGTGAGGGCTTTGTGCTTTTTCTCTGATGTCCTGGGGGAAGGCAGAGGCTGGCGCTCAGAGAACCATTTATTTTTCTCTCTTTGTTTTTTGTTCTCTCCTGGCACCTGCATGCTCTGTTTAAAAACCAAGAAAACCCTTCCCTGAACAACTCTTACAATAGTTGATCCAACCATCTTAGCCCTGGTTTGAAAAGGGAACCTGGGAAATGGCTCTGCTTTGGAAGAACACCTCAAAGGTAAATTTCAAAGGAAACCAGGTTAGTGCCTCTGGAAGTGGAAGCAGTTATTGTCGACACCCATGGCTGCAGTGCAGAAAGACACAAGCTGAGAAGCGTTGTAGGCAACGTGAAATAAAGTATCTCTGGGGATGGCCTATGAATGTTATCAGCCCATAAAATGGAATCATGCAAACAACTTTTCAGTGTCCTTCCAAGAGGACTTTGTGCAATACTGTATTTCTCCCAGTGTTCTCATTTAAAGATCTGTGTCCCTTATTGGACTCGCTGGGGTTCTGCATGCTGTAAGTAATATTCCACGTTTTCCATCTGTGGCTAGATTTATGGCGCAGCAGTCCCGTTCAGATCTCGGCCTGACTTTGACAGTAGACGCCGGAATGCAGTTCATGTGATATTTGCCTAAATGTCTCAGTAGTGCCATGAAATCCAGTTATAAAGAAAACAAGGACATGTTTTAACAATAAAACCAATGTGCATGGTCTAATTAAATGGCATAATAAAATTAGGAAATAAATGCACAAAGCATGAAAACCTGTTCCTTGAAAAGTGAATCAAATTGGTTACTAAAAAGAGCATTTGTTCTTTGAGCAGGAGGCTGCAGGATTCCACATACAACCACCAGGGGAAAAAAAAAATCTTTTAGCTATTTCTGTGACAGTAGTAACTGTAACGCCCCTGCACTTCAGAAATTTTTTGAAAAAATATTTGTGCAGAGAACCCATCTTTGTGATGGAAAAGTCCTTATTTTCTGGCACGATCAATAAATTATTAAATACATGGGAGGGGAGCCCGAAATGAAAATGTAATTCACATGAATAACCAAAATGAAAATGTAACTCCCATACTGAGAGACGTTTATTACAGTGATCAGATCACATGCTGAGGAAGCTATGGGACCCTCTGGCAATGCCTCGTGTGTCTGCTACTGCAGGTTCAAATCCTGATGCCCTCATCTCTGCTCTATAAATGGGGTATCTTCAAAAGGGCCTTGGGGAATGAAATTTGATAGATGTGAGGTACCCATTGAGAATCTGGGTTGGACTCCTTTGAATATCCTAGGATGTAGCCTTCCAAAGTAATAACATTTAGTCCTTTTCATCCATAGCTCACCGAATGTTCTATAAAGGAGAATGGATATCATTGCATTCGTTTTAGAGACAGGGAATCTGAAACACAGAAAGGTTAAGTGATTTCCCCAAGTTTACACAGTGTACCAACAGAAGAGCAAGAACCATTATAATAATACATAGCCCTTTCATCAACAGATCTCAAACCACTTTACAAAGGAGGTTAGTGTCGTTACGTGCATTTTACAGATAGAGAAACCGAGGCACAGAGCATGGAATCATTTGTCCAACTCACTCAGTAGAATAATGGCAGAACACAGGGCTTGTCAGTTGTTGTTTAATGCTCTAGTTAGTAGACCATATTGCCTCCTGTTGAGCCAACTGGGATCTGTGCTTTTTACTCTGGGTGGATGTTACTGAATCAAAATCTCAGGTCCCAACATCCCTAAACTCGGAGGGGAGGGGAGGAAAGAATCCCAGTTCAAACCTAACTCCAAATTTTACAAATGAGCCTTCTTTTTATACTAGGCCAAACTAAAATCCCAGCTCTGAATTCTGGGTTTTTCAGGGTCTGAAGCCAAACATTGCAGCTTGAGTCCTTCGCTACGAAATAACAAGGTTCTGTCTGCTCTGTCTGTACATTAGAGGTTCCAGAGAAAAATAAGTTGGAGGTTTAGCATTCTGGGCCAAAATTGCCCCACCATTCTGTAGCATGCTGTGTCCATTTCTCAGCCCACTTCTGTATCTCAAAGGCAACTGCATTGCTTGCAAAGTAGTTTGGAATGAAAGAGACACACGATATTGAGTCCAGTCCTGCAGTCTCTTCCTTACACAAGCAATTCCCTCCATTCCAACAGGTAGATTCATGTAGCAAAGGGGTCACAGGATCTGGGTCACTTTCAGTAGAGGTGACAGGCAATCAATGCCAATTTTGTGCACGTAGAGATGGTACCGTCTTAGGGACAGAGAACCTGCAGACTGAGTAGAATCAAACATTGGCAGCCTTGCCCGAGGAATAATGTCTGAGCAAAACAAGGGACAGAGGGGAAAGCTGAGTGACCAGATTTGCACAAATATCCAGAAGGGTTTTTAGGGCTCAAGAGGCCTATTTTGTAACCTGTTCTTTCTCATTTGTCCCAGTGAGCCTTTGCAATGAAAATAGAAAATTCTTTTTCCTCTCAGCACCTTGCTTCAATCAATCAGTTTGGACAATCAATCAATCACCCCAGAGTGCTCTCCTTCGCCTCTGTATGCATCATCGCGCATAACCCCGTGGTGCTAAATAATTAAACCGTAGCACACTGAAAAAAGAAGAAGTAAAAAGCTGTGTGTCCTACAGTTGGAGGATAACATCATGTGGCATCATTTATCAAGATCAAATATCTTGTTTGACAAAGCAATGCCACATTCTTTTCCATACCACAGACATGCAAGGGGATGGGGTTAAAGGGATTTCAGTCCTCAGAGATTCCTGGAGGTTCCAATCTACTCTTTACAGCTAACATTTCTCCATCGACACCCCAGACTGCACTCCCATAAAAGATCCAGAGTAAAAAATAAACTCTGTAGTTCTCGGTGATGAGCTTTGCAGACCCCACATTAAACTGGAGCAAGGCATGGAGCTGTACTGGCCACGGGACACCCTGCCGCTCAGCAACTACAAAGAATACTCCAGGTGAAGGAGAATTTAAAAGGGCTCTGGCAGGCCTGGGGCAAGTGGAAGGTGCTGTAGGCTGCACCAGAGAATGAGACGGATGCCTGCAGCTGTGGGAGTGGAAAGGCAAGCGATGATCCTGTCTCTCACACCATCACCCTTTTCTTGGAGTTGGGAAACCCATGAGTGGTCTTGAAGAGCGTGATGTTATTCCCCTGGCTGACTAAACCGTCACTATTACCATCAAAGCGATGGAATGCAAGCCCTATGGGCAAAGGCTGAAGAAATTGGGCATATTCAGTTTGAAAAAGAGGAGATTAGAGGGGAACATGATAGCAGCCTTCACATACTTGAAAGGTTGCCATAAAAAAGATGGAGAAAACTTGTTCTCTCTTGCCAGGCAGTGGGTTCATATGACAGCACAACAGATTTAGGGTAAATCTCAAGAAAAACTTCCTAGCTGTAAGAACAGTAGGCGAATGGAACAGATGGCCTCAGGAGGTTGTGGAAGTTCCTTCACTGGTGGGTTTCAAAAGGGTCCTGGATAGCCATCTCTCTTGGATGGTTTACATCAGTGGTCTTCAACCTGGGCGATACCGCCCACTAGTGAGTGTTTTGTGATTTTTGGTGGGCGCTACAAAAATGAAGGAAGGAGATCATGGCCATGCTCCTCCGGCTGTAATTTATAAAAAGTTTGTATGAATAATGAATACATTTTGTTTGAATGAAATGTGTTTGATATCCTATTTAAAATATCTGAGTTTAAAATGTGAATAAATTGAAAATTATAATTAACGATTAACAGTACGACAATGTAACAATTAATTTAACAACAGTGGCAATTTATAAAAAGTAACAATTTATGTAGGTGGGCGGTAAACCTACTGCAAATGTGAAAATATTGAAAAACTGGGCGCTGATCCAAAAAAGGTTGAAGACCATTGGTTTACACACAAGAAATCCCGAATCTTGGCAGAGGGTTAGGCTAGATGATCCTCGCAGTCCCTACTAATCCCCTGATTACACTAAAACCGTGACCATGCCCTAAATGCAGGACATGTGGCCTGGTAAGGAGAGACCCACAGGGTAATGAAACTTGCTGCATAACTCTTTAGGACTATGGGTTGGGAGCTGGTACAAAGGCGGTGCTCTGAATCCTATCACTCATGCTGTGGCTTATGAGTGTGAGAACCCCTCATTTTTTTTCCATGGGTGCTTGAGCCCAGGAGCACCCATGAAATCAGTGGGTTCGTGTCTGCAGACTAGCTAGATATAAATCTGACAAAGCAAGCTTAAGCTATGTCCTCACTGCAAAGTAGGTGGTCTTGATCGCCTGCTCCAGTAGAATGCAGGCTCATGGCCATACTCCTGGGCAAGCCAACAAGACCGTGTTTGGAGGAGATATTGGTACATGTCAGAGGCTTTGTGTTGTGGGATCTTCGGCAAGTCACTTCCCCTCTCTGTGTCTTTGTTTTCCCTCCCACTCTTTGTTTGTGTCATCTACATAAATTTTTTGGGGGGTAGGGACTGCCTTTTACCATGAGTTTGTACAGCTCCTGGCACAATGGGGCTTTGATGTCCATTGGAGGTGGAAACCTCTTGGCAGTACTTTAATGTAAGCTAATTAATTAGATATTAATCTATTCACTGGACATTTGACGTGATGGAGAAAAGAGAAAAACGTAACCAGCTGCCATGTCAGTGACTGATTTGTAAGAATGTAAGCTTTTATTTATTATTTGTATTTGTTAACATCCAGGAGCCCTACGTATGAACCAAGACCCTATGTGCTAAGCATTGTACAAATGCAGAAGGAAAAGACAGTGCACATCTGCCCTTCTGGATGGAATCAGAACTCCTCAACTGTGCATCATATGTCATATACTGACTGCACTGAAGGAGAGCCTCCTTTAGTTCAAGTGGCAGGCACCTGAGATTCTGAAGCAGAGGAAGCCCCTTTCTATTCTTGCTGTTGTGTGCAGTTCTGAGTTGTGCAGTGAATGATGAATATTAGGTGCTGGGGGGGAAGTGATCTAATAAAGCAAAGATGGTTTTGTTTTGTATTTTTCCTAGCTGTTTACCATTTAGGAAATTTCTATGTTTACCATTTTACCATTTCTGATGTACCAAATATTTACCATTTCTGATGCATTCATGGATCCCATTTTTCATTCTTAAGGGCATGACACGTATTATTATTCACCACCTTCGTTTACATGTCGCAAACATAGGTCAATTTATTTCTAAATCACTTTTTTATGGCTCTATTGAACTATTTGCCACATTATTTATACGTTAATGCAATGAATCCCTCCGGATATCACGCTGTCTAATAAATAATGTGACAA
The DNA here is from genome assembly GCA_007922175.1 of Pelusios castaneus. Taxonomy (NCBI): domain Eukaryota; kingdom Metazoa; phylum Chordata; order Testudines; family Pelomedusidae; genus Pelusios; species Pelusios castaneus. Next base: position 1,129,983 of record ML685866.1, read on the forward strand.
ATCATTAAGCAGGGTGATAAAATCAAGCCATTTAAAAATACATCAACCTGTGTTGCCTTCATGTAAAATAAGCTCCAGGGGCCATTCTCAGAGAGAGAAACGCACACACACAAAGGCAAAATGCCTTCTATTATAGAGTAAGATGGACTGTGGGAATGTTGTTCTTGTGGATTGTTTTTTGTTCTGTTTTCTTTTTAATTTAATTTGAAGGACAATGCATGAGGATTACATTCAGAAAGATGAAGGGCCACGTCTTCAAAACTAAGTATCCAATGGAAGTCGACAAACAGGCATGTCAAAGAAGTAAAGGTGTGCAAGAAAAATGTTTTGTGTATGCAAAACAAGGAACTGCACAGACAATGCAGGGCAGTAAAGGTGCAAAGCAAGGAACAAGGTGTGCAAAGCCGGACATGGGGGATAAAAATACAAAGACCCCGGCATGCAAAACAAGACTGTGTGCTGCTGTGCAGAAAGCTGAAAACTGTGTGTGCAGAACAGGGCATTGGGTTTGAAATGCAGAGAACTGGGGATACAAAGCATGGCATTGTGAGTGCAAATCAGAGAACTGGGTGTGCAGAGCTGACAATTAGGTGTGCAAATCAGAGTAATAGGCATGAAATTCAGAGGTCTGAGTGTGCAAAGCAAGGCACTATGCGGGCAAAGCCCTGAACTGAGTGTGCAATACTGGGAACAGTTCATATAAATTCCCCTTAAAGAGCATGCAGACCCATTGAACTCCCCAATATGTGCAGAAAGACCATTGCTTAGTTCAACCTGCCCCGAAAAGACCATTTAGTGCCCTCAGTAACCAAGCTCACTGGGCACTGAGCATCTCCACCTAGCCAACACAAAAATCTCTCTCGCTCTGGCCTTAGCTGGCTAGTGAGTGGTCCGTTTGAAGGTTGTTTTTCATTTATGTGGGGGGATATGCTGGAATCCAGCCTGATTACAGAGGAGTTTTGAGAATTATGCTTTCACTGTCACATTGCAAGTTCTTTGGGGCAGGGAATCATCTTTCCCCCCTCTATTTGGGGCAGGCATACAGCACGTAAAGCAATGGGGCTGGGGTGCATGACTGGTGATCATGGATACTACCTTAGTACACCTAATAAATAATGGACATCACCAAGGGGAAAGGGGTCCTCCTAATCCAGGACTGAAACACTTAGGCACTAACACAGTAGTACATACCGATTATTGTTATTTTATTAAGTCCTCTGTGATGGAGAAAGTTCTTACATAAAGGTATTAGGAGCTTTGCAAAATACAGCCCAAGTAAATAACATATTCACCTCCGCCTCTTCTTTAGTACTTCCCAACCCTGTGAAAAGACTCAGACAAACTCTTCCTGTACCTAGATTTTTAGATAGTCAAATTATATAAACAGAAGCCCTGATTTCCAAACGATGGCTGGATGTATCTTGGGCACGACTGCACATGCAGAACTGGTAATAGTGCAAGTAGTCATTCGCATGCAAAAAAATCTCCTGATATGCACACATAATCTTGTTAATTGCACATGTAAATTAGGCTTGCTATGGTGTGCCTGCGCCGTTTGAAAGTCTGGCCCTGAAAAAAGAAATAATCTTATTTTCTCCATGTATTTTAACTGATCATAAGCATCTGATCTGATTCCTGGGTGCCTCTCTGTTATTTATTTTAAAAAAGAACATACCAAAGTTTCGTGAAGTCTTGCTCCATTTATTTCCAAAATGTGTTACCCAAGCTGACTGTCCTCCCGTTTAAAAACGTTCAGTCATCCCAGTGGAGAATGGAAATGAGGTCCGGTGACTTAGCTGGCCAATCACACTCCATCAATCCCCACTAAGCAAAGTGAACAGTTCACAGAGAGCCAAAAAAGCTAGAAATGATGCATCGAAACAATTTGGGGGAGACGTTTACCATTACTGACTTCGGGGCTGAACAGCAAACTACAAAAAGATGTTAAGTGCGTTATCTTTAATGTATTTCTTCTCATAACCGCCCAGTGTGGCAGGGTGTTGTCATCCCCATCGTACGGAAGAGGAACTGAACCATAGAGCACCCGAGTCACATTTGCAAAGGTATTGGGCGCCTAACTTCCACGGTAAGCCAATGCGAGCTAGGCATCTAGTGCACTTGGATGGTTCTGTAAACCACACTTGGCCTCTATCTGCATCTTTAGGTATTTAAATGCCTTTGCAAGTCAGGCCCAAAATGACTAGCCCAGGGTCACACAGGGCACGTGTGTCACATCAGGGACTTGAACCCACATCTAAGTGCCAGGCAAACATTGATTTGACTTGCCTTTCCCATATGATTTTGCTGGACAGAGGCTGGTTTTTACACCAGCATCCACAAATGACTAGCATAGACTGCTCTATTCATGGGAACGGACTTCCAACTCAGAACCTCCTTCTGAGGGAGCAGCTGCCCAAATCAGACAAGAAAACCCATATAACTCGCCTGCCTGCCTGCTTCGGAGCCAGTATTTCCCTGGGGCACTTACAAATGATGTAATCCGCTTTATTTGTGTGACAACAAAATGGTTATTATACTAATAAGTATAATTAGCAATAGACAATTACCATAATAATACATTTCCTTGCTCCAAAGGGACTTTTTAAAAACAGGTTTATTTAAGATTTAAAAAAAAAATTGCTCAGCAAGGTGAGCTTGTAAAATATTTTGTTCTGCTGATGTGTTTTTAACGAACGCAGCTTGAGGAGCCCATAAAACAGCATTTGCTCGAGGATCCCATAAAAGGACAAGTTCAGGGAAAGGAGTGCCGCTTGTTAGATCATGCTGTTCATTTAATGTGCAGGGAAACTGAGGTGCATGGGGCAGTTCCTTACCTCTGTGATGCTCGGGTGGCATAAAGGAGCCTAGCCAGCCAGCGGACGATAAACGCTAGTACAAGAACTTCGGAGCCCCCCTCTCAAGCCCTAATGGAAGAGCCATGGCTGCAGTCCCCTGTGCACTTTGCTGGTTGTCCCCTAAAGCAGTCTAAGGAAGTACCCCTAACGTAGAAAGTCTCCCCAGACCACGCTTGATGTGGGGCTAAGGAACACGTTGGGTTGTCCAGCCCTGAGCCACAGGGATTTTCCACCGCTCTGTTGTTTATTACAACCTTTGTAGACTGGGATCGGGAAAGGAGCCTATAGGAGTTAGGTGCACATGTTGCATTCAAAGGGTGGGAAGCTATGTGTTTTAGTGGCTAGTGCTGTGAGTTGACACCTGGGTCGAGACTGACCTCCTGGATGACTTTAATCCAACCCCTTTGCCATTCTTCCTCTCGCGTGCACCCTTTGTCTCTTGGCCCACATTAAAAAGTTTCGCTGTTATAAATATCCCACTATATTAAAGTGATACAACTCCTCTAATGTGTATGCAGCTATATCAGTATAAAAGTGGATAGATCATCTCTACACTACAAGGGAAATCACAGCTCGGCTATGAAGTGGTAACCACACCGGCTTAACCCTGTGATATAGACACAGTCTACAACAATAACATTTGTGTCAGGGCTGAGTCCTGGCACCTCTGGCCGTGGCAATTCATAGCCATGGCCCCTCTTGGCTTGCCATATCAGCTTTGAAAGTAAAACAATTGCTTGAGGCCCAGCATCTCTTTCATTATAAATTAAGCACTGTTCTTTCTTCATCACTGGAAGAACATGGCCTTCCCAAACGACAGTAGGTCGATGGAAGAATTCTAGTCACATCTAGCGACTCAGCTTAGAAGTTTTGATTTTTCACACCTCTGAGCATTGGAGCAATGTCCATTTTAAGTGTGGACCAGCATTATACTGGTATTGCTCATTCCAGTCTATGAAGCAAGAGAAGCAATGGCCGCATAAGGCACCTTCCTTCCAGGTTAATTGCATCCACACTAGAACTTATTCCGGTGTAACTAAAACAAGCCACAGCCTTATCCACCATAATTATCACTCAGTGGTGGCCTGTTCTGTTCATTGCCTCTGAAGCATCTGGCAAATGCTGGAAGACAGGACACGGGACTAGATCAACCATTGGTTTCACCATTCTGATGTTCTTATACCAGAATTATTTGGATACATTTCACATAATCATTTCCCTGCCATTGGACTTGGTGCACCTGGGTCCTTCTTATTCCTTTCCTGTGGAACATATCTAGTGTCCCGTGGGATGCTGGGTGTAGTATGTGGATGCTGGGCAGTGGTGGTGGCCTGGGATAGACAGGTCAGGTCTCTTCTACCCTTGAACTCTATGACTCAATGTGGTTCAGAGCATTTGACATAAAGCTCTGTCCAGAAACTTGTGTTCTGCTCCCAACTTGCTCACTGACCTGCTGAGTGACCTCAGGTTGAGTCACTCCATTGCCCTGTGCCTCAGTTTCCCCCAACTGTAAAATAGGGTTAATGATCCCAACCTCCTTTGTAAAGCACTTGGAGACAGACAGATGAGACGTGGTATGTAAGAGCTAGGTGTTCTTTTTATTTCCAACTCTGCTACTGACTCTTTTTGGTCTTTAAGGCTGTCAGCACCTTTGATGCGCAAAGCCAGCCCTCATTTGGATTTATCTGGCTTTCACTTCCACCCATTCACTCTTGTCTTGCCTTTCTCCAGGAAGCAGTGACCCTGAAATACTTGAGGGTTCGGATGGATTAACAGCTGAACATGAGCTTGCAATGCAATGCTATGTACAAAAGAGCTAGTGCAAACCTGGGGTGTATAAACAGAAGTGGAGAGGTTACTGTAGTATGTCTTGTACTCTGTACATTTTTTAGTCTTTAAAAGTGCCACTAGACTCTTTGTTTGTTTTACTCTGTATTTGGCACTGGTGTGAGTGCTCTTGGAACACAGTATCCAGTTCTGGTACCCACAATTCCAGAAGAATGTTGATAAATTGGAGAGGGTTCAAAGAAGAGCCATGAGAATGATTAAAACATTAAATGCCTTTTCCTGACATACTCAAGGAGCTCAGCCTATTTAGCTTAACAAAGAGAAGGTTAAGGATTGACTTGATGATGGTCTAAAAGTACCTACATGGGGAACAAATATTTAACAGTGAGTTTTTCAATCTAACAGAGAAAGGTATTGCACGATCCAGTAGCTGGCAGCTAATGGAAACACTTGTTTGGCATCTGGACAGAGTGAGCAATGGCTGACTGGATCACCAAGCGCGACTGTGGTGGCGTATTGAAAACTTTGCTAATATTGCAAAGTTATCACTTTAAGTTCCAACAGATTTCCTAGTTCTGCTGGCACACTAGGGAGCTCTGTAAGGAAACATGGAATCTGCCTAACAGTCTTCCAATATGTTAAGCTCTGTTATAAAGGTGATGGTGATCAATTGTTCTCCATGTCTACCGAAGATAGGACAAGAGTTGTGAGATTAATCTGCAGCAAGGCAGATTTAGTTTAGATACTAGGGAAAACTTTCTAACTATAAGGATAGCTATGCTCTGGAAGGGGTTTCCAAGAGAGGTCATGGGGGCCCCATCCTTGGATGCTTTTAAAAACAAGTTGGACAAACACCTGTCAGAGATGGTCTAGTTTTCCTTGGTCCTGCCACAGTGGAGGGGGCTTGACTTGATGACTTCCCAAGGTCTCTTCCAGCCCGAGTTTTGTATGATTCTATGATTCATGCAGTGTACACAACAACTGAAACCTCCAGAACCAGTCAAGGCACATCAGACAGGGCAGGAACAAGTGAGTTTGCCATGTCGTTGCCCTATTCTATGGGGAAATAGAGGCCTCCCTCCTTCTGAGCTGTCTGTCTGGCATCTTTCACTAGCAGATCAGTGAGCCCTGTCCGGGGTTCTCTATTCAGCATCCTCCCCCTTTTACTAAACCTAGATTTTACTACTTTCTCTGCCCCTCTTAAGTTACCCTAAGTAACCAGATGACTCTTTTTGAACTCCCTACTTTTCTGGGGAGTAGGCCAAGGTCAGGTGGATGGATAAGGACCTGTCTATCTTTCCTTCCTTGGTGATCATATTGACCTTCCACCATAGAAACATGGAAAATGCCAGACTGGATCAGATACAAGGCCTTGCTTTTCCAGTACCCTGGATCTGACAGCGCCCGGTACCATATTCTACAGAGGATGGTGTAAGAACCCCACACTGGGATAATCTGCCTCACACAGAGTCTATACGAGATAATGAACTGGCCACAGTGTAAACTCGACACCCCCTTGACACCTAAAACTGGTGCTATCACTGGATTTGAAGCATTAGGTGGATGGAAGGTAGGAAAAGATGGGTTTGTTTTCTCTCATGCGTGATTCCCTGGAAACAGAGCGCTATTCTAATTCCATCAACTGAGCAAAACTTTCCAAAAGCATCTGTTTTACAAGGAATTATGTTCTTCAGCTTCATCTCTTAGGGGCAAAGCCCTCCCCTCCATCTCTTCCTTAACAAATTTCATCCAAGACAACAGAGTCTTGTGGCACTTTTAAAGACTAACAGATTTATTAATCGCATGAGCTTTCGTGGGAGAAAATCCCACTTCGTCAGACCCACAAGACTCTGTTGTCTTTCTACAATAGACTAACACGGCTACCCCTTTGAAATTTCATCCAGCGAGTGAAAAACAAAAAGCATAACATTTTGCCTCAGATCTCTCAGGCCACTGCCAAACAAAATACAAAGGATTTCCACTGTGCTCAGCCAAATACATTCTCTTTCCAACTTTAATGAAGAAGACACTCTAAAAACCCTTGCAAACCTTTGGAAAACATTTTTTGTTGTCTGTTTGTTTGTTTCGCTTGGTTTTTACGAGATAATCAGGTTTCTCCCACCTTGGATCTTTTGGGTTTTTTGAAAAGCAGCAAAAACCCGTGCTACGTGCTTCAAAGAAGAAAAGGATGTCCATTTCCTCAAGCTGCATCCCATTTTTGAAGCTTGGAGTCCAGAGAGAATTCTTTGTTCCATTCCTTCTGGACATGAATCAAGTTGTTTATTGCACACCACGTTGAGGTGCAGCTGCATACCTCTTACATTACACTACAGGACTCAAAACGGCTAGAGATCATGTGTTTGCAATTAAGCACACTGGTGTCATTGCTCCACTTGAAAAATCAAACAAAATAAAATATAAAAGGGAACTCATTCGATGGGCTAATTGGCTGACTGCACAAAGGAGGTATTTGAATATCCCAGAAGGCAGACTATTTGTTTTTTTCATTTTATTCCTTGTACTGCACCCCTCAGAAACTGATCATTGTAGGTTTCGACCCACATGATAGACAGAGTTATATCTGGAACTGTAAAAAGTAATTACAAATTATGAACGACATACACAGCTCTACAAGCAGTTTGGATTAGATGCCCTCGCCTGTATCGTACAAAGATTTAATGCCCTTGTTCGTTAATCTATCTAGCCATCCATCCTTATAAAGCAAAGTGTTACAGTATGCTATTGCAAGAGTCCCAAACAATTCCCCTTGCGAGAATGATGGTGCAGTCTTAACGGAAGAATATTCAAATGCTGGTTTATCTGTTCAGAGATACAAGTTCAGTGAAATGTTGAGCCTTCCAATGTCCAAGTCCAGTCAAATCCAAATCCTTTTGACACCATGGAGGACTAAGATTTCATCTTTTGCTTCACAAAACAAACATGCTGATTTCTATCTAAGGTATTTATATGGCTCCCATTAGCATAGCCTCTGAGCCTCTGTGTCACAAGCACACCCAGGAAGGTCTATCATCCTTGTGTTTGACCATTTTCTCAAAGTTTCACTGAAGAAGGCTCTGCGTGGTCTCTGCCAACAGCTGAGAAGCAGCTGAGTCTCATGGTTAACGCAAGCAGTTTGTACGGGGGGGAAAATGTTTAAGAGAGTTGTAAAATCCAGAATACTGGGTTTCAAAATGTTGAAGTGACATTTGTCACCTGAGGCAAGATCTCAGGACTGTCTCAGTCAATGGTGAGAACAATGGAGAGCCACGGAGACAGCTTTGGTTCTAGACCACATGCAGAGGCTTGGGGATTGACAAAAGAAAAGAACGCCAAGAAAAGTCTCTGTATGGGGGACCCCCGGTGGTAAGTGACAATAGCTAGAAGTAGTATAAGAGAAGAGGAAAGGACACAAGATTTTTATCCGCATCAGACGAAGTGGGATTTTCTTCCAGGAAAGCTCATGCGATAAATGTGTTAGTCTTTAAAATGCCCCAGGACCCCTTGTTTGTTTTGCTGAACTAGACTAATACGGCTCCCCTTCTGGAACTTGGCAAGATTTTATCCCTAACAGAAAGTAACTCTTCCAGCAGCGGTATCTCATGAAAAGTGGATCCCGGTCCACGTGTTGCAAGACCTCACTTTTGAGTGAGAGATACCCTTGTTAGACAGGAAAGTAAAAATAGGTAGAGGCTATAGCCGGCATCTTATGTTTTTCATGTACCTGCAATGTTTCCAAAACCTTATGCTTACTCCCCTTTGAAGCTTTGTCTCAAGCGCCATTAAACAAACTTCAATTTGGTTTTACTAGAAGCCTGTCAGAGAGATCGCTGAACTGATGTAAAACCAGTGAAGTGTTTCTGCGGAGGCAGTGAATCAGTGTACGTTCTGGGTGCCCAGAAGGTAAAGGTCTATACATCTAAATGTAACAAAGCGGGATGTGTAAATTGTTAGCTGCAGAGATTATATGCAGGACTCCAGGTATCCAGAGTGGGGGGCTGGTGTTGTTAGTAGCTGGTATTTGGGGAAGGTTTCTCCTGGTGAGCACAGACAGGGTCCGTCAAACTGTAAACAGGTGGTAATGATTCACCCTGGATTCCTCGGGTGACCCCAAAACATGCCACAACCTCACCATCTTTAATATATTTCTCTCACAATACCACATGTGAGGGAGAAAGTGTTACTAGCCCATTTTACAGATGGAGAACTGAGGCACAGACACACAAAAAGTATGTGCACTTTGAGCTGGGTGTGTAATTCCCAGCCCAGCAAGGTATATCCAAGCTAATGTACTAAAAAGAGCACAGCTGTACAAGCTTATACCTAGGGGGATGGCTAGCCTCCCACAGCTGGCTATTATTACGCCTGATAACCTGAGTGTTCTCCTCACACAGGAAATTATACCCCCAGCTCTAGGTGTAGATGTATCTACAGCGACTTGTCCAAGCTTACAGTTTGCAAACATCTAGGCCAGTATCCTAATGACTGGGTCATCCTTCCTCTTCTCATTTACACCATAAGCTTTAGAGACCTGATCCTGTGAAGATCTAAGCACCCTTTCATCAGCCTGCAGGAGAAGGTCGTGGGTGGAAGCAGCTGTGCCTCAAATTCCATTTCAAACACAAGATTCTGTTCATTTTCGCCCTCCCAGGTCTCTGCCCAAGTCCCAGGTAGAGATTTCCCAGCATTTTCTAGTTCCTGAAGATCCTGAGAGGCTGGTGATTTTACATGAGGGCAGATGCCAGCAGAGTTTACAGTAAAATAAAAAAATTAAGCCAGCTACTTGACAGTGAAAATACTTGCTCACTCATCTGCCAGATGATCCCTGTTCAAGGCTCAGCTTCCTTACCACACCACCAATCTATGCTGTCAGTTTGAACGATTGGTCTTGGGTAAAATGTGTATAAGCAACGTAAGTTTCATTTTCAAAATGGCTTAGGCTGTGTGAAGAGTGGGGTTTTGGTGAGCTGGCAGAATTGTTTCGGGTCCAACTAAAATCAAAAGTTTTGACAGATCAAAAAGTAAAAAATAACAATAAAAATTGTTTGGGGTCCAATTAAACGTTTCGTTCAACCTGAAACAAAATGTTTCATTTGGGGTTTGGGTGTTTTTTCACCACCAGTGACAGATGTCGGTTATATCAGTGAAGGTGCCGGGAGAAGACTCATGGACACTATGCTGATGATTTTGGTATAAGAACCTATAGAGAAGAAAACTTTCTAGTGCAGACAAGGCTGACAGGCTGTATCAGTAGAACTAGTTTGAAACAGATACGTGTGTGTCTTGGCCGGGATTGGCATCCACTTAATTACACCTGTGTTGTTGGCGCTAGTGAGGAATAGGGGGATTTAGTCCTTTCGCCCAAAAGTTCTGGATTCTGGTCCATCTCTAAGTCACCTGCTGCAATAATGTGGAGATCCTCAACAGACTCAACCAGGAGTCCGTCCATGAAAAGAAGCACCACCGGACTTTCAGAAGCCTCTACATAGACTGAGAGCCCACCTCCTGATTATCTACAGAGCAGGGGCAGCCTGGGCCACGTCCTCCTCCACTCTGCCCCCGTCTGTCCTTCACCAGGACAGCAAAAGCTCGCAAAGGTGTGAAGACAGGAACAGCTTTCCTCTCGTCTGACCAATTGTGGAGTAACATGGACAGCTTAATAGGAAGAGACGTCCATTAAGCGCTCCCCACCCCAGTAGCTGGCCATTAGTGCAGAGTGAAAGAAAATTTGATTGCTATTACTGACAAGAATGAATGACAAAGGACCAGCCCTGGGTCCAAATGTTCTCAAAGAGCCAAGGATTTGCTCCAGCCCTCTAGAGAGTAAGAAGCCAGTGGCATAGCTTGGGGGAGCTGGATCTTGGCTTTTGGTTCAGCCTCATCGCTATTGACACATGAACCTCGCCATTGGGTCAGATTGTTGGTCCATCAACCCTTCTATGCTATACCGGATGCTTTATTATTATCATAGGACCTACAGGAGATCAGAGCCCCATCATTTTGGGCACTGAGCAGACACAGAATGAAAGACATTCTCTGCCACAAACAGTGTGCCGTCTAAATAGACAAGGAGTGGGAGGGGAAACGCAGGCATGAAGTGGCTTGTCTGAGATCATGCCTCTGCAGTAGAAAACCAGTGCTTTTAGCCTCAGTGGAGTGCTCTCTCTCCATTAGACCTCACTGCCTCTCTGTGAGGCACAATTCTAATGGACCTAGCTACTTCTACTGTTCTTTCTATGTGGGACAGAGCCATTCTGCCCTCAGAATGTCATTGGCCACTAGCTCCTACAGATATTGCTTGCGTGGGCCATTCAATGATCCCTCCCTTTAGAAAACTCAGTAGAAGAATTCCAAGTGTGGGTACTGAAACTCATCTTACACCGCGAAGTGGCACGTGATTTTATTGGCCCGATGTTGACCGCTCCCTAATTGAATCGTGTGACAGGTCTTGTATTCAGATTAATCCGAGGCAGGCCAGGAAAAGACGGGAAAAGTTTAACATTGTCACTGTTGTTTCCTACGCTACTCAAACTGGGTGCACTTTAATGGCTCACGAGGCTGCTGATCAAAGGGATAATTAGCAGCAAAGCAGACTCAGTCCAAATCATCCACAGGAAACTGACTTCAGTCCAGATCTTAGTGGAACCTTACCTTCACACATCCCAATCGAAAACCTAACAGACTAGTCTACACCATAGAGCTATCCCAATTGTCACTAAGGTTCTGTCCACACGTGTCATTCTATTTAATATCCTATGGCTCTGTCCACACTTCAAATCCTGTAGTGCTTCAGTGTAGAGACACTTACTACAGTAACAGGAGAGATTCTCCTGTGGCTGTAGTAAATCCACCTTCCCGAGAGGTGGTAGCTAGCTTGACAGAAAAAGACCTCAGTTTATTTAATCTAAAAGAAGATGGAGCAGTGACTTAATTTTTCAATGAATAGCCACCTTCACAAACAGGAAATACCTGCTATGCAAGGGCTCTTTAATTTAGCAGAGAAAGTAGAAGAAGAACCAAGAGCTAAAAGCTGAAGCCAGACAAATTCAGTTTAGGTACAGCGAAACCAATGAAACCAATAAGGTCCTGTGGCACCTTAAAGACTAACAAATTTCTTCGGGCACCAGCTTTTGTGGGCTACAACCCAGTAGTCTTTAAGGTGCCACAAGACTCTCGTTGGTTTTGCTGAACAGACACTAGCACAGCCACCCCTTTGGAGTTTGTCACCTTGCAAGGCACTGAGTTTAAGTACAGAGGATGATTAAGAGTTGGAACAAACTCTGGAGGTCAGTGGCGGATTCTCCATCCCTTGATGTCTTCAAATGCAGACCGGGTGCTTTTCTGAAAGAGGCGTTAGTTAAGCGCAAGTTATTGGGCTCAGTTCAGAGATGAGTGAAATTCAATGGCCCATGATAGACAGGAGGTAAGACTAAAAATTTAATGGTCCCTCCATCCTTTAACTCTCTGAATCTATTAGAAAGTTTGGGGAGCCCCATTTCATCTAGCCATAAAGAAAGGGAGTGCAATTATAATTCTCTGAAATTTTTATGTGACCCCCCCCTTTCCTCACTGGGGTCTCCAACACCACGTTGACGACCCACTCTGTAGAGCAACTCTTACGTGGGGCTGCCACATTCACTCAGCTGACAATTACAACTCTGTGACATTGGCGAAGTTATTTTCCTCCTGCTGTATCTCTGTTTTCCCTCCTACTTTTTGCCTATCAAGATTGTAGGCTCCCTGGGGTAGAGTCTGTCCCTTTCTGTCTGAATGGAGAGTGCCCAGACAACAAAGCATCTATGTGTTATTGTAATAATAATGTCATTAATAGGAATATCTTGCCATTTTGCAGGGTCTTTTTTCTTTTCATACACATCAGACCTTTGGGGAACAAGAAGCCCAGGTTGGTGGCTTCCAACTTGAGTTTTTGTTTGATTTGCATGTTGATCCTAATATCTAATGTCACTGGAAAGACAAAGTTCCTGTTCCTTTTCATGGTGGGAAAAGCCCTAGAAAGTTAATTGACTCATAGGAGGTGAACGTTTTGCAACACATTTTGTTTTTTTAAAGGCCTTGTTCCAGCTCGTTCTCTATCCCCATAGATGGACTTTTCTGTCTGATCCACCCAGTCAAACCAAATTCATCACCAAGCTGCCTGAGAGCATCAAAGTATTTTTACCATCACTAAAAGGCTGGAATGGCACAGGATTCTACTTTGTTATTCAACACATAGTGAAGCTCCCTGTGGGAAAGGAACAGGGATATCATCTAATACCCTGTTCTAACCATTAGATACCATTCCTCTCCAATGCTGGCAATAGAATGTTGTCCCTGCTCTAACCACTAGACACCATGCCTCTCCCAAAGAGGGGTGGAAAACTCAGCTGTCCAGACTCCTGCTCTAACCACTAGAACACCCAACTTCCTCCACCAGCAGTGAATTCAGACCAGCAGCTGTTTTCCCAATCAATCACTTGCTTTAAGTGCTAACCAGCTCTTCTTTTAGATACGGGAACAGAACCAAGGGCTCTGCATCCCATGGGCCGTCCATCAGCACAAACGCCCACACGCAGGGAAAGATTTACTCCTGGGCTTCTAATGAGAGTGAAACTTGCTTGAGCCGTTAATAGGCAGGGTCTTGGATTAATCAGGCTGAGTGGCATTGATGCACTCATTTTCATGCTGTTGTTCATTATAACTCGTGCCAAGGGACGTGAGATAGACAGCAACCTCTCAACCGCATGTAAAGCTAAGGCTTCAGCCGGTAGATTGATGTTTTTCATTGAGGAATCGCACTTCCTTAACCACGGGCCCAAATGACAGGCACTCAGAAACATATGATTTGATTAGCCACAGAACTTTTTTTGTGATGGTACGCAGGGGTATGGAGTACTGACACCTTTTTTGCCCGACCCGCTGCCCAGCTAGGTGGTGGGGTCAGCCAGGGAAAGGAACGTGCCGCTGGAAGAAGACGGGTAGTGCAGGAAGAAGATGAGTGGGAGAGGCATTTTTCAAATTTACTATCAAGATATGAGTGCCAGCACCTTTTTTTTTAAGAAAAAAAGCACTGATTAGCCATATCTGAACATGCATAACCACAAGTATTATTTTTGAGCATGAAAGTAGCAGGCAGGCATGGAATTTGCCCCCCACCTGCAGCCCCATTGACCTGACTGGAGTTGCCCCCATCCCCCAAATATAGAAGTCAAACTTTGCCTATGTATCTAGCTCTTTGAAAATCCAGCTAGAGCCCAATGGGAATTCCAGAGCATTAATAAAGGTTGGGCGAAGAAGCATTTCCTTTGATATGTGCTACATTTCCCATACCTTAATCTCACCATGCAGCCTTGCAGCTCATGTGTTATGGGGTACCTTAAAAAGTAGGAAGTAGACTATGTGCGGTTTTAAAGTTCCAGAGGGGGAGCCGTGTTAGTCTAGTTCAGCAAAACAAACTGGGAGTCCTGTGGCTCTTTTAAAGACTAACCAATTCATTTACCCCATGAGTTTTCGTGGGAGAAAATCCGACTATGTCAGATCTCTCCCACAAAAGCTCATGGGATAAATAAATTGGTTAGTCTTTAAAAGAGCCACAGGACTCCTTGTTTGTATGGTTTTACACTCCAGTGTTCTCCGCTGCAAGCTGGGAACCCTAAGCCATGGGGAGGTCCTCCAGCCTGCCTGCATCTGACTTGGCCTCACAGGACTAGAAAGTGTAGTGGAGATGTTTGAGGTCAGGCTGGAACACGGGCTCCGAAACCCCACAACAGCCTGAGTCCCACAAGCCTGAACATCTACACTGTGCAATTTAGCCCTGCAGCCTGAGTCCCACAAGTCTGAGTCAATCGACCGAGGCTCAGTGTGGTGGCTTTTTTATGGCAGGGTAGAAACCAAGTCTTATCTCTCTGCCTTAGCAAAAGAGAGCTTTGCTGGAGCTTAAACCTGAAACTGTGAGGGACAATCAGTCAGAAAAGGAATGAAATTCTTTGAACTTGCAGCTGGTGGTTGGAGGGTTACGAAGGAACTCGATTTCAGCCCATGAGAAAGTGGCCTGGGGCAGGAAAAGGTAGAGTGTCAGCTTGGACGATACAGGGTAGGAGACAGAACAAGATGCTGAGTCGGGCTGCAGAGTTTGTGGCAAGCTGTTATCTCTCCATCTAGTGAGCAGAGCATGCATAGCAGTCAGCCAGCGGGAGCTGTGATGCTTTGAAAGCTCTAGCCGGGGAAAAGCAGGATCTCTCAGGAACAAATCCACGTGACTGTGTGGGCTGAGGCACCCCCTGAAATGCTGGCAGACACTGACCAGGATCAAAGGCATTGTATCCGTACCAATAAAGACAACTACTTTCCTCTCATCCTAAGCCTGGCTAGGTGCAAATGATGGGGAAATAAGAGGGCCAAGATCTGGGCTTTCAAGATTGCTCTGGATGCCAAGTACATGAGTTCTCTTCCTTCCCTGTAAGGTGTGGCACCAGGGAGAGTTAGGAGCTGTTCTTAACTCTGCCACCAACCAGCTGGATGGCCTTGCGCATGTGACTTTCCCTGCCTCGCTCGGTGGTGATCTCACCGGACGAATGAGCAGGGCAAACATCAGTGACGTTCAGTGATGAGCACTCCTCACCACAGCTAAAAGAATTTAGGTGAAGCTGCGAAATGCTATGCTATGCGTCCCCTCCCGGAACTGAATTCTCTTCTGTCTGTACCAGCTTCCTACTTACCACGTTTGCCTGAATTGATAGCCCTAGCCAAGAAGGTGCCCTATGTTCGGATCTCATTGCCAATTTCAATTGAAACCCAGGCCGTCCTCTGTTAGCAGGCGCCATTCCTTAGCAATGGGACAGCTCAGTCTGGAACCCTGTCCAGCATAGCATGGCTTCGAAGGGGCAATTCAGTATCAATTCATTCACGTTCGGTAGGCAAGGCAAGGCAAAATAAACAGGAATGGAGGCAGCATGTTCTGGTTTTTGAGGTGGTGGCAATGAACTCAAGAAGACAGGCTTTCTATCGGACAGGTCACTTCCTTCCTCTATCCCTTCATTTCCTCTCCCATCTTTTGTCTGGTCTGTGTGGATTGTAAGATGTTTGGGGCAGGGATTCTGTCTGGGTCTGTGTAGCACATGCGCGATGGGTTCCTGATCTCAGCTGGAGCCTCTAGGCAACAGTGTAATGGGAAGGCTTAGGGTGAACCTGACAGAAACTGAAGGAGAAGGGTATAAAGGCTGCCCTTCATTTAATAGAGCTGTAAGAAATATATGCTCCAACCTGTCAGAACAGATGAAACACTTTTTGCTTCTCACACAAGTCCAACGCAGCTGGCCACAACTTCTGCTTTCCTTGATCAGGCAGTAAGGAAGTATTAACTAAACTCACCTCTCACTAACCCTAGCAGCCCACAGACTGGAAAAGGTGTGCCTCATACAGAAAAGATGAGATTGCCTCTGTTTGACACCCATTATCCCAGGTTAGGGCTCTTCATTTTCTCCTCTCTCTTTCCGTCATGCATTTTTACAAGCCTTCATTTTGTACAGCTTGCAGCTGAAGGAGACTTAGCGTTATCAAGCAGACAGGATGCAGGACTGATGTTCTGCCTTCCTGGATTCTGTTATTCACAGATTTGTTGATTTTAAGGTTACAACACAGCCTTAGCTCATCCAATCTGACCTCCTGCACAACACAGGCCATGGTAATGTTTTCCATGTTTATTTTCAGTTTGTCTGTCTTTTATTTCAGAAGAAGGGCAACAAGAAAGAACAAAAATCAAGTCCCCATGCTGGAGCATGGTGTGTGTGTCTCCTGGGTAACATGCAGGGTCACTTTGTCTCACCAAACGGCAGCTTCCTTTCAGACTAACAGGCTCCTAGAAATTTAAAGGAGCAGTATACAGAAAAAAAAAATCAGAACAGTCATAAAGTTACAGAATAGCACATGTTCTGTTTCTCTCTCTGCCACTCAATCTCTGTGTGGAACAGAAAAAGTCCCTACGTTATGCTAAGTCTCTGTGGAAATAATGGTGCTTACCCACTTTGTAAAGTGCTTTGAGATCCTCAGACAAATACTGCTGCTAGGAGTTACTATTAAGCAAACATTTTTCCTTCCAGACATTCCTTCCAAAAATTTCATAACCTTTCTCCAGAGAAAACAAGGATGCTAATTGTTTTTATGTAAACTAGAATCAGTTCTGAATCAATAGAATTTACTGGCATTATATTAACTTGTAATTAACCACAGATGAAATTAAAATAGGGTGTAAGTCGATCGAAAGTATAACAGGTAAAATGGTTTATACGACTGAATTACTATCCCATGTGGCTAATTTCATGGTAATTTTTACGTGAGCTATTATTGCATTACGCAACTTTATTTTAATTGAAAAAGAAAAAGTTGTTGGAGAACTGGGTATCAGGAAGTGAGTATGAATGCCTCCCGGTTAAAATATCACACTGATCTAAATATAAAACACGACACAGGTGCTCTCAATAAATCAAGTCACAAGCAATCTTAGTGCTTAACACATAGAGCTGTGGTTTTCCTTTGCACTGCACTCCACGTAGTCATTTGCATAGCAAGTCTTTTCCTTTTCCACACCATCACCAGGTTTCCATATAAGGACCTGCACCTCACAGGACTCCATTTCCAAGATCTAACCATGGAAAGCCTGGGATGGTTTGCCAATCCCCGGTGGCCTGCCAAGACCTCTGGCTTGAGAGCCCCAGCTTTACATCAGCAGAAAGTGGATATAAAATCCCACTGAGTCGGAAATGGTAGCATTTTACATCTGCTTTGTACAAATTTAAATGAACTCATACGATTCAGGGAAATGAAGAATCTGGCCCATTGTCAAGACAAAATGTGGGTGAATGTGAACCCACACATGCTAGGAGTCCAAAGGAAGCTGGCTGTCTTTAGAAAAGAAAACCAAAATTGCAAGAGGAACAGCAGCTAATTGTTTTGCAGCCTCTGGTAGATCTAAGAGCACTAAATGGAGGGCGAAGCTTTGCCCACACATCAGTAAAGTATGCACGAAGCAAGATGAAACAAGCTAAGATGAAGATGCGTGGTTGTACACTACGCACATTCACAGCGCTGAGCTATCCACATTTTAAGATGAAAATTGTTAGCTAGCATCACGACTGCTATGGCAGATTGATTCCAGCACCAGCATTAAACTAAGGAGAGACGTGGCGTATATAAAATTCTTTTCCCAAACCAATGTTTCTCAGATCTATGTTAAAAAAATAATAATCTTGCTACAGAAATCTCCAGGACTCACTCCCAGTCCTGGGGAAATGTCGTGCAGTTGTAACAATTTTAGAAGACATTGAAGGGATTTTGTAGATTACAGGAAAAGTTCAGCTGGAAACCGTTGCCTGGGGTTAAGCCAAAAATAGTCAAGCAAACTGCCCTAAACCCCAATCAAAGACTGGGTATTAGAGGAACATGGTGATTTGTTCATTCCACGATGGTGGCAAACTCAAAAAACTTCCCATAAGCCCAGACCTTTAGGAAAACCTCTTTGCAGAGTTCTCTGCAGTCAAGAAAAAATCCATCATGATGTGGATGCCAATGAAGATCAAATAGCGGGACTGACTCTATGATGCTCTTCAGCATTGGTGGCAGCCATGTCAAGCCATCCAAAAGAAGTGGGTCATCCAGCAAATAAACCACGTGACAATAGCCAACATAAGACCTCAACAAGCTATGAAGGTTATTCATAATTTATAGGAAGATGCAGGTTCAAATCCTTACTCTGCCTGATTCAGAATAGGGACTTGAAACCTGGTTGCCCACCACCAGAGGGCCATCCATCATTTCAGGAGCTTGCCCTTGCACTAGTTTTGATCCTCCTGGACCAGAGTAAGTTTCATCAGAAATGATACTTTAGGGATTTAACAAATCAACATTTTCCAATGAAAAAATGTGTCTATCTATTCATCGGAAAATGCTGATTTGTTGAACCCCAATGTATCATTTTTGATTAAACATATATATACACACACACAAACTTTTGGTGTTTCTTGCTCCTGCTTTCCTCTATGGGTCAAACTAATTTCTCACGATGCACCAATAATGTCCCATCTTGATGGGAGAAGGCAGCACAGAGTGACGATTGTGATGCATCAGTTAGGCTTTAGCTCCAAGGCAGGAACTCCCAAGGAGGTCCTGATCAGAAGAAGTTGAAAACCATTGACCTAGAGTCCTTAGTGCAAGAGACCTTAACACGCAGTTCAGTCCGACCACATTTGACAGCACCAGCCCAGCAAGCAGCAATAGAAAAACCCCTCTGGCTTTCCTATAAAACCCCACGAACCTGCAAGCCAATGCATGAGGTCTAGTTAGCCAAAAGTAAAAGGGTAGCTGAGCAAAATTCTATAGGACATGCAGATGACCCAGTTAGCTGCTGGAAGGCTACAACATCACGCAACTTTATTTCTTAGAATCCAGAACATTAACATACAGGAAACCAAAACCAGAGGGAGACAAAGCAGGCTGCTCCCTAACACAGGGCAGGCACAAGCTAAAGCAAAACCCGAGCTTATGAGGGGCCTGTCTCAGTGTGATAGCATGGCAGTGGTGATAGCTCCATCATCATAGAGCGGCTTAAGCCAACACCCCCTAAGCTCTGGTTTTGGAATGAAGAGACAACAGAGACTGGTTGACCCTCTGGTGCCTAAAAGGGTTCCTGTATATCAGGGCAAGAAGCATATTAGCTGAGGGGGACAGTGTGTATCTGACTTGTGGGCCCGAGGAGTCAGCTTTGCTGCTACCTACGAGATGCCTTTTCTGCAGTTAACAGACCACCTGCAAGACCCAGGCAGTCAAGGACCTTTCACCAGCCTGTAGTTCATGGTGAGCAATTTTATTTGAAAGGAAACCTCAGTTAATTATCTAAATTTAAAATGGGTGCCTTATTTCCAGGCTCAATTTGTCTAGCTTCAGTGTCCAAACATTATATCTGGTCCTACCTTTGTTGACCTGATTAAAGAGCTTTCTGCAATCAATTCTCTCCTCCCCATGTAGGTACTTACTGCCCACAAAAGCTCTATATAGACCAAGTAACTCTCATAAAAACAGAGATCTGTCTTGGCAATTAGATTGTGACTATGACAGTGAGAGAGAGAGAAGCCTTTTTTTTTTTTTTTTAATTTGTTTTCTCGCTTTTGTACCTTCCATGGTTTGCTTTCCAGTTTTTTTTTCCCTGAAACCAGTAAGGATAGACAACTTCACCCCACCTCCACTCCCCTCCAAATCAGAGCTGGGATACTTACGGACTCCGATTTGAGGAGCCAGGACTTTAAGAAACACAGAAAATATTGCAAAGCTCGTGTGGCAATCACAAGAGCTGGCAACACTTTATGGTGTTTCTCAAGCACCAATCAGGGACTGGGACAATTCTAATGAAAAAATTCTCTGTGTCCCAAAAAGCTTCTGATCTTTCTTTCCGTCATTCACAGACAGCTCTAAAGATCCCTGGCTATGTCTACACTTGCTAAAATTAGTTCGAATTAGTTAGTTTGAACCTGAAAGCTTTGCTGTCATTGTCCACCACCGCCTTGCTCCTTTGCTGCGGCCGGGGCATTTTAAATTTCCTGTCGCCGGCATTGAAATCAGTTGGACATAACTTCCACAGTAAGATGAGCCTTACTCCAAGAACAGAGGAACTTTGAACGTGAAGGCCCAAAATTCCGATGAAAAATTGAGTAATATCATTTTCAGTTGTACATTGGGTGCATCATTCTGTATCTGTTTTGTTTTGTTTTTTAGAAATAAATACATGTTCAATACATAAAATTGTATTTAATTCCATTTCCTGAATCATTTTCACAGGAATGTGTTGTATGTAGATATGACAAACATTACAGGTATACACCGGCTTTTTCGAGAAAGTTTCTATCGTGTGTGCCGTGTAAAGTAAATTAATACCTTTAGATGTTCCCCGATCCAGTAAAGGTTGAGAAACACTGCTCTAGACTGCACAGACAAGGTAGGCGCAACTGAGAACTGGAAGGAGGGAGGAGAATACCAATACGCATTTACAGCTTCTTTGCACTGTTGAAATCTGGCTGCAAACACCCAGGACTTTTGCCCTCTTGAGGCGAATATCCCTGCGAGTGCGTCTTGGCCCTGTGCGTTTTGGACTCTCATTGACACCAAGAAGAATGGAAACACTACCTAGTGCTTAGGGCTCTAGATTCAGACTCAGAACACCCATTCCTTCTTCTCACACCGTGGGCAAAGAACTCAAGGCCAAGCAGGTTAGATGCCTAACTCCCATTGGCATCATGGGATTTAGGTGCCTAATGTGAGCACTTTTGAAAATCCCACTAGGTGCCAAGCTGGAGCTTAAATGCCTTTGAAATCTGTCCCTCAGTCTCTCTTATTTAAGTTGACACAACCCACCCACTCCTAACCATGGGACCAGATTCAACGAGACTTTCCTCCAGCGATACCAGACTCCTGCAGATCTGCTGTATCAGGTTTGCAGCCACTTTGCTTTACCAAAGCTTGGCAAAGCCACCCAGCTCACCTCGCCCAGCAAGCTCACATGGTACATAGCTTCCTTGTTTAACACGGGACAGGCTGCACCTCTTGGCATAGCCCTGAGGAAAGGGATGACGTGTGGGTGCACCCTGCTTGGGGGAGCACCACAGACATCCATCTGCAGCGCACGGTTCCCACGACTCCCCTTGTTGTGCAGCAGGAGTTGGTTGCTGGAGTCCGGCAAGGGTGCAGCATGCTTGCCTCAGTGCTTAATTATTGCCAGAGCTCACCAGGGCTGAGCTGTGCGCCTCTAGGCCTTGCAATTCACAGCCCCGGCCCCTCTGGCCTTGCTGCATCAGTTATGAATGTAAAATAATTGCTTGAGTCCCAATCCCTCTTTTGTTACAATCAAGCACTGGCTTCCATACAGGTGACCCACCACTCCATCCCTCCCCACCTTCTGTCCTCTCTGCAGGGAGGGAACATCGGCACACAACCTGCATTTTACCCATTGTGCCTGAAGCCATGATCCAGGCACAGTAATGCCTGGGGGGTACATGCCGGAAGACTCAGACTCCCCACTTTTCCCCTGTCTGGACACATCAGACTGGGTCCCAATCACACTTTTTGCTGCCATGTGTGTGCCTGGACGTATAGATGTGTGTGCAGTGTGGGGTGGGGAAACCACAGCGTCTTTCGGCCTAGATCCTCAATCATGTTTAGGTGCCTTGAAATCAGTGTGAGTTAGGGACCTAAATCCCTTGGGCAACCTGGCCCTTTATGCTACGGTATGGTTCCGAGTAGATTTTTGGTGCTCTTTTAAAAGGACAGTTGTTTCTCCGCCAGCTCATAGTTTCTTTTCCTAAAATAATGGTTCCAACAAGAAAGAAAAAAACTAGCTGCATAGAAGCTTACTGCCATTTAGCCTGATATAACACAGGTCATAAAATGTCCCCCCATGATTCCTGTACCAGGCCCAGTAACCTCTGACTGAGCAACAGCACACCTTACAGAGAGCACCTCCCTAGCTTGATTAAAAGACTGCAAGAGAAGGAAAATCCACCCCCTCCCTTGGTAGCAGGTTCCAGTGGTTACCTTAGTTAAACATGTGCGCCTCATTTCCAGTTTGAATCTCCAGCTTCCAGCCATTGCATCTGTTTCTGCCTTTGTCTTCCTGATTAAAGAGCTCTCAAAAGAGCCCTCTGCTATCAGATCGTTTCTTCCCATGTAGGTACTTACAAGACACAAAAGCTAACTATAGACTGAGCAACTCTCGTAAAAACAGATATTTGTCTTTGCAATTTGATTAGATGCAAAGAAGTGCTTTAATGTAAATGACAGCGCAGCTCACCTTAGCCCTTGAGCGAAACAGCAATGAGTTCATTCCGTTCCTATCTCACCTCTGTACGTCACCACAAAAGTCATATATATTTAAAACAGGAACCTGGAATGATGAATGTGGATTAATTGCTCATATGCAAGGGGAAGGGTGGTTACAAGGGTTATTAACAATAAGGGTGAGATTAAAGGGTGTGAAGTATTAATGAACACACTTAAATATAGCCCGGCTCACAATGAAAACGGAAGCTGAGCGAGAGCTCAGCTCATTCTGAATCGGGCAGTGGTTTTTAGCCAAGTCCCCTCATAACTACAGTATCTGAGCACCTCACAGTTAGATCTCAACCTCCTCACGCAGCACGGAGGTGCATTTTACAGATGGGGAACACAGGCACAGAGAGACCAGGCGCTATATCCACAAAGAGAATGGGTTCACAGTGTTATAAATCTAAACTGTGGGCATCCTGCTAGAATCCACAGCCCCAGGTTAGGTGCCCAGGCTCCCAGGACAATATTTACATAGTCCCTGGGTCAGAGAAGGACCCTGCCACCTTGCGGTTAGCACATTTATCTAGCAGCCCCAGGCGCCAGTCCTTGCACCATTGAATATTTATAGCATACAAAGTAGAACATCTTCAACGGGTGAGACTGTGAACACTTTACCCCAGAATATGGGGCCTCTGGCCCATTTGGCCTTCAGGAGTGTGATAGGGTACTGGGGTGGGTGTGAACCCCTGAGCAGTAGAGTTAGTGGTGGGATCATCTGTATTGCCCGAGGGAGGGCCGCTGTGCCTAGACACAGGCAGATCAGCCTCCCAGGGGTTTATTAGCCCAAGAGGGCTTATACACCAGGCCTTAAAGGGATTGAGAGGCCAAAGGAGTCAGGAGAAATATGGTGGCACTGCCTGTCTCCCTGACCTTGAGCAGCCCCTGCAGTGACTGGCCCAGGCAAGGAGCTGGATGGTGGTGGGAGGTTCTAATGCCCGCTGTAAATAAACCATGGGTGACTGCAAGCTTAAAGGTCTCCAAGTCCTTTGTGGCCTGGAGGGGACCAACGAGATGGTGGTGAGCAGACGCCATGTTGTAAGGAACCCTAAGTGAGAAAGGCTGTGGGTGAACCTCACCTCTTCTTTATTAGCTCCAACTTGTGTCCACTATGAAACCTCCCCAACTGAGAGCTGCTCTTTCTGAACATGCCTACAGATCAGAGGGGTTCACAGGGAATAGGTTATAGCCTGATGCTATTTTTTGGAATCATCCTCCCACTTATGTGTTCTCGCCCATGCAGATTTCTCTGCAATAGGCTATGGCAGGTGTGTATATATATATATATATATATAAAGATTTGGGGGTCGTGGTGGGTAATCAAAAGGGCTAATGTGCTCCATGGAGTCATAAACAGGGGGATCACCAGCAGCAGAGAGGTCTTTTTACCTCTGAATTTGGCAGTCTATCCAATTCTCGTGTCTACAGTTCAAGAAAGAAATTAGATAGGGTTGAAAGAAAAGCCACAAAAAAAGATGAAAGGGATAGAACACATGCCTTATAGTGATAGGCTCAAAGAGTTCAATCCATTTAGCTTAACAAAGAGAAAGTTAGGAGGTAAGTTGATGACTGTCTATAAATACCCATATGGGGAGCAAATATTTAATAATGGGCTCTTCAGGCTAGCAGAGAAAGGTCTAACACCACGCGGTGACTGAAGCTGTAGCTAGACAGTTTCAGACTGGAGAGGAGGCATAGATTTTTAACACAGTGGTCCATTCTGGCCTTGGAATCTATGACTATATTAAACATCTCCACACCCTCAGTCAGAGACAGGTGGCGGAGTCATGGCTGCATGTGGGATCCTGAGTTACGTGTGAGGCTCTGGTTGCAGCTGAAGCCAGTACAGTCTACTGGAATCTAAATAATAATAAGACCATGAAAGTAACGGCCTTTTCAAGAGGGCACACACATCTTTCCATGAGACTGATCTGTCACGATTGTTTGTCAGGAGGAGGTAACACTGGAAGGAGAAACAGCCCAGCCACGGCAATGGTCATAGAAAGTACTATAACATTTCTACCACCACAGCCTTCACTCTGCATTGGACCAGCCGTTCCCAACCTTTTGGGCTCAAGGGCCACCGATATCATTTTTACAGCTCCAAATGGCCACTAGCCTGCACTAGCAGGCATCCCCAAGAAAGCAGTTTGCCTTCTTGCTCACTGATCTCCCGTCTCCCTGGCTGCAGCAGGGAAACCGCACGCATCCGGCAGGTCTGCACACTCTCTCTGTGTCCCAAGGCAGTGGCTCCCTTCTGCAGTCAGGGGAACAGAAGATCAGAGCTCCCCTTCCCTCCCTCTGGCTCCAGCAAGACCCTAGCACCTATGGGCCTAGGCAGGGTGCTTTGCAAGGCTGCTTGCTACAGTCAGGGGCATGGAAGCTCTAATCTCCCATCCCTTTGGCTGCAGCAAGGAGCCTGCATCAGTCTTTTGGCCCCGTGAAAACACACTCTGCCTGGGTCTGTAGGCAGTGATTCCATTCTGCAGCTAGCAGGAGAGGAGCTGAGGGCCACTTTGAAAGTCCCCAAGGGCCACTTTGGGCACCCAGATCACAGGTCTGGAACCACTGCATTAGACTGTGCTAAAAAATCAATTGTGTCTGGGTCCAATTGAATCTCTTTCAGTGATTAGGTTAGAGGAGAGGGTTAAGTCTCTGGGAAACAGAGGCTCCTGGAAAATAGTCAGATGTGTCAGTAGCGCAAATAACTGTGGAAGAAACATATCTGTCATTGCATCTTGAAAAAAAGCCAGGCATTGTGGATATACAATGAGGATGGCTCAGGCTGATAGTTAAAAATGGACTCCTTCTGATGTTTGCCTGCCTTCTGTCAACCGATATTCTATTGTCTGGGCTACCCACACTATCTATCCCCATACCTGTCTGGCTGCCTGTATAAATCCACCCTGGCTCACTCATGACTGTGATCACTGATTGCCTAGCACAGAATGAGACGTGCTCTCAGAGGAGCAAAACCTGAAAACAAAATTCATTGAGCCAGGCTAAGAAAGAAAGAAAGAAAGAAAGAAAAGGACAAAGGCTGCAGCACGCGCTTTAAAACAAAGACATGACAAGAGACAGATGTCTCTGGAGGAGCCAACAGCAGTTAGCAAATCACAGCTCTGCGTCTCCTCTGCCTGGAGTAGCTGAACAGGACTGGCAGGTGTAGCCCGAGTGGAAAGAATGTCTTGGAATGCGCCTGGCTCATTACAGACGCCCTCATTTAAATTTATCCCTCTAGCACAAGGACCTACCATAGCTGGCTGCCGTCAGGCAGGGCTGGATTGAGCTGAGAAATCAGAAAGCTATCCAAGGCTGCCACCATCACACAGGCAGTTGATTGTAACCGCTGATCTGGTGGACTTCTTCCTCTGTGCCCTCTAATGTTTTCCCTTCCCTTCCTCCAGCTCTGTTTCTGCATGTTGTTTTCCCTTGGCTACCTGGGTAGGCATCATCCAATTTTACAGGGCCAGAAAAGGAGAAACAAGATGTGCGAAGGTGGCAATTGACAATTCCAAAGCCCACCGAGGAGATCAGGTTACTTTTATTACTATTTAAAAGCACCACTTTGATATTTCTATACCACCCCGTGTTTGCACGGTGCTTCGCCCCAGCTTATTTCTTTATAGATCATTTAAACCAACACGCAAATGTAGGACAGTATAGAAATATGAAATCAAAACAGCTAAATAATAAACACACCTGGGCAAAATCAGTGTAGGTCCATTGGCATCAGTGGGCCATGTCCCTAAGTGGTATAAATTGGATCACTCCAGCGGGGCCTCTAGGTAGCCCGCTAGCCATCTGGTAGGATCAGAGAGACACCTTTTCCCTTCTTGCTTTTCTCCTCTTATCTCTCTGTCCTGCCTCTTCCAGCAAAGCCTCCTGTGACATTTCTAAAAGCAGCATTGTATTGTTCTCCCCCTTCCCAGATAATCAATCCCAAAGCTGTGCTTCTGACTCTGGTTTTTTATTTTCTGCTTGAATTTCAAAGATGCTGCTCTCTCCCATGCATACCAATTGCCGCCTTTCCACTGACATGAAGGAAATGCAGATTTCTGCTGTTGCCATGGGAACCTGCATGTGCTGCTTCCCACATTTCACTGTAATAACCCACCACCCCAGTGGGGAGAGAGATCTGTTATTGATCTGTAAAATATTCTCCGTGATTTCTAGGAGGAACTCAGAAGGGCTGGAACTTGCAGTACATTAGCTTCCAAAAAGAGTAGAAAAAGTCTTGGGTAATTAAGGTGCAGCGTTGAGGGTATGTCTATGCGGCAGACAGACGTGTGACTGCGCTGGGTGCAAATGTAGCCTGGCGAACGTTGCCCTGGCTTCTCTATTATGGTCCTTTGAGCTAGGTAGGTCACAGCCAGTCTGGGAATGACTGTGCAGGTTGGACTCACACCTCTGATCGCTGTGTAGACACACCCTGAAAGTCAGGACTCCTGGGTTCTATTCTCAGGCCTTCCCAGGTGACACTGGATAAGTCACTTCCCTCCTGTGTGCCTCAGTTTCCCCATCTGTGAAATGAGGATCATTCACGTTAGCGATAGCCCATGTCGTGCAGTGTCTATGACGCTAGGAACTGCCAGACTGGATCAGACCCAAGCGCCAGCTATGCCAGTTTCCAACACTGACTAGACCACTCATTGCATGGTGTAAGAATCCGGCAGGGGCAGAGGTGGGAGAGTCTGCCCTCATCTCATCCTACTCTCTAATAATTCAAGAGCGGCTTAATCTCAAAAAAAATTTCAACTCAAAGGGACCAGACACGGGCATATTTGAAAGCTGGTCTAATGGCTCTGACTTTGGTTTCAAACACAACGGGTTAAATACCTGGCTCTGGAACAGACTTCCTCCGTGGCTCTGGGCAAGCCATTTAACCCC
This sequence comes from Pelusios castaneus, assembly GCA_007922175.1. Lineage (NCBI taxonomy): Eukaryota > Metazoa > Chordata > Testudines > Pelomedusidae > Pelusios > Pelusios castaneus. The sequence goes on from ML685866.1 coordinate 1,157,372, forward strand.
CCTTTGCTTTAGTTCCACGTCTATAAGATAAAAATAACGTTTTCTTATCTCACAGGCATCTGAGGAGGATAAAATGTATTCAGATTTGGGAAGGCCTACACTGAAGTTTCATGTCAGTCAGGGATCACACCTCTTCACACACCTGACCGATGCACCTGTACCGGCAGGAGGAGAGACCCAACCTCAATATTATTGTCATCCAAACACAGTCTGGGCAGCAAAGCATCCCTCGTTACAAGGATTGATGTCTAGAGCATCCATTTAGGTTCTTAAGAAAAGCATGCCCTTCCTCCGTCAAACAGATCTGCATCCTTTTCCAAGGCCTGCTTGCCACGTGGACTTTTAAAGTGGATGCAGTGGTATGGGAATAAAGATGCCTTATATCAGGACAGCTTATTCCTTCATGGCAATATGGCTGGGGAGTTAACAGTGGTGTATGATTAGCACAGCCCTCCACACAGTAACTGTAAATTCGATTCATGGCTCTTCTAATGGGTATGCCTACACTGCAAAAAAATAAGTAGACACCCAGGGAGGAGGCTGGGTTTCACAGCCCGAATTCCGGCCAGAGCGGGAGCATCAGTGCGTCACAGTGTGAGCCCCTCAAGCACAAGTTGTTAGACTCAGGCTTTGAGACTTGAAGTTTTTGCAGTGAAGACGAACTCTGTTATTCATTTAAATCCACCCCGAAACTAGAAACTTTTGCTGGTATAGTAATGTTGGCTAGAGGTGTGATATTTTTTTTTTTTTTTTTTTTTTTTTTACAGTAAATTTTAAAATCAAGAAAGTCTTAGTGTAGACATAATTATACCAGGAAAAAATGGCATTGATGCTCTAGCTTCTTTTGGTTGGGGAGCCAGTAGAAGCTATAGAGGTAAAAGAACTCTTGGAGAATTTTCTCCAAGTATAACTCCACTGGCGACGTGTTTTTGGCAAAACCTAGGCCTAAATCTTGTGTATAGCTGGCAAAATATTGTTAAACTCTGTGCAAGGCTTTTTTTTTACTGGGAAAGCCAATTGAAACATAGGAAAACATTTCCTGAAAAAAATTGTAGAAGAATTTGACATGAACTCATTTTTAATTCATTTTTTTAACTCCCCTTAGTAATAAAATCTTTCTTATTCTTTTATTTGCAGGAAACTGCTGAAAATGGAGCCGTTTAGTAAGTGACAATTTTTATATGCTGATTTGATTTAAAAGTCACAGAACCTCCTGTGAAGAAAACCCATCTCATTTCTCTAAGGTCAACAGTTTTCCATGAAAAGTTTCTCGTGAAAAATGTTGGCCGTGTCTATTTATTGGAAATCTGAACAACTTTTCATTTTGGTCATATTCATGTCCCTTATAATTCACTATTCACAGAGACTCACGTGGATAGAATTTTGTTGCCATTAATATTTAAGGAGTGGCTGTTCTGACAAATACCCATTTACTTATGAGCAAGGGAATTCTCCGTTTGCTCCCCATTATTAACTATTAGTCAGCTGTTATTTGAGATTTCCCTGTTTAAAAAGTTTTGATCACCCAGTCAGGTCGTAGAAACGATGCCATGTCATTTAAATGATCATTCACATCCCAAAAAGCCAGTAGCTGACATAAGCAGTTCTCAAAGAAGCCAGGATAAAGTCTCATTACATAAAAAATGATTCCCAAACCGTGGCTCACCATTGCAAAGGCTGGTTTGTCACACATAATAATTGCACCGTGTGTTTATGTAGCTTTTCACAAAGCAGGTCACTATCATTAGCCTTGTTTTACAAATGAAGAAACAGAGAACGGCCAGGACTTGCCCAACATCACCTAATAGAGCCAGGAATAGAAACCAAGTTTCCATGTCCCAGGCGTGATCGCTTTCTTCTGGGCCACACATATACATAAGCGATGTTGTGACTCTGTCTTTCTTCTGCTAACTCATGCTAACAGGCACCTACGCTACACCGGGTATTTTCCAAAGTGGTACTTTTCCATGCAGGTTATGGTTGCCCGAGGGATGTCACGCTATTGTGAATGGCAATCAGCAGGTGTGGGACTGTAAGGAGAGGTATTCACAAGACAACTCCTCTATTTGGCTGTTGTCCAAAGTATAGAGACGTTTGAAATCCCCTAGTATAAACTGTTCTGCTGGCCCTTGCGAATAGCCAACGCATAGGTAGAAATCAGGATGGGTTCACAGAGCAGGCAACACTGTGAATGGGCTGAATTAGTTTTCAATTTCTATATTAATGTTGCTAACGGATCCCTGACAGCTATAGCACTGTGCTAGGTGCTGTACAAACACATAATGAAAGACAGCCCATGCCTCAAAGAGCTTCCAAACAAAATCAACAGAGAGGGGAGAGAGAAGGCAAAGTGGTTTATGTGTGAACCTAAAAAGATCAACACGAGGCCTTTATTCCTTCCTCTGCATACACTGTCCTTCTCCATCAAGTGCAGCCTGAAAGTAAAGCTCCTATACATAATCAGGCTAGAGTCCCCCCAACGAGAAGCCATTTGAGCATAATACAAGGACAAAATGTCAAAGCTCACACAGCAAATCTGTGGCAGAGCCAAGAAATTCCCAGCTTTCCTAAGTTTCCACGCAGCATGCAACCCTGTGGTCACAGCATTGAGCTGGGTCGCGTTTTCAAAATCCGTAATTCAACCATCTCTATGGGGCGCTAGCTCTTCAACAAAGACCCCAAAAAGCGAGGCAGGCTTGACACAGCACGTCTCCATGTTTTCCTCGGCACACCAGCCTGGCTTTCTCAATTAGTGCTCATTTTCTGCGACAGATCAGCTCGTGTGTATTTTGTGGTGTTATGTTTGAAAATCGAGAACATTCGTTCTGAAGCACACAGAGATCCGGAGCAACCTGCTGCTCATTTAATGGCCCATAATGGAAAGAAATAGCAAACGCCTCGTATGCATTTCCATCTCTTTCAACTATCCATTTTGAAGCGAGTTTGGCATCCCTTGTTCGCTTTTGTAGGTTTGGCTGGCCGGGCCTTTCTCAGTTCCGAACAAACTTTGAGCTGACTACAGTGGAAAATCCTCCTGGCAAAGCTTGCTGCCTCTAGAAGTCAACAAGATGTGAAACGCCCCAACAGGCACCCCTGTGAGGAAGCAAGGCCACAGGAATGGTAGCAGGGTTTGTTGATGCTTTCGGAGATATGTGGGCTGCCAAAATGGTATGGCTGAGGTTGCGAGGTGGAAGTCACATGCTTGGTTTCCCCCCAGTGTTCGAGGCAGGGACCACCGCAGCAAACAGGACGGGCTGTAACAGCTTGAGCCAAAACACCCCAGCACCAATTCACAACCTCTACAGATTGCCCCAGAACTAAGGGGCTCTGAAACTAGCTGCGGCTTCCAGCAGACATTGGGTTGAAGGCATTGCATTCTGGGTATCGCCAAGTAGGAGCTGGCTCAGTGTACAACTGCAGTACAAAATTAAAGGTTGTTCCTCAGCATAGGCTTCTAAGCAGAGGGAAGAGGGTCAAATGGTTTGGGGTCTCCTAATACTCAGACCACCCTTGTTCAAATCCCTGCACTGCCATTGATGTCCAACATGATCTTGGAAAAGTCACATGTCCTTTCTATGCCCGAGATCTCCATCTACAAAAGGCAACAATAGCATTGCCTGGTCCCATCGGGACATTGTGAGGACAAGTGCATTGAAAGTAGGAGGGCGACACATAGCGAGGTAGTGAAGACAATGAGACCTTGCTTCAGTGAAGACAGTGAGCTCACTATTGCATCTGTGACAGTTTTCTAGTTAGGAAAAGTGTTGAGCTGAACTTTCATTTTCCTGTTTCACGGTAGCAGAGTTCTGAAGGGATTTCCTGAGGTGCTATAATTAGAATGACCACTACAGAAGGCCTCGACAAATGTATGTTTCCGGTCACCATGGCGACTAGTTTTAGTAGCCTGTCCTAGCTCCACTGCAGAAATGTAATAGAGGAGTACCCTCTGGTGACCAAAAGTAAAATTGCTGGTGCCTAGCTGTGAGCCAATTTTGTCCACCCCGCACTATGGGGCCAATGCTGCTCTAGCTAAAATCAGTGAGACTCCGAAGGGAAAGGAATTTGACCTTCTGTGAGTAGGTTAGTGCATTACCATTCTGCCTTAGGAAGCTGGATAAACTAGTTAGCTAGCACATCAGTGTCATTCCTAGACCCACCCCTCAAATAAAAACAAAATTAAAGTTTCTAGCATGTTTGGGCATTGAAAAACAGTGGAACTGGAACTGGTTGGAATTTTTCTTCTCATGGAAAGTTTTGACTTTTTGTTGAAAAACCAACATCTCTAAAAGCAAAACTTCGCAGCTGATGCCTGCTGCACCCCCAGTATTTTTTGGCCCCGAACTGTGGGAAAAAATCAATTTGCTTTAAACCACCAAAAATTCAAAAGTTTCAAGGAAATCAGGCCCTTTCCACCAAAACTTTCGTTTCATCGACAACCCAATTTTCCACTGAAGAAAAAAAATTGTGATGGAAATTTTTTGACCAGCCCTTGCTGTTATGATTTCACATGATCTCTGATTTCACTGAGGGGATTCAAGCCCTAAACCCCTTCCCTTTCCATGTCATGAAGGAAGTTATTTTCAAGCCAGCAAATATATGAATAACTATCCCAAGCTGAAAGCTTCTAAAACCTTGACAGAGGAGTAGTTTACACCTAGCTCAGGACTGGTTTACACGAGGATTATGTGGATGTAAACTGCCTTGCATCCACCTAACTGTGGAAGTGTCTTCACTTATATTTGACTCCCACCAACTTTGGAGCTTCTCTACACTGATTCAATAACACCTCCTCCCCTAGCCGCAGAGTCACAGTCAATGGAATAAAATTGAAGCTGTATCAGCGTAGACGTTGCATTGCTTACATCAAATGTTATTGGCTTTCTGGAGCTGTCCCACAGAGACAATACAATTAACACAAGTGCTCCAGGTGAGCATGAACGCCACCAACACACGGAGCCACGGGTGCACACACACAAGTCATTTAATAACTGCTACATCTGCATGTCGACATAGTTAACCGCATTTTGTAGAGTCCTGTGGCACTTTTAAAGACTAACAGATTTATTTATCGCATGAGCTTTCGTGGGAGAAAATCCCACTTCGTCAGATGCTTTGAAGACAAAGTGGGATTTTCTCCCAGGAAAGCTCATGCGATAAATAAATCTGTTAGTCTTTAAAAGTGCCACAGGACTCTGTTGTTTTTCTACAATAGACTAACACAGCTACCCCTTTGGAATTTCTCATTTTGTAGGGTAGACATGGCCTTTCTCTACATCAGCAAGTCTCTCTGAGGAAGAGCAGAGCTCTGTGGCTCACTGCTCCAAAAAATCACAAAGAGGAATGCCGTATAGGACACCCCATTTGTTCTTTGCTAAACAGCATAAATTATTTGGTGTTCTATTCCGCTACAAGAGGATTCCCCCCAATAATAAATGACTGGATGCTAGAAATGATCGGTTAACTCTGTTTCCTGTAAGAAATGAGGTTGGAACCCAGCAAACTTGAGAACCCACTTCCATTCTTTCAACTCTAATCTACATCTTTTACATTAACAATGCTCTTGCACAAACCCTAGAGACAAACAAAGGGGTCCCAGCTGATTGCACTGCACTAAGAGATTTATTTGGTTGTAGGATGAAACAGGTGCTCAGACTATGCCCTTCTTCTCTGCCACACATGCCTTCAGCAAGGACTTCAAAGCTGCGGCTATCTGTATGAGAATGGTTTTAAAAAGTACAGGCAAGTTCAAAATGACTCATAAAGAAACACATCACACTACACCTTTCATCACAGGAGTGAGATATTTTCAAGGTTGCTTTCAAATCAATCCCAAATGGGCAAGTCTCCCTTTCAACCAGCAAGACTTGGCATGTCCAGAGAGAAGTGTCTCTCTTTTCCACTTTCAGGGAGGACTGGCAAATACTCATCTTTCAGAGCTGGGTTAAATTTTCCAAAGGAAAATAATTGACACCCCTCTCAAAAGGCTTTTATTTCCTTCCCAAAAAAGATTGTTTATCGTGTAGAATTTTCTGGGTTTTCAGAGGGAAGGAAGAAAAACATTTAAAAAAAAAAACCCAAACAATTCCCTTTTCAAGTCCTGCAGTTTAGGGGAGGGGTGTTGACAAGGGAAACAATGCTTTCCATTAAAAAAACTGGGGGAAGGCTTTGTTTTTAATATTTCAAAGAAAATAATTACCATTTTCTGATCAACTCTGCTTTTTAAATATATATATATATTGATAGAGAGTGAGATTCACATCCAAAAGGCCTAAGCAGCTCTTCCTTCTGCGGGGACTTCGGTGGTGTAGTGAGCCAACTTCTCCTCTGAGATACCCACAATGCAACACTCTCAACACGAGGTCAACTGGTGATAACGTTATTTCAGCAGCCCATGAAACACTGAAGTCATCAACAATCTAGCAATCTTGGCCCTCTGTTCAGGAGTCAATAGCACTCAGTATATGTGTCTCTACTTATAAAGTCAGGGGGGAGCAAACCTACCTCCCCCATCAAGCAGAAAACTCAAAGAAGTATATACTCATAGCATTCGTGATCTTTAGAAGCTTGTCGACATGGGAAAGCTTTTTCTATACCGCAGGATTTTTTGTGTGTTGGTTGGTTTCCACAGTTCCGCATCGCAACGCTTTGCCTAAACCCGTTCACACCACTTCCCTTGTGAATCAGAGTCAACAGAATTCTAGAAAGAAGCTCACAGCATTCTGGAGAAGCATCTCAGGGTGCAAGGTTTTGCTGCCAGGCTCGGGGCATTGTGGGATTTTTCTCGCAGTGCATTGTGTAATACCCACTGGAATTCTGGGAACTGAGATGAAGCTGGCAAGCTCCCATAATTCCTTTCCCAATATGCCATATTTCACAAAGAAGGAGTTATAGCCACAGATCCCTTGCCAAATCCCAGTCTGGTTAATTAATTCTGCTAATCCACATCCCCCCTTTTATCTTATTATTTTATCCCTTCTTATTGTGTCTGACTCCTGCTCTGATTTACAGCCCAGGTTTACACACAGCAACCCCAGGATCAGGGGAGTGCAAAGACAAGGTTTATACCACCGTTCAACATACACACAGTGGATGTGTGGGCCTCAGCTATAGATGAGAATCTATCCCTTAATACCCCAGTGTGAAGCCTCCACTTTGTCCCCAGTGAGCATGGTACTCTCAGCAAAATGATCTTACACTGCGCCAGCTGAAGCCAGCTGGCCATGTTCCTTTTGGGATCATGCACCAGTTGAGAATGAGTAGATGACATTTCACCACTCCCATCCCTCACATGCTCTGACTTCAGGGGTTGATGCATAGGAGCAATTTATGCCACTTCATGGCAGCTGTGCTCGGGGAATTCTCTGTGGGACAGCTCTGACTAGATTCAACCACTTCCAGCTGCTGGAGTGACACCAAGTGCCGCGAATGGTGGAGATGGGTGGAGAATCTCAGCCATTCATTTAGGTAAAGTGAGAGTGTGATGTGGTCACCAGAACCGCATCAACTTAGAATCATAGAAGATGAGGGTTGGAAGGGACCTCAGGAGGTATCTAGTCCAACCCCTGCTCAAAGCAGGACCAACCCCAACTAAACCATCCCAGCCAGGGCTGTGTCAAGCCAGGTCTTAAAAACCTCTAAGAATGGAGATTCCACCACCTCCCTATGTAACCCATCCCAGTGCTTCACCACCCTCCTTCACCAACAACTTGCCTCATCATGAAGCTGCAGACATTTGTTGGAGCAAAGTGGCCTTCGTGAGGCTAGGGCCGTCAGACGTAACCACATGCAGAGCTCAGATTTCCATTGAACCACTTTGTCAACCCTGGTTCAAGGGATGTTTGCCCATCACTGGCATGCTCACTGTCACTGTTTCCCTGCTAGTTGCTATCACATAAGAGGGAAAGTGGAGAGGAATCAATCAGATAAAACCATGGGAGATCCATGGTAAAGCATCAGACACATAAATTAAGTTTTATGGTATTATTATTATTGCTAACGATAGTGTAGTATCACATAGGAGCCCAGTCATGGCCTAATACCACAGTGTGCTAGATGCTGTACTTTATTAGGTGTGTTCTGGTAGTGCCCAGGACCAGAACCCCACTGTGCTAGGTGCTGTACAAAAACAGAGCAAAAAGATGGTCCCCGCTTCGAAGAGTTTAACACTCTAAAAAGAGTAAATGTCCATACACTGATCCCTTGGTTACTGCCCTGGGGACATCTGGAGATCCCAGCTGAGTACTAAGGTGACAGCTGGCTGAAACTTTTTTTAAAAAACCTAGATTGTAAATTTTGAGGTGCAGGGGAGTATCTCTTTTTTGTGTGTTTGTACAGTGTCATGCACCATGGGAAGTGGGTCCATTACTGGGGCTCCTAGGCATTACCGCAATAAGAAATAATAGAAACATGTATTGTATTACCCACAAAAAACTGCGATGAAAACAACAACAAAAAATCATTTTCTTCCAGGCTTTATGTGTGGAATTTGGGGCAGGGGGCACTTTTTCTCAGTTGTCAGAAATCAAAATATTTTGAAAAAAATGAATATTTAGGGTCTTTATGAATTTTACACCAACCTCCCCAAAGCATTGATGGAAACAGAAATCCGGATTTCATTGTAACCCATGTTTCATGGCCAAAAATATTGAGATGAAAAATGTCCATGCAGCTGTAACCACAATTCCCAGTGTTTTCCCAGGGTCAGCAGGGGACCCTCTGAGCCAGAAGAAGCCCCGGGACTCATAAGATTTGAAGTGTCTGGCCCTGCAGAGCAAGAGAGCCAGGGCTGTTGTGGTTGTGACAATGTAAATGAGCAAGACCTTGAAAAATTACGAGCAAGATTTTAAAGTCCTCATTGAAGCAGACTACAAAATCCTCCCATCTCAGCAGTGAGAGAAGCGTAAAAACGGCCTTAAAATGAATCCCAAATGAAATGAGGCTTCACAATCGTATTTCACGTACACGCAGCCCCCTCCATTCCAGAACATGCTGCAAATCACCAGCTGACCACTGCAGCAGGGCACCTGCCTCTGGAGTAGATGGGACAAGCTATTACCGAACACAACAGGAGAAGGAAAAGGGAATTCTGGCCAAAGACAGCAGGGCTGGTGCCACGTCTTGCAGGAAGGGATGTGGGATATTTAACAACCAAGAAGAGCAGATATGAGTTCTGTGGGTAAATAGGGAAAGGGAATTGGCAGGGATATGTCAGAGGTTTCAGTGTGATGAAGTTGTACAGCATTTGAGATTTGGGCATGTGGGTGTTGGGGAGTTTGGGGGGGTATTGAAGGTTTGGGGGGTCAGGGAGCTGGGGATATTGGAGATCTGTGACTCAGGAACTGGGGCAGTTGGATATTGAAGGTTGAAAGTGATGGGAGATCAGAGAACGGTGCAATGGGGTTAGGGAGAGAAGAAACATCTAGCTGGGATGAGATTTGGGAAAGTTCTCAGAAACATGCCAAGTTAGTGGTTTTGGGGGAGCTTGTTTAAACTGATCCCTGAGACCCATGAGGCTCGCCCTTCTCTGTGGGTATGGAAAATGCTCACCAAATCTCATCCCTGGAACAGCAAATGAACCTGGAGAACAACCCATCACTGAGCACTTGCTGTATCTCCAGGTTCCCCGCCCAAAACAAAGCCACACTCCACCAACTCTGGCTCCATCCTCAAACCCAGCTCCCCACTATGGGAAGGCTGCTCAACCCACTCCCCCCCTCCCCCCGCCGCACTGCTGGTAACAGAGATGGATTCACACTTTCCTGCTTCCCTATGGACCTCAATCTCCACCAAGCCATTCCTCTCCCTTCCTTGCTTCATGGCCAGGGTAGGGAACCTGAGACTCCCATGATGGCAGCTTTACGGTCCATGATACCTGCCACTGACCAGCAATCCTGTCCCACAGACAGAGGTAGGCAGGCAGAGGAATGGATGGACTGAGATGGAGAAGTTTGCCTTAATATCTGCATGGAACTGAGAGGAGGAAGCCCGGAAGGAGAAAGAAAATCCACATCTTCCTTTGCAAACCTCCCTCCAGATTTTGATAAGCCCAAACCACCTCACTGCAAAATCTGTGCTTCAGCTAATCAGTTCTCCAACAATGTCATGTTGGGCAAGAACAGATGCCATGTACTCCCCCCCTTCCACACACCAACCCCTAAGATATTGAGTCTCTGTGGCCCATCAGATCCCTGGCTTTTCAGCTGAAAATGCCAACTTTGGGCGGGGAGCAGTGGAAACTGGAGTCATGCTTATTATGGTATGGAAATTTGGCCCACTGGGGCTTGGACCGAGAAATACCAATTCGTACCACATGAGCCATCAGATAGGGAAAGCTTTCAGTCCCTACCAACCAGGCCTGGAATCTTACCAGCCACAGCACAGAGAAAGGCCCTGCATACCGTGGTGTGGGTGAGTGTGACTAAAACCCCACCCTTTAGTCACACCCTACACACTATTGTAATAATCTTTGCACAAAACGTGCCCTGTGAGCTATCACTTGAAAACAAATAACTTGCCGGTCGGTGATACAATGGTGCAATGTCTGCAGCAACAGTATATTTAAAGTCATGAATTCCCCCTGTGTGATGTTATGTTCAAAACCAGACAGCCCTGGCTGGGCAAAAGTTGTTGAAGAGGCTACCTGACAAAGGCATGTGTGTTTACCTCAATTAACACATAAATAGTAGACAGAGTGTTGGAGACAGCAGCGTGAGGAGATGAGAAAGAAACGAAACAATATGCATTTTAGGAAACAGAAAGGGGCTCAAAAAAGACGAGGGAGCTTCCCTCTCCACCAGACTCCATGTCACCTTCCTCACTATTTGGGTAAACTTTGCTCTGAGGGGTAACTGGACTTTCAAAGAAAGGGACAGAAAACCCCAAGTTTTCTCACTTTCGCCTCTGCTAGGAGAGATCCTGACCCAGGAAAAACAAAGAGAGTCCTGTGGCATCTTAAAGACTAACAAATTTCTTCAGGCGTAAGCTTTCGTGGGTTCCAACCCACTTCATCCGTTGCATCTGAAGTCGGCTGGAGCCCACAAAAGCTGACACCTGAAGAAATTGTTAGTCTTTAAGGGGCCACAGAACTCTTTTTTTGCTGTACACAGACTAACACAGCTCCCCCACTGGAAATTATGACCCAGGAAAGGATCAGTCACCATCTTGCCTGTAGTGCCTGGTGGTAAACAAAGCCTTGAACCAAAACTTGCAGGATTAAATTTTAGACATTTAGATGCGTTTTCACTTTTATTGGCTTGTAACCCCATCTAACTTTCTCTCTTACATGTAAATGCATGCGAAATCCTATCTTCTCTTGTTAATAGACTTTTTTCATTTTAATCTGAGCCTGTCCGGTGCTTTCTTTAAACTGAACTGTTCAGTGACTCTAGTTAAAGTAACAAAATGTTGGGCATTAACTCTTTACAAGAGTTTTAGTAATAGAACTGCCCGGGAGAGGGCTGGACAATGCAGAACACACATTTCTGGGGAAACTGGGGCCTGGGTGTGTGTTAGGGTCACCCTGCAAGTAGTAACCCAGGCTGGTGAAAATCAGAGCATGGCTGGTGTATCGCTGGGGTCAAGGCTGCTGGATCGGGGCTGAAATTACCCTCAGACACTCCAGGGTTGGACCTCTCTGCCGGGAGGCTGGTTGTAAGAGGCCCGGGTTTGGTGCTACAAGGGCAAAGACTTGTTAGGCACCCGTGGTAATGGGGCAGGCAGTGACACAACCCTTCACTGGTCTGGATCGTACCCAGAATGTGACAGTGACCTTATAAGTATGATAGATAGATAGATAGATAGATAGATAGATAGATAGATAGATAGAT
>ML685866.1:1169206-1185175 GCA_007922175.1 Pelusios castaneus
GATAGATAGATAGATAGATAGATAGATAGATAGATAGATAGATAGATAGATAGATAGATAGATAGATAGATATGGTCAGCATGGGGGAATTGACTAGATGACCTCTCGAGGTTCCTTCCAGCCCTATCTTTTGTTGACTCTCTAAACCCTAGCTTTTCAACAGTCAATCTCCAAGTGCTTTACAAAGGAAGACAGTGTCCTCATCACCATTACTAGGCAAGGAGATGAATAGAGGGGTGTGAATGGCAACAAGCAGATAGGTAGAGACTCCCGGTGGGAGTTCCCTATGCAGAACGAAAATAACAGAGGTCTGCAGTGCGGATCAGTGAGGGGAGTTACGCCTACAGGTAGCACTTGCTCAGGTGCTTCTCCATGCAGGAAAAAGCGAGTACCCAGGGGCTGGCAGATGCTACAGCCGTCTAGCTGCTGCCCATGAATGCATTTTGGGCAGGCAGAGACGTTTGATGAGAGGTGGGAGGTCGTCCTGGGGGACAGATTGCCCTGGAATAGGATTAGCTAGTACAGAAGCATATGACCTTTCCCTAGTCCCTTATTTTTCTTTTTTATGTTCTCACATTCTGCACTGGCTTTATATTATTCCACGCAGAACCATGGTGCAGTGCGGAAGGTAGAGGATAAAGAAAGAGCTGTTCTTCCCCACCGCCCCCGTCCACCCCACCCCCATCACTGAATTTCCAAACCCTCCTCCAGCTGCTGAGAACCAGGGTGGGGACAATGAACGACAGTAACTACGTTCCAAAAGTCTGCCAGGCAAATGGATTCTTTAATCAGCCCCAGCGCCGCTTCCAAAACAGCCAGTTATGAGAAATAGCTCACCTCGTAAATATCAAGCGGGGATCAGGGGAAGAAGTAAAAAGGGGGCGTAGGAAGATGAGGACTGATGGGGAGCATGAGCCTGGATGCTTCTTGGAAATGGCTCTTTGGCCAGGGAAAGAAAGAAGGGGGGGGGCTGCCTGGATTTTAAGTCTGCTCCTTGGCAGGATCGGTGCAGTTTTTGAACCCACCCTGTCATCTAGTTATTCCTGAATGGAGAACCAATGGTAGTAAATTTTTACAGCCCTCTCTCCCCCTACCCCCAACTCTCCCCCCTCTCTCCCCCCACACATGCACACAGCTAATGCCATGATAGTCATTGCAGGCTGAGAAGGCAGTGAGGAGCTGTCAATTCAGACAGTGAAATCCATCAGGATTCGAAGAAAGATTCCGCTTGGTGTGAAAGCAGATCGTGTTGTAATTAGCACTGTGCTGGTTTGTTAATATGTCTGGGTCTGGGCTCTGGTGGACAAATAAACACCCTCTTTCAAGGTGGATGAGTCACCTGGTTTTTACGGCACATTGATTTTCCTATCAATCTTCTTTAAGGCCTCCTAGATTCTTCTCTGCTGCTGCTTTTCCAAATTGTCATTCACTTCCAGCCCCGCTTACTCCCATGCAGAAGAAGGGGGGGGGGTTGCCTTGGCAACTGTAGCTATGGAATCCATTCCCAGAAGCATCCATACCAAATTCTCTGCTTCTCCATCTCTTCTCTCTTCTTCCCGTTTGTGCACACATCACCACCAGCTCCCCAAGTGAGAGCCTGGTTCACTGCTGAAGATCTATAAAGTGATTTGATGCCTGAAATTTCCAGCCCAGTGATATTACCGAGGCGCATGAAATTCACAAGTTGATTCCTTTATGGCTGTGTAAACTTGAGTTACACCCCGTTCCGCTTCATTCCTGTTACAAGGGCTCGCAAAATTCAGTACTGGCAATATGGCCTGCCACAGTGCTGAGTACCGCAGGGCGAACGGGTGCTTTTGCAGGTGTAACTATGGCGCCAGGGACGTTATTGGAAGGGAATGAACCTGGGAACCAGCTGGTCAGTTAGCCAGAAGGAAGTAACTGACTAAAAAAACCTATTGTATGGTCCCACCGCTGGATGGGGACAAAGAGCCAGACTCCGCCAGCATGGGTTACATGCCTTCATGCTCTGAGTTTCTATAGGTTGCTCATTCCATCGTCTCAAGGCCTTAGCCACACTTGAGTAAATGTGCACCAATGCAGAAGGCAGGGCTTTGTGAAGTAACCACGTCCTGCAGTGCAGCCCTCCGTAGATCTCATGAGATTTCCGCCATCTTGAAACAGGTGACCTCTGCATCATGGTAGAGATCTCCTAGGACTGGGAGTGACCCCATTAGCAAAAAATTCTACCAGTTTGAGAGCTTGCCACAATGTATATATACAAACCAGTGCGGGAAAATTACTCTTTTGGGATCAGAACCAGAATCAAAAGATAGAGGTGGGTTTGGATTCGGGGATTCCAATCTGATGCATGGAACTCTGGTCCAGAATCAACTTCGGTTCCATTTTTAGCCATCTTCTGGGCACACGTGGCGTTGGTTGGCAAGGCAATGTCTGGGTCCTGTGACGTGTCCTAGAGTGCGTCTACACTTACAAATTAAGTCGACCTAAGGGGGCTTAAGTCGACTTAATTTACTCCACGTCTACACCGGGCTTTCCTTAATTCAACTTAATCTGCTCCTTAAGTCGAATTAAGGAAAAGTTAGTTCGAATTAATAACACCTCCTTTTAATTCGAACTAGTGCTTTAGTTGACTGTATTAAGTCGATTTAAGCCAGTGGAGATGCAGAGTAGTGCCTAGTTGGACCTTTTTAAGTCGACTTAAAATGTTAAGTCGGCTTAATAAGGCCAAAAAGGGGCCACGTCTACACTTGAAAAGTTAAGTCGACTTAATAAGGTTCACTTCATAAAGCTGACCTAACTTTTCAAGTGTAGACATCGCCTTAATGCTTAGTAACCCTCTCTGTTAAACATTTGCACCTTAGATGGCCTTATGTCCACTTTGAATTTTTCTAGCTTCATTCGCAGCCCCCTGGCTCTTGTGGTTTGTCTACACTGGAGCTGAGGGTGGAACTCCCAGCTCAGTAGAGAGACCCATGCTTTCTCTGAGCAAACTAGCATGCTGAAAATAGCATGATGACCTCAGTGCCAGGATGGGTTAGCCACCCCATCCAAGCATCCAGTTCCTCATGCTACCAGGGCTACAGTGCTGTGTCTTTAGCAGCCTAGGTTCACCAGAGCTAGAGATGGTATGTCTACTAAACTGGAGATCACATCTTCAGGTCCAGCACAGAAATACACTTGTCCTGCCTTTTTCTGCTAGATGAAAGAGGTTTCTAGCATCAAATATTGTCTCTTTGTGCAACTACTTCTAAGCCATGATTAAATCACCTCTTAAGCATCTCTTCTTACATCGTTCATGTTCCGCTGATGACAGACGGAGCGCAAAGGAGCCGAGACGGGGCAGAGAGAAAAAGCTGAATGAGGAATAAATCATCAACATAGTGTATGTGACATATGCACCTGTGTCAACTGAGCCAAGACAGGACAGGGCAAGCTTCTCTTCGCTAGAAAGCCATGGCTTGTTTTTCAAACTGAATCACCCTTGGAAATAGTAAAGTGTCTAAATTACAGGGAGGAAAGATTCCTGAACTGAAAAGAGCGTCCATGCCATCAAAATTAGCACCGCGTCTGGCCAGCTCGGCAGAAGAGCTGAGGATGGAGTAGCCTGTGGAGGGTGAACGCTTCCTTTGATACAAGAGGTGGCAGTGCCTGGGCAGAGATAGACCCAGATTAAGAGATTTAGGAAGAAAAGTGATTTTGGCCATGTCTACACTACAGAATTATGTTGACCTAAGTAATGTCAACTTGCAGTCACCAGAGTTATTACATCATAGAGTCATCAAAGATGAGGGTTGGAAGGGACTTCAGGAGGTATCTAATCCAACCCCCTACTCCAAGATGGACCAACCCCAACTAATTCATCCTAGTCAGGGCTTTATCAGGCTGGGCGTTCAAAACTTGTAAGGATGGAGATTCTACCACTTCTCCAGGTAACCCATTTCCAGTACTTCTCCAACCTTCTAGGAGGCTTGTGTGCATCACACTACACTTCTTCTGTCAGCAGTGAGTGTCCTCACCACGAGCTCTTGTGTCGATGCAGAGTGCAGTGCACCATGGGTAGCTATCTCACAGTGTAGTTCACCACCATTTAGCACAGAGTGTTTTGCAAAATGTTCACAATCCGGGGGAGGAGGAAGGGCATTTAAGGCATCATATGAAGAGCATTTCTAGGATCCATTGAGCAGGTCTCCACAGCCTGTTCAATCGACCCACTACATTGATCCAAGCAGCTCTGGCAAGCAGAGATACCCACCCTGAAATTAAATAGGCCTTAAAATGCCTAAAAGTCTCCTCTGGAAACGGGACTTAGGCCAAGATTTTTAAAGGCATTAAGCGCCTAACTTCCATTGAAACTATTGAAATCAATTGGATTTAGGCACTGAAATATCTTTAAAAATCTGAGACTTATTATTATTATTTATTATTTGTATTGCCATAGGATCTCCAGTCATGCACCAGGTCCCATTGCATAGGCACTGTACAGACACAGAACAAAAAGTGGCTTAAATGCTAAGCATAGGACAAGAGACAGATATCAGGGAGTCTATAAGGATCTTGATGGTAGAAAAGATTTCCAACAGCTCTTTAATCAAGCAGAAAAAGGCAAAATGAGATCCAGCTGAAGTTAATCAAAGTCACACTAGAAATTAGTTATTTCCACTGTTAAAAATTTGCACCTATTAGAAAAACATCTTTGGGAATATGATGGATTTTCCATTCACTGAAATCTCTAAATCACAACTAGATACCTTTTGAAAAGCTGCACTATCACTCAGGCAGAAGTTATCAGTTTGTTACAGAAATTACTGGGTGGTTTTTCTGGCCTCTGTTTCAGGGGGCCTGGGGTCTTCAACCTTTTTTTTGAATCAGCCCCTCACCCCCACCCCAGCATTTTTTATTCACTCGGAGAGCACAAACACCCCTATGAAATGGGACCTTCCAATGTAATCTAGATAGAACTGGGGCCATTAACCCATTGTTTCCAATAAAGGGAATTCTACTTTCAATAAATCAGGCTTCAACCCTGCTGTCTAATTGTGCATAAGCTAGGAAACCTTTTTTAAAGCACACACCTTAATAGCCACAACGTTTTCCAGCCCGTATTTCTCCATTCTGGCACCAAAAAGTGCCAATTGACATAGCAACTCCTAAGCACCTGGTCACAACACCACTCGCTGAATTTTGGCCTGACCCCCCCCATCCTGACAGAAGGGTGGATAGGCCAAATTTGAGTGAGTGGTGTTGTGATTGGAAAAAGTTGTCATTGCCCCCTAGAAGGTTTGACATCCCCCTCCAGTTGAGAACAGCTGGACTAGAAGCATACAAGGTCCTGTCTAGCCTCTAAAATCAATGACCGTAGCACTCTACCGACACAATGAGCTCCTAAGTCACTTAGGCGCTTTGGAAAATGTTATCCATTTTCTTTATTCCATTTAACCTGCTCACTCATTTCTAGCCAGGAGCCCAAAGTCGGGCTGTAACCTGGAAAGAGGGCACAATAATTAGAACCTTCAATGGAAATGAATTTTCTGGTAATTATTTCGCTAACATTTTTGTCAATATCATAATGATTGTTCCCCGTTCAATGTTTATCGGTACAAAAATTAACATTGATCGGCCCGTGGTAATCGATATGTGCTGTAAACGCCTCTCTTCCAGGCCTTTAAATCCTTCCCAGGGGAGCCTTGCCATCTTCTATATGGAACTTGCTATATTTACACACGTGCATCACTCCTGTTATGAGACAGTCCAATAGCAGGCAATTCACTCCTCTAGGAATCCCAGTTCTGAATTCCTATCAGCAACTCTGCCTTGAGAATTAGCTCTGATCAGTGAGCAAATACTTCTGCCTCATTGCTGCCAAAGCCGCCTCTACACAAACTGCTGCATAACTAAAAACCAAGCAATACCACCGCATGTCATCCCAACACTAAAACCTTGCTCTCGCAAATGTTAAAACAAAGAACTCACAAAAAGACAGTGCGCAACAGCACCACCTGGTGACTCTGCTGTAACAATATCAATGCTTTTCTTTACCTTGGGGGATAGGAATGGCCCTCATTTGGCTTTAAGAAGAAGCGCACAGGGAGTGTAGGAAAAGTTAGAGTCTTGTTTATCAGAGTTGAAAGGGCAACAGTTAAAGTAATGAATGGGAGTAGATTCAGTAGGGTAACAAAAAGATGCAGTTATATTGTCTAGGGGGTGGTCATGGATGCAAAATTGGGGAAGGCACCTCCAATGGCTCACTGATGAGAATAGCTCTCCCGATCTCAACTTGATTTCTTAAGCTCCGAAAGTGAATGTCCAGGTTCATGTGGCACAAAATTCAGTCTCAGTTGTTTGGATTCTGGCCTTCTGTTCCCGTCTCCTTAGGATGCCCAAATGGCCACAGAGTTGCCTGGAATCCCCATTCTGCTGCATCCTGCTATCCCACCCTCAATTCTCTTCCTCCGATAGACTCCTACACTGGGACTTGTGAAAAGGACCTCAGAAGGCAGTCAGCTGTCTGTTGCCATGCCTGATCCATAGGCAATCCTCCCCTGTCAGCAACTGGGGCTTTTATGATTAATTAGCATTATTATTTCAGTTGCACCTAGGAGGCCCAATCATGGACTAGGAATCCAATGTACTAGATGCTGTACGTTATTTATTAGGTGTGTTAAGATAGTAGCTAGGAGCCCCATTCATGGACCAGGACCCCATCGTGCTAAAAGGTGTACATTATTTATTAGGTATATTATGGTAGCACCTAGAAGCACCAGTCATGGACCTGTATTCCACCACGCAAGGTGCTGTACATTATTTATTAGGTCTATTATAGTAGCACCTAGTGCAATGGGGTCTTAGGTACGGCTGTAACACACATAATAAATAACTAAATAATGAAACGGAAACATTTTGATGGTGCCAGATTAAATTTTTTTGCTGAGGAGGGCTGGATTTTTCTCATGACGTGTAGCTCACTGTCTCCCTCATGTGACCACACTAGGAATGGCACCCTCTGAATCAAGTTTCCCTGCCCCCCAGTGAAACAGTTGTTAGCTTAAACGCTCAGTGTTTGTATGTACAGAGCCAAAGGCCCCAGGTTCAACTCCAGGGGCCTCATTAAATGCATGGCTTCCTAATTACAGCAACCATTTCTTTCATCTCTAGCAAAAATGGAGATTGAACATTGTCATTTTCTTAAAACCCAGCCAGGATTTAAAAGGCAAACTGCCACATTCCTCACCCACCGCATGTGATTTTGCTAGAGGTGCGGGGTAACACAACAAGAACAGCCCAAGCTATCTGAGGTTACCAATGAGCTGGCCTGTAACTCTGCATCAGTCGCTTTCAGGGAAAAGCGTTGACTAAATTACAGATGTTCACACTGCCTGAAAATGGTTTCAGGCTACAGAGGGAAGACTCTGCCAGGTTCCAGGGCTGACTTATCTCTGCATGTACGGACTCCAACAGGAGGTTTTCCAACTGGGCTTTTTTCTCCTTCCTCCCCCCCACAACCATAAGTATCAGACAGGGTGCATCACAAAAACAATCCTAGCCTGCCGGAAGTCAGTGAACATTATGTGGCTTTGGTACAAACTTAGCCACCAAGTCTGCTACGGCTGAAACTTGGATGGCCTCTCTCTGAATGTGGGAGGGAGCCATTGGGTAATGGCTGAAGGCGGTAACATAATGCTGCCCTCTGCTGGATGGAATCAGAACTGCTCAGTTATGTGTCATAGCTTCCATACGGCTAATCGTTCATAGAATTAACCAACACCTGCCATCTGCAGGGTTCTTACACTTTCCTCTGAAGCATCCTGTGCTGACCACCATCGGAGACAGCATGCTGGATGAGATGGACCTTGGATCTGGTCTATTCTGGTAACAACTCTGTTTGCATCAAGTAACAAAGATCTGTGCTTTAGCAGGCTGAGGAGCTGAGTCCAGTCTGCAGGAAGGTCCACGTAACCCCAGAGCTTTGTGCAGTGACCCCCATGAAATTCAGAAATGGGGCCCGCTTTGCTCTAATGCTCACAGACACTCTCAGCTCTGGACCTTTTTTCGATTTTGGCAACAGGGTTTCATGTTCCTTCCTGCCACTGGGAGGAGACCAGGACTCCGGCACAACACAACCTTGCCCTCCCCTGCCTCTCTCCCAACACCCTGTCTCTGCCTTGCGGTGAATCCCAAGCCCAAAACGTCTGCTTGGCTTGGCAAGTTCCTTCTTGTTGTCCTCATAGGGCGGATGAAAGAGAGAGAGGGAAAGAGAGCATCAACCAGAAACCTCATGGAGTCTGCAGCCAGAAACTGACCCGGACGACTTTGTGAGTGACCTCTGCTCAGGCCACCGCTCAAAGATGGGGGCAAGAGTTGGGTATCACCTGGCCTCAGGAACAGATGTACCCCAAGGGAGGCAAACTCCTTTCCCAAGGCACAGGATCCCTCATCCTCCACTCACAGGCTCCCCTGCCACACCCTCCCATTGCAGCCTGATCCTGCTGTCTGTCTAATCGCAGCCTGAGCTGCCCTGTGCGAGCCGGTCACTGAATCAAGCCCAGTACCTGCAGTTGAGGTTTACTAGCACTCGGGGAGTGCTTGTAAAGTGCTTCAGAGGCTAACTTGCAAGGCGACAGCAGCTTAGTATGGCTGCCGCAGGCTCAGACGGGGCAAAGGATTCTTGGAGCTCTGATGGCTGCTGATGAGGCACATCCCAGGCATGGCCTCTGCAGGACACAGCCACCGCCCATGACACT
This sequence comes from Pelusios castaneus, assembly GCA_007922175.1. Classification (NCBI taxonomy): domain Eukaryota; kingdom Metazoa; phylum Chordata; order Testudines; family Pelomedusidae; genus Pelusios; species Pelusios castaneus. The sequence goes on from ML685866.1 coordinate 1,177,930, forward strand.
GGACAGCATCGGGACCTCGCTCCCAACCTCCTGGTCTCATTACTCTCTTAGACAGTCATCTCTCCTCACCTCAGGAGCCCTCATTCCCACCTGCTCCTGGCCCTGCAATGCAATGCGCTCACTTCTAAGAAATAGACCCCAGGAGTCCTTAGTTAGCAGGGACGGCCAGAGCCACCTAGTTTAATCCCTTGCCAAGATGCAGGATTTGTTGTGTCTAAACCATCCACGCCAGGTGGCTCGCCAGACTCCTTTTGAATATCTTCAATGACAGAGCTTCTACGACCTCCAGAGGCAGTTTGCTCCATGGTCCTACTGTTTTCCTGAGCTTCAATCTAAATCTGCTATGCTGTCGTGTGAACCCACTGCCTCTTGTCCTGCCCTCTGTAGCAAGAGAACAACATTTCTCCATCATTTTTCTGGCAGCCTTTCAAGTATTTGAAGACCGCTAGCTTGTCCCACCCCCTCAATCTCCTCTTTTCCAAACTAAACATACCAGCTCCTTCAACCTTGGCTCACATGGCTTGCATTCCATCCCTTTGATCATTTCTCTTGCTCGCCTCTGGATCTGTTCCAGTTTCCCCACATCCTTTCTATACATTGAGGACCAAAACCGGACACAGTACTCCAACAGAAGTCTAACCAGCACCAAGTAGAGCAGTACTATGATCTCACAGGGCTTGCATGCTAGGCCTCCGAGAATGCAACCTAATCACATTTGATCTTTTTGCAACAGCATCACATTCCTGACTCACATCGCGCTTGTTATCCGCCACAACTCCCGGATCCGTCTCAGCATGGTTGCAATCAATCCAGTTACCCCCCACTCTGTGTTTGTGCATGGCATATAGCACCTCACATTTGTCATTGCTGGATGTCATATTGTTCTCTCCAGCCCAGTTCTCCAATTTATCAAGGTCCCTCTGAATTTTAGCTGTTCCCTCCATGATATGAGCATTATCCTCCAAAGATCCACATACATCCCCTCCTTTCTTTCGCTCCACAGCTCCGTCTTCATTTCTCTCCCCTAGGGCTTCCTCCAAATGGGGGATTTCATTGGCAAGTGCAACCACTAACTTTGGGGAATGTCGGCCATTTTCCAGGGCTAGTCCACACTCGGAACTCACAGCTGTGGTGCTGTAAAAGCTCTTGTGTAGCCACATGATGTCGCTGGGAGAGAGTTCTCCCATTGACATAATAAACCCCCCTAAGTAAGGAGTGGCAGCTATATAGGCAGGAGCATCGCCTGCCGACTACGCCGTTCACACAAGTGTTTATGCTGGCAAAACTTACATCGCAAAATGTTTTTTCACACAAAGTTTTGCTGGCATCAGTGATAGTGTAGACAAGGTCTCAGTGATCCGAAACTGCAGGAACACTGCGTGGTTTGCCTTGATCAATTCCCAGTGGTGAACAAACTAGACTGCAGAACCTTTGTCAATGTCTCATTCGCCCCTGACATCATTTAACCTTTGCTGGATGACTTACGATTTTCCATTAAGAAAGCAGGAACCGTCAGGTCCTGATCCAAGGAGAGACACCGCAGGTACATGAGTCTACAAGAATGATGCAGGAGAACAAAAGCCAGGATTTCTTGGAACACAATTAAGTCTTGTACATTGGGCAGAGATTAAAAAGCGTCGGGTGCATAAATCTAGGCGGTTGCTTCCAAAAAAGATAAGACAGTTGGCCTGATGCCACAGCTCCTCTAATTGTGACCTGACTAATCATCCCAGCCGAAGCAACATCAGGTCAGGTTAGTAATAATCCAGAGGCTGCGTGTGTCTTGGCAGTTCAATAGGCGACACTCCTCGTTCAAAGCAGGCGTCATTAGAGGGCATTGGGTGGCTGGAAACCTTACTCCTTGGATCAGGTTTAAATTGTAGGGCCAGATTCTCCTACTAAAACCTCTTTACACCTCACTGGCAATGTAAAGGGACCTTACCGTGGGGGCATTAAGTCCTCCTTACCCCATCAGAGTTGTGGAAATGAGACTCTGGGGTTTATTCTTTGAAGATTCCTTGATGCCCAGGTCTCCCTTCAATGTGGATCCTGCTAGAGATGGTTGGGAAAACTTCTGTTTTTCCTATGAAAAATTTCTTGGGAAAAATCCCCGTTTGAAGAGTTTCTGCCCCAAATCAGCAAATTAAAAGGGGCATGAACATACATGCTTAAGTGCAAGGATAGATAGATAGATAGATAGATAGATAGATAGATAGATAGATAGATAGATAGATGTGTATGTGGAATGAATAAGAAAGAAAGAAAGAAAGAAAGAAAGAAAGAAAGAAAGAAAGAAAGAAAACTGCTCAGAATTTAAACGTGTATGTTTCACGCCTATGTTGATCATTTGATTCTGCAAATCTTCAGCTGTGATGAAGTGGACTTCTCTCCCAGCTTTCTACAATCCCTAGACATAGAGGAGAGAAAGAACTGGGATGAATATAAAGGGTCACTTTATCAAGGCCACTAGACACAGAAGGGTCCAGTGGCTCTCTTTGGCATTCTAACATAGTGGTTTTCAACCAGGGGTCCACGTACCCCTCGGGGTTATGCAATGGTCTTCCAGGGAGTTATATCAACTCATCTAGATATTTGCCTAGTTTTACAACACACCACATAAAATGCACTAGCGAAATCAGTACCAACTAAAATTTCATACACTGACTTGTTTATACTGCTCTATATTGTATACACTGAAGTGTAAGAATAGTATATATATTCCAACTGATTTATTTTATAATTATACAGCAAAAATGAGAAAGGGAGCCGTTTTTCAGTAGCAGTGGGCTGTGACACGGTTGTATTTTTATGTCTGATTTTTGTAAGCTCGCAGTTTTTGAGTGAGGTGAAAACTGGGGGTGCACAAGAGAGATCGGATTCCCAAAAGGGGTGCGGTAGTCTGAAAAGGATGAGAGCTGCTTGCTCTAAGGACCCGTACTGTGCTGCCTCGTCACCACAAGGGGTTTCTCTAAAGGCCCCACGTCCTTGGGAGGGCGTTTGGACTCCATGCATTACCCATGAATGGTGAATGCTGAACACCGGAGTTGGGGAAGGAAGAGACCAGCCCGCGCCAGCCCAGGCATGCAATTGCCTGTCACGGTCTCTTCCTTTCCTCTTGTCGCTCCGGCGTCTTGAAACAAAGTCTGGGCCTTCCGGGGCTCCCAGCCCTGTGAAATGTGCCTCTCTCCATTGTTCACACAGCAAGGCAGGTCCTTGCCAGAAAGTCTGTTTGTCTCTCTCCCTTCCCAGATGGAGGGAGGGAGCATCATGTCAGCCCCGCAAGCCATACCTCTTGAACCTCTTCCAAGTCCTGGAGGATCAAAGTCATGCAACACCTGTTTCCCTGCAGTTCCAGAGGGCTTGAGCCATGCTGCATTTCGGCAGTGGATCCTTCCATCTGGTGCATTGGGCCCGGGGGAGGGAGGATGTGGTTTGGTCCTCTGATATTACTAGTTTGTGCAAATGGGAGGGGGAGGGAGCACAGCCTAGCGGTCAGTGCAAAGCCTGGTTATCAAGATTCCTGGGTTCCATGTCAGCTCTCGCTTAGCATGCAACCCTTGGGTCAAGTCACTGCTCCTCTCGCTGGCTTCAAGGCCCTTGACTGGATTTTGGCTACCCGTTTGGTCCCTAGACACTACACCAGTGGCACATGGATGCCCAGCAGGCCTGCAGAGAATTTCCACAGGCCAGAAGCTGGGTAGGTATGGTGTACACAGGCCTACGCTTCCCGGCCATGATTCCCCGGGACTGGGCCAGAGTTGGGGTCATATTACTGAGCCATGCACAGCCATGTGGGGCTGGGGCATTACAAAGAACCTGCTGTGATTTCAGAGTAGCCCCCTGGCACTGCTTCAGCTCAAGCCGGGGGCAGAAGCCAGGCGGCACAAAGGTGCGTGAATGCCACCCTCTGCTGCCCTCCTCCTACCTTCTGTGCAGCACCTGTGAGACTGCGCAGCACAGAATCCCTCCCATCCCCTGCCGCGTCTGCTAAAGAGGGGGAATGCTCCTGACCTACCTCCCCCGGGGGTGGGCTGAGTACACACAGACCCTACTGGCAGAGTTCCCAAGGCAGGGGGGAAGGTCTGATCTGCTCTTCCAGGCCCTGCTTGTCTCTCACCGTGAGGCTTCATTAATTAACATCACCTTTAAATACTTTTAATTAAAAAGAGAGAGAGAGAATTGCAAGGATCTCAGGCACAAAAGCAACAATCTGCTAGAAAGCAGGTTCAATGAATAATTCAAGACATAGAAGGTGTTCGGGAAATTTACACTTCTCTTCCCACATCAGTCATTGCCGAGCCTACAATTAAAGGGCTGGCATGTCTAGTTCTACAGCATGGGCGAGGAGTGCCCGTAAGTCAAGGAGCCAGCCCCACATTTCAAAGGGGAGAGGAGTTATTTCTGCACATACAGTTACAGAATGGGGTCAGGACAGGGAGAGGGGGAAAGAGCTCATGCTGTATTGGTTGTTTATCCTTGGATGAATCTTTAAGGTCGGTGTAAGGTCCGTCTCACTTTTCCCAGCTTCTTCCCTCTTCCACCACACTGGAGAGAAGATAAAGAAAGTCAAGGACTGTAGGGCCCATATCATATTTTGGGGTGGAAGCAGTTTTATAAAACTTAGTATGAATTAAAAAAAAGAAGTTGATAATTAGCCAGTTAGATAAATGGCATAGAAGGCAACAACGTATAGTTAAGGTGGAAAAGAGCAGCTGGGTGCAGGCTCAAAGCTACAAGGGAATGAGCAAGAGAGAACGAAAACAGGCTTAAAAACATAGAAAGAAATTCAAGAATCAAAGAAGATCAGGATTGGAGGGACCTCAGATCATCTAGTCCAATCCCCTCCTCAAAACAGGACCAACCCCAACTAAATCATCCCAGCCAGGGCTTTGTCAAGCCGAGACTTAAGGATGGAGAGTCCATCACTTCCCTATGTAACCCACTCCAGGGCTTCCCCACCCTTCTATGAAAAATGGTTTTCCAAATAGCCAGTGTAGACCTCCCCCACTGCAACTTGAGACCATTGCTCCGAGTTCTGTCATCTAGTCCATCCTCCTGGGAACTGCCTTTCAGGAGTTAAAGTCTGCTATCAAATCCTCCCTTGTTCTTTTCTGAAAATGAAACAAACCTACCGGTAGTTTCCTCAGCCTCCCTCATAACTCATAACTGTTGACTCATCTCCAGCTTCTTGTCCACTGTAACCCCAAGTCCTTTTCTGCCGAACTGCTGCCCAGCCGGTCGTTTCCCAGTCTGTAGCCGTGCGTGGGATTCTTCCATCCTAAGTGCAGGTCTCTGCACTTGTCCTTGCTGAACCTCATCAGATTCCTTTTGGCCGGATCCTCTAATTTGTCTAGGTCACTCTGTATCCTATGTCTGCCCTCCAGCGTATCTACTAACCCCAACAGCTTAGTGTCATCAGCAAGCTTGCTGAAGCTGCAATCTATCCCATCCCCCAAATCACTAATGCATAAGGATAGAAAAGGAGACGGCGCCAGAAGTTTCTTTTGGGGTGTGTAACTGACCTGGGATTTGCAGAGAAGGTGGGTGCATGTACAAGAATAGGAGAGCTGGATGGTGAAATTCCTAAATTAGCAAGACTATGGAGATATGTCCAATTATTACGAGAGTGCTGTGGCACCTTAAAGACTAACAAATTTCTTCGGGCATAAGCTTTCGTGGGCTCCAACCGATGCATGCATCTGAAGCCCACGAAAGCTTATGCCTGAAGAAATTTGTTAGTCTTTAAGATGCCACAGGACTCTCGTTGTTTTTGCTGTACACAGACTAACACGGCTACCCTTCTGGAAATTAAATCCAGTTACTGGGTTCCATGGATCTGGTGATGGGACTGAATCAGACCCAGAGTCTGCGGCTCTCTGTGATTGTAGCATCACTGAACTCTGAACTACTTTCTCCCCTCAAGGGGAGACGGGTGCATCATAGGAGTCCCTAGCTATGGTAGATGTAGTCAAGACAGAGAGCGCAGCCTAGAGAGGAGAACTGGTGCGTAAAGCACCCAAACTACAGTACCCATGAGGCATTTGCATCATTATTTTGAATAGATATATTTCTGATTTTATATATTTGATATATTTCTGGTTTTCTCTTTCAGGGATTTGGTCTTTCAACAAAATTGCCACATTTCCTGCTGAAAGCAGACTCTTCTGATGAAAAAAATGTGTTTGGTGGAAACCTAATTTCCAATCAAACAACCGTTTGGGTGGAAAATTTTTAACCAACCCCAGCCAGGGGTCTTCTGCTGTTAATGGCTCAGGCAAGCTAACATTCATCCACTATAACTCATTTGACTTAAGCGCAGCTAATGTGATGAAAATGCCAGCAGGATCTTGCCTTAAACGTTTCCTACAGCACCCGGGGCTCTCTATCAATAATAACAATTATGAAGATGTCTGCCTCCCTAAACCCGCCACGTTTTCTGTCCCACCCCAGGGCCCCATTTGAAACTTTAGTTTATCTAGCAGTTGTCTTTGCAGTTTGGGGAAACCACATCCACTTGCTGTAGCACTTTGTCTCCCTCCAGCGGTGTTTGATCTTTGCAGCCCACCCGGTGTGCAAATGAGTGAGCCAGACAGGGGAAATGACTTCTCCAAGGGCAGGCTGCAATTCGTTGGACGTGTTAGCAGACACCTCTCCTGCCAGCCCAACCAGCCACCGTCCAGCTGAGGCCAGGCCAGTGTGACCTCTCCCAGCCTGGCCAGCTGTGATCTCTACTGGCTCAAGCCAAAGAGAAGGCAAGTGGGAGGTGGGACCAGGTCAGCACCTCGGCCAGAGGAAAGTCAGGTCCAGCCAAACACGCTCAGCCTGGCTCCTACTGGAGCAGACAATGCAAGGCACTTTGTGAGCTCAGCATATTTCCTCCTACCATGACCAGAAGAAGGGCACCTGCCAGCCAAGAGAACTCGGGGTGTCTCCCACGCACTTGGCAGGCCGCAAGCCTGCTCAGCATGGTTCCCGACAATTCAGCCAAAGAACAGCAACGCTTTGCTGCAGCGAGGTCGGCGTGGCTCCCAGCGGCTCGGCCAGGAAGAGATCTCTTTTGTCTCACCCACTGAAGTCAGACCTGGGTTGGAATCTGAGCTGCAGGGTGGTATATAACAGCGGGTCTGTCTCAGGCAGCTGGGGGACTGGCATGAATGTGGCGGGGGGCTGGGAGTCAGGACTCTAGGGCAATCTAAAGAAGAGGAATCTAGAGCAAAGAGGGCTGGGAATCAGGGGAGAGGATTCT
>ML685866.1:1185185-1328165 GCA_007922175.1 Pelusios castaneus
GAATGAGGCCCAGCTCCAGAAGCAGGGTGTAATCTAGCAGTTAAAGAAAGGGGCTGGGGGTCAAGACTGCTGGATTATATTCCCAAATCTGAGGGAGGAGTGAGGTCCAGTGGTTAGCGCAGCAGGGTGGGCCTGGACATCAAGAGACTGAGTTCTATTTTCAGCTCTCTCAGTGACTCACTGGATGAGCGTGGGTAAGTCATTTAACCTCTCTGTGAGGCCACTTCCAGCCCTGTAACTAGAGGATAATCCTCACCTCATTACGCTGACGCCTGGGGCAGAATGATCACTTTCAAGGTGCAAAGGAAGCCTTGAATGCAATGTGCAGATATTAACAACTCTCGGCTTCGCTGATCACACACACAGAGCTCAGACATCTCACTCCAGCTCCTCAAAAGTCCTGACCCAGCATGCAGCGGGTGTTCTATAAAAGCAAGGGTGTCTCCTTCAATGGCCTCTTGCTTTGATCCTTCCAAACAGCCACAATCAGCTGGAGGAAGGAGCAGATGCCTGGAAGGAGGGGGCGATGCTCTGGGGTGGGAGAGTGGCCGAATTGCTGCTTAAACCACCACAGCCGCACCCCTGTTGCGCTTCAGTGTAGACACTCGCCACGCCAACCGAAGGGTTGTACATCCCCCAGGGGGGGTGGATTTTTCCCCACTCTTGAGCAATGCAGCTGGATCAACCTAGTTTTTTAGCATAGACCTGGCACGGAACCCTCTCTCTCTCAGATGCTTCGGCTGGTCTTCCAGACACCCACGAGCTCTAACCGATCATCATCTGTGGGGTTGGGAAGGAATTTCCTCCCAGGACAGACTGGCAGAGACCTGGGGTAATTTAGGGGGAGTGGTCCTGCTTTTTAGAAGGGGGTTGGACTAGATGACCTCATGAGGTCCCTTCCAACCCTATTATTCTATGATTCTATGATTTAGGGATTTTACCTTCCTCTGCAGCATGTGGGTTGCTTGCTAGGTTCATCTGGGCATGTCTCTATCGATTCCTGGGCCTTGGACACTGGTGCAGTTGGCTCCCTCCCATTCTCTGTGGCGCACAGTAACTTTGTTTCCCAAGGACTGTCTCATATTTTGGTCTGGTTCTCATTGCTCAACTTCGTGGATGTGACCGGGTGGCGTTGATGGCCTGTGTTATACAGCAAGTCGGACCCGATGATTCGGTAGTCTTTTCTGGCCTTAAAATCGATGACCTGGCAAAGTGGACAAACGCCATGGCAAACACAGCTGGTTCTGGGTTGGTACAACGCTGGCCCTGCATCCCTGCTTTCAGATTCACTCAAGGCCTGGAACGCATCCCTTGAAAAACGCCAGCTCGTGTATAAAGAGGCGACAATAATATTTGATTTGTGCCGGTTTATGACACACTCTCTTGAGACCAGGCCTGGCACAGGGATGCTCACGTGGTATATTATCATCTAATAAAGCGAGAGAACGTGACGGCTTTTAAGGAGGACGAAGGCCAGGTTTGCTCATGGGATCTGGTAGCTGGCACTTGGCAAGGTAGGAAGCTGAAGGGAAAGAAAAAGCAAAGAGGTAGGGGGAGGTAGCGTGCGGACACAGAAACCCCACTTCTTCGCTTTTACTTAACCAAGTCGTAAGTGACGTTTCTAGCCACGCAAATGGCATTAAGAAGTGGGTATTGCCAGCTAATTCTGCAAGAAGGTAACTCGAATATATAAACACACACACAGAGGCGATGTCTGCAGTATGGGTGTGATTTTCCTGCTTGTGGACACATCTCCTCATCAAGCCGTCTGCCCTCCCCCAGCGGTGAACCCCCCTTGGACTCTTAGCTGCATGGTGACTCACTGCAGAGACTGCCACGGCCAGATCCCCAGTTCTTGCTTTAATCAGTCCCTGGCTCCTTCATAAGACTTCCATGCTGGTTTCAGCAGGTTCCAACAAGCGCCCCAACGTTCAGCTCTTTCTCCGGCTCCTTTTATTTTATCTTTTGGGGGGAGGGCTGCTTTCACCCCTCCCAGCGTGGAAGCCAGGGCCTAATTACAGAACAGGTTGTGGGAAGGAAGGGCGCCAGGGCGGGAGAGACGGCTGCATTAGGAGCCTGGCATGGAGCCTGCTTCTCACATTTCACATGTTGCTCTAGCGAGCATTTTCCCTCCTCGGACAAGAGAGCAATGTGCTTGCCTTCACTTAAGGGGGATGAGGCACAGCAACCCCCACCCACCAGAGTGTATGTGAATTGGGTGGTATCCCCTCTAAATAGCTAGGCAGCCCTCTGGCTGGCTTCAATGTCTCCTATTGCAGAAGCCAGTAGAGACCTACACAGCAGCCGGTCCCCATATCTGTGTAGCATTTATTTGTTCATGTCTAGTTCGTAAACGCAGTGATTTGGAGCCCAGCGTTGGCCGTGCGTCTGCTTCATACTGTGGGGCGAGCGAAGAAACAGGGCCAGCCAGATCCTGCTCCATTTCCCTGGTGGTGTCTTTGTTTCGTGACACTGAAGGTGAGACAGGCCTGTGAGTCCTCGTCTGAACTTATCCACCCAGGCACCCCTAGACGGAGTCCATTGACTTTAGTGAGATTAACGCATTTCAGTTCTTGGAGATGAAACTCTTGTGTCCACAGACAGAGACCAGGAGGGACTGAGGGATCCCCAATGCCCCTGCAGTGGCAAGGGATTGTTTTGGTGAGACATGCCCAAGTGATCCCAGCAGGCAACCCATGACCCACACTGCAGAGGAGGATAAAACCCCTCCACAAAGCTCATGCCAATCTGATCTAGGGGAAAATTCCTTCTCCACCCCGAAATCTGAAGATCATTTTGATCCTGCCTCTGGGCAAGACACACCAGCCAGGCATCTAGCAAAAGGATGTCAGGTGATGCAAGTTTCCTAGGTCTCCTGTGACTTTCCCCACTTTGAAGCAGAAAGGCCTGGACTAAGAAGTGGGGCCCCTTTGGGAATGACAGAACCCTAGAACAAGAGAGTCAGATGGGACCACAAGGGTCCTCTAATCCCCGGCTAAGAGGCAGGATTTGTTTGAAAATCTCCAGTGAAGGAGCTTCCACACCTTCCCAAGGTAGTTTATTCCATGACTGGTTTGTTTTGACACTTAGCAAGTTTTGCCCAAGATTTAATCTAAATGAGGCCGATAGTAATAAAGGCATAAATCAGAGAGTACCTTGGTATTATAGATGGCGCCATGTGCAACAATCCCAAACTTTGGGACAAACACGCACTCAAGCAGCTGGGTGGGTCTGTGCATACATTATTAAGTCTGGGAAGCAGGAGATGTGATTTCTAATCCTGGCTCTACCACTGCTGTTTGATCTAGACTTTGTTTCTCTGTCTTCTTTGGGCAGGGACAGTTTTCACTCTGTGTCTGCAGCACCCTGCACAATGGGTCCTGATCTCCCCTGGGGCCTTTAGGTGCTAGGTAATAGCCATGTTATAAACATTGGGGCTCACCCTTTTTGAGGGGGGTTAGAGAAGCAGGGCCGGGTGCTATAGATCAGTGGTTTTCAAACTTAGAGTCAGGACCTAGTACTGGGTCGCAGACCCTCATACAATGGGTCGCAGCACCCCCTTCTGCCGCCATGAAAAGACTGGAGTGCCTTACTCAAAGATGTAATTGTTGGGTCGCGGGCATAAATGTTTTTTTTCAACTGGGTCCCGAGGAAAAAAGTTTGAAAACCGCTGCTCTAGATCAAGGAATCCTCCATGAGGAACCAAAAGAACAATGCATTTTGGGCAGCATAGGGGTTCAGCTAGCAATAGAGTGTATCTGACCAATGTTTCTGAAACAATTATACAGCGGGTGCTGAGACCCGCTGAACCAAATTGTACACCCTGGATATGCTGGGAAACACTTCAAGCCAGGGGTGCGGCAGCCCCCCTCGTTCCAGCTCTAGTGTTCCCTCAAAAGCTAGGAAATGCCATAAAGAATAGGCTGTGGATGCAGAAAAAGCCTATGTAAAAAAAGAAAAGGGATTAACATTGAAAAGTTAACCCCTGAAAAGCTAGGAAATGCCATGATTAAAGGGGCCCAAGCATGCATAATTTTGCCCTCTCCCCCCAACCTCTCCCGCCATGCATGCTGTCATGGCACTGTCTAGAATCACATGATCACATCCTGTTTTTTGCATAGGAGCTTGCCTCATGCAGTGCACACACTGGACATTGCTTCCCTTCATGTTCAGCTATATAGCATTTTCTTTTCTCATTGTTCAGAGCAGGGCCCGAGACCTTGTTTGCTGTCCATGGTTCAACCCCTGATGGGATAGCCAAGTGGCTCAGAAATATTAATGATTTTATGCTCCCCGTACCCCTGAGAGCTGAGGGGGTGGTGGCAATGCCTATTTCACAGCAGGGCAGCTGAAGCACCTTGCTCACGGTCAAAAGATTCCCCTGATTTTGAGATACCAGGGACCTGTTTTTTCTTTAGTGCTCAGCATCACATGGCACCTCAGAGTCCTGTTGACTTCAGCAGCAGGCAAATCAGGTGGCACGGTCTCATATTGAGCACCCCAAAAATGAAGAACACACAATTAGTTCCAGTCTTCCCTCTTCCCCCCCCCCAACCCAGTCCCAGTTCCTTCCCTCTCCCTCACCCCTAGGCTCACTGTATGAATCTTTCCACACCCTTGATGAACAATCTTGATAATAATGATGGGAAGGAGCAGCAAGGGGCTGGGTTACGGAGCAGAGAAGAGCCGAATATATCTAGTTCAGTTATCAGGAAAATCCTCTGGAATCTCTAAGAAAGCCCTGGATGGCAACAAGCAAGAAGTGGCATTTCACTTTGCCCCAGGACAGAAGCACCACCATGGATTCCCTCGTGGAAGTGCGTTATGATCATAAATAGCCTAATTTTTACAGTTTGAGAATTGCTGCACTATGGAAAGGGGCATTATTCTTCTTATTAGGACCCTCTAACACTTCCAGATTCCTCTCATTGGAAAAAATTAAAGCCCCCCATAAATTATTTCCCAATACCATCCCTGTATATGTTCCCACTGGGTCACAGGCATCTTGGCTGGACATTAGTTATCTATAATACAGCCTCTCTGTCAGAGTAAATCTCACTTGCTCTACCAGCACTGCTAATATCCCAGTAAATATCTCCATTTCCTGCTGTCCCAGAGAAAAGATCTGATCAGCTTCTAAATGTCAAATGTACATTAAAAACTCCTGTTAAAAAAAAAAAAAGTAGTAATGGTGTTCTGGAGATAGGAAGAAGGGGAAAGTCTCTCTCTCTCTTCTGGCAATGTCCTTGCTCTTCAAAACCTAATCTTCTGATTTGATTCCCCGCCCCTATTTGGCCCAAAGGTTCCGGAAAATTTCACTGTGTCACATGTGTCCCAAACTTTGCTACATCATGGGACTCACCAGGAATCTGAAGTTGGCATTTCCACATTACCAACGCTCATGTGTTCAATGGTAGTGTCACAATCTTTGGTGCTCTTCTGAAATATCCAGATTCTGGAGTCCTGTGATTAGATGGAAATCTCAGCTTTCAGGAACAAAAAAGGAAGTTTCTACAGCTTGGGGTGGCCCCAGTTCTCATTTTCACTAAGACCTCATCCTTACTAGAAGGTTGTATTATTTCAATTATACCGGTAGAATTAAAGCAATACAAGCCCTGAAGTTGTGGACACAAACCAGCCCCACTAGATAACAGTGCTTCCTTATCGCACAGGTCTATGGCAAAAGGGAAGCACAGAGCCTAAGGTTATCTAGTTTGCGGTGAAAATTTCACTGTAAATGTTCCGTTCCCTCTGTGCAAGTCACCCTCAACAAACAGCAGTTTTATATTGTATGAAAAAATGTTCTTATCCTCAGCAATAAACTTTCTACAAAGAAACTGTATCGTGGTCTCCAGGGCCCTGACCACAAAGTGAATACAAATAAATATAAGAATTAAAGGATATGCATGAAGAAATCTGCCATTTCTGGAAAATGTCGCTTTTCTCCGCAGTGTTTTAATTCACTGAATGTTCCTCCTTTGCCACACATGCAGCCCTGATTAGCAGCACATATACACACTTGCACTCATTAGTACACAGATGAGCATATGCACACTTGCACACAGGAAAGGCAGCAGCTCTTCTAGTGCTCAGAGCTCGCGTTGCTCAAAAACAGCCAGTTATTTTTTGCAAGAAAACTAGAAACTATTTTTTTATTTGTTTCCGATCAACATTTTTTTTCATAAAACTGAAGAGCAAAAACCTTTTGGTTTTTTTCCAGCCCATTTTTGTTTTTTAAAAAAAAATCAGTTTCATTTCATTTTTGAAAAACTAAATTCTGAACAGAAAAAAGAAAAAAGACCAGAAAAATGACTTTTCCCCTGGAAAAATAGTTTGTTTTCAGTTTAGTCAAAAACATTCTTTTTCATTAAAACCATTTTTCTAGCTATAAGAGTTCAGCTAGTTCTATTGAGCTCTTGCAACCAGGCCCAGACTTTCAAAAGAAAAAGTTCTTTGGGTCAGGGTGTAGCTTGTCATGTGTGTTTGTACAACACCTAGCACAATGGGATCTGTACCAATGGCTGAAGTTCCTAAGCATTACCATTATGCAAACAGGCAGTGTGGTGCAGCAGAGAGGGCGCTGCACTGGGGCTCAAGTTAAATGTATTCTAATCCTGGATCTTTCATTAGCCTGCTGCTTAACGCAAGCCACATCCTCTCTTTCTGCCTCAGTTTCCCCACCTGTAAAATGGGGAGAATGATGCAATACTGGTAAATTATAAAACGCTTTGAGATGAACTGATTGAAAAATAGTATAAGAGAATTATGATTAACTAATAGGTATTAATAATAATAATTTAGGAAGCCAAATAACAGCCAGCTTTTCAAAAGAGCCTGTCTATCTAAGGTACTTCTCTGGCCTCATTACTCTAGTATCTGAGCACCTCAAAAGTTTTACCATATTTATCCATTTATCCTCAGCCTCCCTCAGTGATGTAGAGCACTGATATTATCTTCATGCTGCAAAGCTATTTAGGTTCATTTTCAGGCACCAAAATATCTTTGTAAGTCTGGCCCTGGGGCCAGATGAACAGTGCAAAGAAAGAGTATCATGGGATGGAGCAGGAGGAATTGTGGGAATTTGATCCAAAGGTTCCACCATTCTCTGAGCGAAATAGTTGCATCCCACAATGCACTTCCAAACTAGCCCTACTCAGCAGTAGACCAGACAGATGCCAACCCACAGCCTATCCCCAGTGCGGCACATCTTTTGCTGACCTGACCCCTGGCAGTGAGGATTTTTTTGTTTTGTTTTCTATTTTCGTCTCCAACCAGGTCAGGACAAGCTGTAAATCCAAATGACAGAATCCAACCTGCAATTTTCCCCTGGTGGTGTGAGGAGCATTGTCTGCTGACTGCAAGCATTTTCAATATCTTTCAGGGAACCTCCTGGCCATTACTTGGTCTGAGAAGTGGGGGATGGGGAAAAAAAAACCCAAACCTTCCTTCATTGCACTTCATTTCACAGCTACTAATTTCCCTTCATTTTAATGAGTCACATGACGCAATCCCATTTTCGTTATTCTGAATCATGTCATTTCTTGTAGTAATTAAGCAATAAGACACAACAGGGCATGGATTTATTGCACAGTATTTCACGCTTAGGTGTGTTTTCACACTACTTGGGTGTGAATGATTACACAATAATTCAAACCCCACTGGCTCGGGGTAGCAATTATATGGTCTCTTTAGTTTTGTTTTGTTTTTTTAAATTGGGGACGTTTACCTCATTTTATTTTATTTTTTAAATTCAAGGAGGATCCAAACCAGTATCTTGGGCCCCGTTGGAACCAGGATCCAACAACAAACAAATGTCATAATATACTTATAGATTACACAGCACTTTCCATCCAGAGCATTTGACAAAGTGGGTTGGAGCCCTCGAAAGCTGATACTCGAATAAATTTTAGTCTTTAAGGTGCCACAAGACTCTCATTTTTTTAACCAGAGCACTAGTTCTATTTCCCTAATCAGCTTAATTTGCAACACGAAGATTTAGGAAAAACTTTCTAACTCTACGAATAGTTAAACAGTGGGGCATGTTAACTGGAGAGGCTATGGAACCCCCATCACTGGAGACTTTTAAGAACAGACTAGACAAACACGTGTCAGAGATACTCTAGCTTTATCTGGTCTTGTCTCAGCAAGAGGGACTGAAATAGATGACCTCTTGAGGTCCCTTGCATCCCAACATTTCTGTGATTCGATTTGTTATAGATTCCCCCTATATTCATTACAGCTGAGCCCCAGCTCTCCTGTACCACAAGGACCACGACAGTACACGACTCATTTCCCCAATCCCCTTGATCAGGAAGCCAGATGTCTCAATGATGAATATGTCACTGGCTGTGTATTACACTCAGTGCCCAGCTGACCTATCAGCCACTGAGATGCGTCTATATTTCACACCCATTTCCTCTGCATCCCGTGCAGGAACAGTTCAGTGCACTGCATCAGTGTCCACGATGGGTAAAGATTAGTGAATTGCCAATAGCATGAACTCACCGCATCCCACGCAGACGAATCCTGGAGCATTCTGCCTGCTTGACATAAATGCCTTGTATAAATAATCAGTTAGGCAGGGGAACTGGCACTTGGGGCCCCCCCATGTTAGCAGGGTGCCCAAACCCCCAGGCTATCGAGTCATTCTTATGTGCCAGCTCTCTGGCCTGATAGCTATTCTTTATCAGGCATCAGCTCTTAGTCAGCTGTTTGGGCTTGATTCATTGGACCAGCAACGGATCTTTTCGGTGCACTGACATTTTATTTTTTCAGATTTTGGATTTGCTGTGGAACAAATTTCTTTTTTCCCCCGCTCGATTTTTCAGAACTGTCAGAGAACCAAAAATAATCAGTTCTCATCCAGCTTGAATTCAAATGGACTAACCCTAATGCCCGGCCTGGAGCCCTCCCACCATACACCCTCGGGTGTTGCCTCCAGTCACATCTGGGCCAAAACTTTCATTGTGATCTCTGAGGGACCCAATTTGAGGGTTACCCCCAATACCTCACAGTCCAGCCTGAAGAAGGGGCACACACAGCTCCTAAATCTTAGTACCAGGCAGGAACTCCTTTCTGACTCTGAGTGTCCCACTTCGGCTGCTGCTTCCTCCCTGCTGCAGGAGATACCCCACATCCATAGAGGAATTCAGATGCTTCACTCCCATGGGATTGGGGTACCTAAATATCTTTGAGTATCTGGGCCAAAGTAATCTGTGCCAGCTCTTAGCTGGCACTGTTTCCTTCCCCCACTGCATTAGTGCAGGGCTCTTAATCCCTTTAGGCTTTGGAAAGTCCCAGCTTGACTGCAGAATTGTTTTGCTGATGGTATCTTCTTAATGAGGCCTGTGTGGGATATGTGAAGGGAGGAGTAATACATTTGCATTTAATTAAGAAACAATCTAATTAGCAGGAGATGGCTGACTTTTGTAAATTGCTGAAGACTCTGGGGAATTTTACCAGGGGTGTCGTGGGCTTCTATTATTTGTACCAGTTCTGTGCAGCCCTGAGAACCCACCCCTTCCTCTCCAGCGTCAGGGGTCCCGTTGTTCAGTTAATGGCATTATGGGTGTCCCCTGTAGACAGGAATGCCTGGCTGGGCTCCCGAGCATTCGACACAGGATGGATCCAGCAGAAACAGACAAGGAATACACCCGTCAGAACAATCTTCCATCCTGTCTGCCTCATGGGGGCGCCACGCCCCACTTCCTTCATGTTTCCCCTCTTGGGTCAGCAGCTATCTACAGCGATTATTCAAGCATGTCCCAATTCAACAAGACACCTCAGGAGCCAGTGGCTGTGACTGGGTCTGGGGACGTGCCGGTGTGCAGATGGGCTGGGATCTGAGCTTGGGGAGAGATAGAGCATTGTCAATATGGGGTTACATTCACCAGAAGACAGGGGAAGCTAATGTACTCCAACAAGCGGCAAGACAGTTACCCAGCGGGTGTAAATCAGCACCATTCCAGTGGAGTCAATGGGCCCGATTCTTGGCTGATGTAAAGCAATGCAGCTCTATGGGACTAGATCCCACGTGGGGACAATTGACCATTGATGGGCAGATCCTACACAGATGTAAATAGGTCCGACTCAATTGGAGGTATTGGGGCCAAATCCCCAACTGATGTAAATCAGCCATCATTCCACTGGAGCCAGTGGGGGCCAGATCCTCAGCTGGTTCAACCAGGTCTCTCCATTGACTTCAGTGAGGCCGCACCAATTTACACAGGCTGCGGATCTACGCCTGAACGCACACATTTCAAATGCAGACAACTGAGTGGAACCTGCTATTCCTTCATTTGGTGGCTGGGATGGGTCCTTTGGTGCAGAAATGCCCACATGGTCATTTGCAGGATAGGAGACACCCAGGGGCAAATTAGGGACACTCCCAGATTCTTCAAGAGAGTTGGCACCCCCCTCTTGGCAGTGGTGAAGATGAAAAGAGCCAGAGGTCATGGGCAGGTACTTTGTTAGCAATCCAGTCATCATCCATGTCTGCGCTACTGAGAGGAAACTAGTTTGTGGCCATAGAACTTTTTACAGGATTCCATAGGAGTGGAGCCAAAAACGAAAACGCGCTCACCAGGCCAAACGCCCTCTCCTTAGTCCTATCACAAGAGTGATCACGGGGGGTCAGTCGTTACAATAGGATTCAAGAGAAATTAGTTCAAGACCTGAGCCTATGACAGGCTGCCTTACTGATGTTGGTCAAATGATCTTACTCTACTCTCCTTCCTCTCCCCACGTGTCTCCCACCGTTGGGATTACACTGAAATAATGCAGGAGGGAATCAGGCCCTGTGGGTAAGTACTAAAGAGGTGTGACTTGCACCAATTTGCCATTAAGGGAGCATGTGACATGGGAAGGATTTTCCAGTGCGCCACCCCTTGTGGATTCATTTACATCCATGAAAATCAGAAGGGGAGCATTTTACATGTTGGTGTAAATGCTACATTTAGGAGGTGGTACCACCACATTCTGACTCTTTTCAGCTGCTGGATACCTACTTGGGGGGTCGTCACTAACCAGTCCCCCAGCTGGTCTAAACTACACAGGGGTTGGCAGAGGAAACTGAGTCACAGCTGGATCCTTTGCAGACATGCCCCCCACTGCCCTCAGCAGAAAGGACCCAAGAAACTACTTTCCTAGAAGTCAAAATCATGAATAATTGAAAGAAAGAAAGAAAGAAAGAAAGAAAGAAAGAAAGAAAGAAAGAAAGAAACCTCCCATCAAGAGAAACATTTTCTGGAAAGCAAAGAGCTCCTCTTGAAACACGCCATCCCTTGAGGCACATGGGCTGAAAGCTCCTATATCAAAATAAGAAGTACTAGGAGTTATAGATTTCCTAAACAATAAATAATCTTGAGGGAATGACAGGCTAACTGCCTTTTATAAATGTTTTTAAAAAATTACTAGTGTCAGAGCTGGTAGAAATATGGAATTGGACCCTGAGGGAAAGGTTTGGGTTTTTTTCCCTTCCTTGCAACCCGAATGAGTTTTAATTTCAGCTCTCCTATTTATTTATACGTTTGCTTATTTATTTATTTCAAAGGTCACCAGTGAAAGAGGCAGAGCTGGAGCTGCCAGATCTTGAGACCTGACAAACTGTAGCCCCTCGAATCCAGGCAGAACCCGACCTTTTGGAGGTTCAATAACACATAAATATAGGCCATTTAACTTTTCTTCACTATCATTTTATTTCCACTTCGCCTCCTGGGAAGATTTTTTCATAGATATTTAAGGCCAGAAGAGACCATTAGGTCATCTAATCTGAGTTCCTGTATATCACAGGTGGGACAGTTTCACCCAATTCCCCGGGTACTGAACCCAATAACTTGTGTTTGACTAAAGCGTCTTCCAGAGAGACAGCCAGTCTTGACCTGCTGAAGAGATGAGGGACCCACCGCTTCTTGGGGACTTTGTTCTAATGGTTAGTGGCTGGGCAGTTCTACACTGCCTGCCCTTCTCGGTAGCAATCGAATGGAGATACACAAGTTACCTAAAATAACTTGTGTATCTGTGTTCATCTTCCCCACTCCTTGCGCGTCCACTACGTTCTGCCTTTCTCCACTGGATTAGAGCCGCCTAGGATTTTCCCCTCCTTATACCCCGTAACCACGTCTCCTCGAACACTTAGCACTTTCACTGTAAGGGCTTTGGAAGAGAGTCAATAATTGACACTGAATAATTTATCCAATTAATTTTAGCCTCCTTTTTCTCTTGTAGGAGTATCCAGGAACAGATCACGATTGTCCCCCATTTACTTGTCTCGTATCTTTTTGATCATTTTCTTTTTAATTCTATGGATCAGTTGCAAATATCTGAGTTGCAAGCCACACTGCTTCTTTGAAGTGGATTAATTGTGTCCGTTCCTGGATTGCTCTGTAGAGACTTTGCTTACGGCTTGTCTATGCTTGAAACGCTGCAGCTGTGTCATGATAGTGCTGATGTGCAGACGCTACCTATCCCGACAGGCGGGGTTGTTCCATTGGCGTAGATAACCCACCTCTCCAAGAGGCAATAACTAAGTTGACAGAAGGCAGTAGGTCATCTTAACTACATCACTCAGGGGTGTGGAGTGACATAGCTAGATCAACCTAGCTTTATAGTGTAGACCAGGCCTTAGATTGGAAGCTCTTTGGGGCAGGGACTGTCCTTCTGTTCTGTGCTTTGTACAGCACCTAGCACAGTGGGGTCGGGATCCATACCCAGGGCTCCTCGCTGCTACAACTAATAACAATAATAATAAGGGTCAGTTAAGAAGACAAATAAATGAGTTATTTCCTGGGGGTTCACTAATGCCCCGATCTTGCAATGCAGGGGGGCCAATCAGTCCACATACACAGCCCTAGCCACATTGTCAATTGCAGGATCGGAGCCCAAATTCCTATACTCCAGTCTATAGTCACACAATCATGCCGAGGTTCTGGCTGGAAGCTCTTGGAGGACAAGGGAAGGGGAGACGAATGCTGGGCAGACTGGAGATTCAGTGTGGTTCCTAGGAACAGTATTCTTTAAGGAATGAAGCATGGTGTGAGAGAGGGGTGGGCCAGATAGTGACTCTAGATATCGTTATAAAAACACTGCAGGCAGGGAGAGCAGGGCTCAGAGTCCACAGCTGTTCCAACCACTGTTCAAAAAGGCAGGGGCGCAGCAGCATTGAAAGACACATCAACAGGAAAGGGCCAGGAGTGGAGGAGGGAGGACCCTTTTTCATCCGCTGCCCCACTCCATTTGGAGATAGACCCCTGTATCCAGCACTGTCTGTATCTGGCCCCCATCATGTCTGAATTAGTTTGTAAATGCAGGACCGTGTCTTCCTCTATGAATTTTTTTCTCATTACAAGAGGTGATTTGACCTCACTTTCCTCTATGTGCTGTTCCCCAGTGTTTGAATCCCAACACCTGTTTTGATTTGCTGTTACAGTCTGACCTGATCCTGTGTCATACATTTCCCTGCATTTAATTTCCTCCCATTCTGTAAGTTCCCCATCTTCAAAGTGTCTGACGAAGTGGGATTTTCTCCCATGAAAGCGCATGCGATAAATAAATATTTTAGTCTTTAAAAGTGCCACAGGACTCCTTGTTTTTATGCTTCAGTCACTGATGACTCTTCAGAAATAAGGCACTTGCAGGGAGCTTGCTGAATTCAGAAGCATGTGTTTGCATCTAAAATGATGTGAGACGATGCAGGGATTGTGAGACCAACAGCTCAGCCTCCTGTTTCTGACAGACGCTGGCACCAGAAGCTTCACAGGATTGGCTCCATAATGGATAATTATGGAATAGTCTACCGATAAAGGAATTTCCTTCCTGACCCCAGGAAATCAATGGTCATCTTATTGCCCTGAAGCATGAGAGTTTATATCACGTACATTTTTATCTCATCTTTTGTAACGGGTGATTTTATTATTTGAGCTAATGTCTGAGTCTCTTTGGTCTCCTGCTAAGATCTTGGCCCCAACACCATCTGGTGGCAATAACTTCCACAGGTTTACTATGTTCTGTCTAAAAAAATGTATTTGATCAGTTTTGAAATTTGTTTATATTTTTAGGCTGGGATTTTCAAGGGGGCCATTAAGCGAGAACCTGGTTCCTAACTCTCTTAGGCTCTTCTGAGGATCCCCAACTTCAGCCTCCTGGAAGGCTGCTCACTCTCTGCATGCTAATGTCTTTCAGGTGGATGCACTGGACATATCTCTGTCTATCATAGGTAGATATCTGGCCCTCATATTTAATAGGAGGGTCTCCTGTCTAGCAGAGAAAGGCTTTACATGACCCAATGGCTGGAAGTTGAAGCTAGAGAAATTCAGATTGAAAATAAGGTGTACATTTTTGACAGTAAGGGTGGAACAATTTAGCAAGGGCCACAGTGGATTCTCCATTACAGACAATTTTTAAATCAGGAGTGGATTTTTTTTTTCTAAAAGAGCTGCTCTAAAAATGATTTTGGGGATTTCTACAGCCTGTGTTACACAGGAGCTCAGACTAGATGATCACAGTGGCCCTTGAAATTTATAAAGCATTTATTCCCATACACTCCTGTGGGGAAAGGAAATGCTATTATCTCCATTGTACAGATAGGAAACTGAGGCACAGAGTGGCTAAGTGACTTGCCCAAGGCTGTACAGGAAATCTATGGCAGAGCCAGGTTTTGAACCCATATCCTAGACTCGTGCCCTTACCCCTGAACCATCCTTTCAGCCTTCCTCATGTTTGGCAGCTACTCCTGTGGCACATGTCTTGGAGCCAAAGGGTTAAAAGAAGAAGAAGAAGAAGAAGAGTCCAATAAGTGCCATCCACTCCCCAGCCCTTAGCGTTGACTCATCAACTCTTTGTTGTGATCAGATCCTCTGTGGTTCCTCTGCCATTGTCCTTCAAGCCTGCAGAGCCCGCGGGTCTCACTCATGAAAATCCCCCTCTGACTCATGAAGAACCTTCCCAGGCTGTGGCCGGAGAACAGGCCTGGATGAAAATGTCAAGAGGAAATCAAGGGATAAAGAGGGAGGGGTGGTCTCTGAGTCACCGGGATTTGCCTGAGGGAGGTGGTTGCAAAAGAGGCCGTAAATCACCAGGGTTTGACCTCCTGGAAAGAGTCTCCCGTGACCAAGGTAAAAATTAAAAAATGTCAGCGCCTCATTAAAATCGGCGGAGCCCTCTAATGGGCCATCATTACATCTCTGAGGCCTGCATTATTCCACGGATTAGTGCCATTTAGAAAAAGGTGGTAATATTCTTCGCTGCTGCCTTCATTAAAGCAGCACACCGGGCCATCAACACGGGGGCGCCAGCTCCCTCCGAAGGGAGGGGGTCCTTCCAGAAGTGTAAGCTCCAACCTGGATGATTATGATCTAATCTGTCCATAGGGGGATTTTCTTCCTGACCTCTGGGGGTCAATGGGCCGTTGCCCTGAAGCAAAGAGGGGTTATGTCATGGATGGCATACAGCCTCTGCCCTACTATTATTGTAACATGGTTTGCAATTGTACAAGAGAGATCAGAGCCTGTAGCGCTGGGTGCAGAGTGTGCACGTAGCCAGAGATGTTCCAGCCCTGGAGAACTTGCCACCTATCTAACCAAGATGGAAAAGAAAAGAGATTTGTCTAGTGTGAGCACCCATCCCTTACTTCAAGGGCATGACCCTTATTTCTCTGATGTGTCCCTTCCCCAGCCTCTATTTTAAGATGCTAACAAGTACCATTTCAAACATTAAATGGAAGAGTATGATTTTCATAGCCCGGAGGGCAGAAGGAACGTACATTTGAGAGAAACATACATGCTATACAACAGGAAATGGTACTTCCCTAAAGTGTCCCTTAATATAAAGTGTCATCCCTTGCTTTTTGTGGGGTTTTCCTGTGTTTCCATCCAACAAAGGCGGCCACTCTAGTGACTCGCCCGAGCTCAGGCAGCAGGAAGAGTCAGAGGTGGATACATCGATTTTTAAGGCCAGTAGGGGGCCATTTATGATTCTAATCTGACCTCATGTCTATCTGGTTTAGGTACTTACAGTAAAAATGCCTTAGTGCCTCTCATCCCTAGATCTCAAAGCAGGTTACAGCATCGTGATCCTCTATCCACTTGGCCATGCTGCCTCTCTTACCCACCTCTGATACCATAGAATGTGAACTCCTCGCACTCTTTAATATATTGATCTGCACAGCGTCCTTGGGAGCAGGGCAATGCACCAGGTTTCAATTGACTCCCTTTCCTGACCCATCCTAGACACATTTATACCCACTTCCATCCATATCATTATCCTCAGAACAGCTCTGTCAGGCAGGGCAATGCTGTTATACAGCGGGGGACTCAAGGCCAGGAAAAACGCCATGACCTCCTCAAGGGGTTTTCCAAAAAAGTAGGCCCGTTTTTAAACAGACCCTCAGGAGAAATGGAGGAGCAGGGAGGTAAGTGAGCTGACAGGCAATAGCTTCACCCCAAAGGTCTGTGCATGATGCAGGAACCAGAGGGTGTGATGTAATGCCCTGGGGTCTGCAGGAGGGGAGCCTAGATCAGAGGTTCTCAACCTATTTACCATCACGGGCCACATACGGAGCTCTCCATGCATTATGTGGGCCACATCCACACAATATATTCATGACCTCTATGGCCCTGAGGATGTCACAGGGGCTGCAGTTGTGTGCTGATTGGGCTGCAAGATGAAGCAAGATCCTCATCTGGCTGGATAGGAGCTTACTGCGGCGGTACCCTGTCTTCACTGCAGTTAACCCAAGTTTTGTCCAACCCACCCGCCCACAAGGTCCCTTCACTCTAGCGCAAATAGTGCTTTGACCTAGAGTTAGCAAGAGGGGCTATTGAATATAACTCCTCAGTTACTAACACGACTGCTCTGTAATGTGGATTCAGGCTCGCAAAACTTGAGAGGCACGGGTCCTCCGGCGCCTTCCCATAGTTCCCCTGGGCTGTGTTTTCTTGCCATCTCTCTATTCCCTGATTCCCAACAAGAATCCACCTCCCAGTTCATACAGGCCGATTTGGCATCGGAACCCCATATTCACATGTGGTTTTCACATCTGACAGCTGCCCTTCTCGAGCTCCTGATCAGAACTGAGTTGGATAGGTTTGGCATCCTAAAAGACACCACAGCTTGACAACCATGCGTCAGTAAAATCAGGATTTGCTCTCCATCCTACACTGGTCTGCCCAGTATCATGTGTCTAGACGGTGCCATGCTGTTTGTCACAGGGGGCTTGATTGGTACAGATGATGTAAGCCCCTTTCCTTCCAAATCAGAATCTTGGCCTCTTCCCAGCTCTAAACCAAATTGGTCTGAGCTGCATCCAGATGTTGCATGTGGGGCATTCCTGCTCCACCTTTGAGCAGAGGTCCAATTTTATCCGGTGGGGTGTGTGTCAGAAAATAAGAGGCATTGTTGCTTCATGCAGCTATGCCTTCCATGCCCGCTGACTCCAGGTCAAGATTTAGGGTCCACTGTTAAAAGCCAGCACTTTATTTCCAGTTTAAATTTGTCTCCTCAAGCTTCCAGCCATTGCCTCTCGCGAGGAGATTGGTTCACCATGTAGGCATTTAAAGACTGCCATCAAGTCACCTTTAAGCTTGTCTTTGTTAAGCTACGTAGAGCGAGCTCTTTGAGTCTGTCATGAGGAGGCGTTTTCCAAACCTTTCCTCATTCTCAGCACTCTTCTTCAAGCCTCCTCCAATCACCCGGCTTCCATCCCAGCAACGAAACGAGCTGAGGATGGCCGGGCATCACTCATGACTCCAATATGTCCACCGTGGAGGCCTCCTGTGGCCATGCCAGAAGGAAAGGGATAGTGTGTGTTCTCTGAGACTGGCAGACAGACGGGCACCTCTGGCATGACACGTCTCCCCAGCTTACCCTGGGACTCATGCTTTGGAATTAAAGGGCTCCTTTGTTGCTCATCCTGTCTGTGTCTCTGGAGTTTGTCAGGCTGGGATGAGTGGTTCCCCTGCCGTGTTAACCCTTAAAGTACTAGGGACAAAGACAATGAATTCTGAGCCAGTGCCCCTCACCTGTGTCACCCCCCTGAACTCCCCCAGGGGCTAAGGCAGCCTAGAGTTGCTTTCATGACTTCACTCCACGGGCAGCACCTGTGTGCCACGTCAAGAGGGGTTGTGAGGAATGATAAATTGACAGCGCTGGCTGAAATGCCAGTAAGAATGTTAGATGTAAAAAACTGAAAATTGTTCGATTTTTTCACACACCCCTCCAAAGAGGAGACTGACGGGGAGCTCTCAGGGACCACATCTAGCTTTGCAGCCCCCAGCTGTACATGCTTCCCCCAGGCACTCTGGATTCCAGCTGTGCAGGCATCCCCCTCCGGCATGCTGGATTCCAGCTGTGCCTGCATTCCTGCCCCTCCCCCACATGCATTCCAGATTCCAGCTGTATCGGAATCCTAGCAAGTTCTCCGGATTCCAGATGTGCAGGGAGTCCCAGCAGCAGCTATTTGGGATTCCAGCTGTGCTGACATCCAGCTTGCTCGCCAAACCCCATGAACTGCCATGGTCCCAGGGCGAACCCATCCAATTTTGAGATTGCCACCTTCCTCATCTCTATGTTTACCAGAGATCCGGGAGCCTTTGCTCTGGTCCCTCTCCCGGGCGCTGGCCCACTGCTGGGCACATACCCACTGAGAGCTTCCAGACAAAGACACATGGCTCTCTCCACCAGATGAATAAATCACAGCTCTTTGCACTTACATGCATTCACTCAGTATATCTTGCAGTGATCAAGACCCCTTCATCTGATTCCAGCACCCAGCCTTTCAGAGGGAAGCAACGATGCTCCATAAAAGAGCATAATTTAAGCACTATTGCCCTCTACCCTCCATCTAGAAAATAACACCCAGCCAGCCTCCACATGATCTGCTTGAAGGGACCACAGCCTTGGTGAATTTGTGCTCACGGTCTGCTGTATTTTTAACCCCATTTGTCCATGCACCCAAAGGATAAACAGCCTCCGAGCAGCCAGGTATCCTGTTCCTTGTGCTCCCTGGTGTTTTTTTTCTTTGCATCTGCACCAGCAAACATCGTACAACAACCAGCCAATGGATCTCCAGCACTGACATATTGCTGCTGTTTTTCCCACATAAAAATTCTTCCTCCTTTGGGTCATTTTCTCTTCCCTGACGCCCAGATTCTGGGGTCCAAAATAAAGTCCCTCAAATCACAGTTAAAAAATTGTTTTTAAAAAAGCTTCTGCAGAGAAGGCAGGGCCTAAAAGAGGAGACAGCTATGCTGGCTGAGCCCAGACCTGGCAGCTTTATTTTGTTTATATTTAGTGAGTTTTGCAAAACCCAGTAAGCTACGTTGTGCTCTTCCCCAGACTCTGCCAGCTGAGTTTTCCAGTCAACTGTCTTTTCCTAAAAATCAAAGAGGCTGCTTGCAAATTAATGCATCGTTATTATTTATGGCTGGTTTCATGGGAGTGCCCCTGTGCACGGAGCTATGCAAACACAGAATGAAAAGACGGCGCTGGCCCTGAAGAAGTCAGTGGTTAAATATCAGTATCCCACTGGATTCTGGGGTAAATTGACTTGGATGGAGCTATGCCCATTTACTCCTCTGCTGGGGTTCCAGAATAACCCTCGCTCTTTCCGAGCCTGAGCTGGTAGAAATTAGCATAATTCTATCAACTTCCATGGACCAGTTTTACCACAAGATAATTCATGAGTCTCCTCCCTTCCCCCCCATCATGAGATTTTATAAAAGCAATCAATTCTGGATTATTTTCCTTCTGTTTTTTGGAGGGTGAAGGGGGGACATTTTCAAGCTGTCATTTGCCTTCATGAGCGCCAGAAACTTACTCTGTGCTGAATGCAGTCTGAGATTCTGACATGTCGCCAGCAGCTGTGGCTTTAAGAAAAAGTGCTCAATAGCATGAGAAAATTGTAACTTGGAAGCCCGCTCGGACCAGGGCTGGTCCTCTGCCGGCCAAGAGGCACACACAGGCTACATGATTTTCTCAAGGGCACAGCAGATGTCCGTGGCAAGAAGACAAATGAATCTAGCTTCCCCAGGTGATAAAATCAGGCCCTTACTCAGATATCAATGAGGGGTGATGATGTATAAAATTAGCGTAAAGGAAGGGAATTAGACCCCAGAATGAATGTAATTTTTCTCCACCCAAGATTTGTTTTAATTGATATTTAAACATCTCCCTGCAGCACAGTTTGCAACCCCACAAAAACTACAACCTGGTGCTAATGCCTAGAAACAGGAAGTGCAACTGACTAGAAAAAGGAAGTGCAACTGACCAGATTTATTTCAGTGTCCCAAATAACACCAACCAGCCAACAGAATTAGGGGATTAGGAAATGTCAGTTCCATCCATGCCCTGCTCTGCCACTGGCTCCATGTGGAACCTTAGACAAATCAATTCATCTCTCTTTTTGTGCCTCAGTTTCCTCATATGTACTGTAAAACTGACTGCCCTGCCACAGGGTGGTCTTGTGACTATAAATACATTAAAGACGAGGAGGTGTTCAGATGTCAGAACTACACAGGCTGGATACGTACCTGTGGTAGAAATGGGATGGTGTTCATCCATGTAATTATCCCAAAATTTACAAATAACACTGGGAACAATTTATCTTTGCATATATGAGGCTGGATTAAATGGTACATGCTGGCGGTGTCAGCGGACACAAGTGACTCCGGCTTTAAAATTTTAACCTGCTGACATCTCTTTAAATATTTCCAGAGCCCCACATCCTCGCCACAGGCTCATTGGGTGATATGTCAAGGGGACAAGCTCCTTGGTAGACACAATAGACCATTGCACGACAGCTCAGCCCTAAATTGTAAACACGTGTCAGTAACTAAGGTCCATAGCTTTGAAGGTGGTCAGAGCCAGAAGGGACCACTATGATCATCGAGTCTGAACTCAGTGCATCGCACAGACGGGAGGAAATTCACATGGTTTCCGCCATTATTATATAAATCATTAATAAAAGACTACATTTCCTTATGCGCTGAGATTAGACCCCAGGAATCCAGCACCTAGCCCTCCCCCAACACTAACCACACATGGGGGAGCTAGGGTGCAGCAGAGAGCTATAAAAGAGCCTTAATGGAGAAGTTATACAAAGCAAATGCTAGTGACTGGACAGCCTCTGTGTGATGGTGAAAGCCTGGGATGCCTGGAAACACATTCTCACCCCAAGCCTATGCACTGGGGCGGGGTCTGAGCCTGTCCACCACCGCTATTATTTAAATGAACAGGAGTCTGTCAAAGCAGGTGGGTCATGCACATATCCCAATTAAAGTGTCCAAACGGCAGCTGTGTGCATGCAACGCCATGAGGTCTGTGCTCCAGCTGTGTGCACATGCTCAAAGTGTGTGCATGCACAATCCCATGAATTCTGCACTCCAGCCATGCACACGCAATGCCATGAATTCTGCATTCCAGTTGTGTGCATGCACAATGCCATGAATTCTGCGTTCCAGCTGTGTGTACGGGCAATGCCATGAATTCTGCGCTCCAACTGTGCACACGCAACACCATGAATTCTGCATTCCAGCTGTGCATGCACGACGCCATGAATTTTGCATTCCAGCTGTGTGCACGCACATGAATTCTGCGCTCCAGTTGTGCACAGGCCCTTCTAGGAATGCTGCTCTCCAGCCATGCGGATGTCCTGCCTGAATGCTGTGCGCTCCTGCCACTTGCAACATTGCAAGGGTTTCTGTCCGTCTAAGCATTCTGCAGCCCCAGCTGTGTACAACATAGCTACGAATGCTGGAATCCAGCTGTGCATGGGCACAGCTACGGACTCTGCAATCCAGCTGTGCCTTGGCACAGCCATGAATGCTGCCTTCCAGATGTGACCAGAAAATGCTATAAGCACTCTGTAATCCCAGATGTGTATGTATGCTGCCACATGACACAGCACCCAGCTGCATGCTTTTCCTGTGTCCAGCTGTATGTAGAGATTGTCGCCTAAGCTAAATCTCTGTGTCCAAGAAGCCACCACCAGGGGCTCTGGGAACAAAAGGACAAAGAAGGAATCAGCCTTATCCAGTGTAGTATATTTCTGGGGTTTCAGGTCATGCAGAATTCAGCACAGCCTGGGAATAAGCCACTGCAGCATCTGAAGACCGTTTCCAATTCACTGAATGATCTTTGTGTTAGGAGTTTTTTAATCAATTCTCCACAACATGGCGCTGACTTGCAGAGTACAACGGTAGCTACTTCTGTCCATGGCAGTGGGGCCCAGGAGATAAAGGGAGGAAGGGTTCCCACAATAGAACTGGCTGGAATCTGGAATTGTCCTTCCGCAAGAAATTCCAAAATCCCCCACCTTGTGGGCCCCCAAAATAGCATTCCAAAACTACACTAAACAGGAAATGTCAAAATTTCCCCCAGAGTGGGAATTCCTAGGCTCTGTTTAGAAAGATTCAAAACAACGTTTCATATCGACCTTCTGTAAATGTTTCTGAGCTTCCTGGGCTGCCCAGAGACCCAGCAGCCACCAAGCAGGAAGACAGGCAAGCTGGGGGTCTCTAAACTGTGACACACCTTGGAGCCTGGGACCCCATTCTGCCAAGGAGCCTGGGAGTTTGGGTTCCCAGATCTTCCTTGTTCTCTGTTCCCCACCAGGTGAGTTGGCAGGAAACCTACCTGGTTCCCATCAGAACTTCATCAATATCAACATTCTTCTGGAATGTGTCGATTTTGAGAAATTGGCATTTTCCAGTGGAAAAAACGGCCTGTTGGGAAATGCCTGATGAGCTCTAATTTCCACTCCCTTCCTGAGTGTCACACTGCCTTCGCCACACAGAATGCGCATTATCTCACAGAGTGCCTTGCTCAATGTGAGTCCGTCGTGCATTGACCAGGGGAGATATGGCTCCTAATCCCAGCCCAGCTACTGAGCTGCGGTGTGACCTTTAGCAAGCCTGACTTCGTGCCTCTGTTTCACCTCCCAGTCTTTGTCCACTTACGTGGTGAGTTCTCCAGGACGGGACTGTCCCTAACTCTACATCAGTGTGGCACCTAACAGGGCCGGACTCTGATCTCAGCTGGGGCCACAAGGCAATTTGTCAAAAAATTAATAATATAAAGTTTGCATGGGACTCATTAGCTCACCACGACAAGAAGAAGGATTGACAAATGGCTAGAGTGCCAGATTTAGTTCCTTACTCCGCTACAGACTCCTGCTGGGCTCATGGGGCTTTCCATGTGTCTCAGCTCCCCATCTGTCCAATGGGGATACGAGCCCAGCCCAGTCATATGGAGGCGTTCAGATACAACACCAATGGGAGTCATATAGTGTTATGTGTTGGGTCAATCCTCAATGAAACTGGGGAGCGTAGCAGCCTCCCTTCATTTGGGATAAATCTATGCCTGCAGCTCTCTGTCACGATAAAGAGGGTGGGAAAGTTTGCAGCCCTTCAATGGCTAAACGCATGGGCCCTTGACTGACTGAGAAGCTCCTTCGATTCCCAGCAGCTGTGCACCCACTATAAATCTCAGCCGGTTTGACGGTGGTGGGAAAGAACGTCCCCAGCCATGTCGGGGAGATGAGGGGAGTTTATCAGGAAAACAGACAAGGGGGATCCTGCCTAAGGAGTGCGTAACACATGGTGTGGCTCAGAAAACACAGGATATGGAATAATCCCTCCGAGAAGCCCCTAATTCAGCTCCTACCCCCCCTGTTTACAAGCCCAATGTTGTTAGTCCTTGAGGGACGAGGCCCACTCAGGAGAAGTCCTGGGTTATTTATCCCCCAGAAGGATCCACTGATTTGGGGTGACTGCTTTTGGGGTGCCTAGTTTCTCAGGGGTGCTCAGCGGCTCTGCACATCCATACCCTCCACTTAGGGCCAGCAGCTGAGATATTTGGCCAATTTGAGGGTGGCGTTGGGTGCCGAGGGGGCTATGTTGAGTCATGTGGAAGGAGAGCCTCTAAAGCTCATTTACAATAAATAATTCACGGGTGTGTTAACACCTAATATCTCATTAACTGTTAATGTGATCACAGTAGAGAAATCAAAACACTAAATCTAACCAGCTACTGAAAATATTGAACACAAGGGAGAAAACCTACAGGGGTCTGATCTGTCAGACTTAGAGGGCAGAGGGAGAACAGGGGTGGGAAACCTTTACACACCTGTAACTGTGGGCTGGGGGGTTGCTCTCATTGGTTGGCTCCCCCCAACACCCCCCCCCCCGAGGAGTCTGACATGGCCTTTATATCTCATCTCTCCAGACAGAGCTGTGAGTAACAATGTTTTATTATCAATCAGGACGGTTGGACATGGGCAGACTCTGTGGCTCCCCCAGGCTCCAGTCCACATGGATTGTGATGGCTCATGTCCCCACTGTGGGGGCTCCCTAAATCCTGGCCGTCTAAGGAGGCCCTCCCCAGTGCCATGCTGAAAGAGGCTGCCTCCTGGCTGATTCAGTGGGAAGAGCAATTAGTCGCAGGCTGCTGTCTTCACGGCACTCCCTGCTTTGCCTTAAGGACCCCCCTGTCCCCCTGCAGTGGGGCATTGGGGTCCTCATAGATGGAGAGGGGAGAGAGCCCCTACTGAGCTACCCAAACCACTTGCCAGGCATCCTAGGGCTCTCATCCGAATAACTGGTCTGCCTCCCCTCATCTGGGGAGAGCTTTAATTAGCTGTTCTCTATGTTAATGAATGTGTGCCTTGTAGTTCATTAACTGCTAATTAATCTCCCTCTTTTCTTTTCCATCATTCGCTCTCCCTTTGCTCTCTCTCGCTCTCCCCCAAAGTGTTGCCGTGAGCCCAGCTATGAGCTTATTCTCAGCATTTCCTGACCTGCTGGGAAAGAACTTGACCGCAGGTGTGCACATTCACCCCAGGACAAGGCACCCCAATAAACTCCTGTGCCGCTAATGATCATGCACTACTACGGCCCGCTGCTGGACAGCAGGCTGAAACAGAAGCACTTATAATTAAGGCCATTTGTTGAGCTAATTGAATCGTAAACAACAGGCAATTAATAGGGATTGTTTGTAATTAAATGATCCTGGGAAGGGGTTAAAATAGACCAAGGTTTTGTTGGAAAAATCTAAACCTAAAATAAAAGATGCACACTCCTAGCACTTCAAATGGGGATTCCATCCAACATGGTGTAATGTTACAAGCCACTACAGGGTACTGAACTGCATGGATCCTCACTGCCCTCTGCTGGAAAGAATAAGAAATACCAATCTGTGTGTCCTAGGCCCTCTACTACTAGTAGGTGAGAGAGATTCTCCTTCCACTCAAATGGCTTTCTATATGAGAGGTCTAATTGGCCATTGGCATGTTCTATTTTCTGCTCCCTGCTTTCACTTTATCCCCCTTTCTACTTTCTCTATGCCTCCCTCTCCCTCCAGGTTTGGGCACACATCAATGACCAGGAACCCAAGCAAAAGAGTCTGATTCCTGCATCCCATTGTGGCTGGCAGAGCAGCATTAGCCTAGATTCAGCCTTATAGGTGTATATTACAGAGACCCCACCCCCATTGCACCAGACTCTGCACAGACACATGCTAAGTGACTGTCCCTGCCTGGGAAGCTAAACGGACCAGA
Source organism: Pelusios castaneus (assembly GCA_007922175.1). Taxonomy (NCBI): domain Eukaryota; kingdom Metazoa; phylum Chordata; order Testudines; family Pelomedusidae; genus Pelusios; species Pelusios castaneus. The sequence goes on from ML685866.1 coordinate 1,210,732, forward strand.
TGGAATTGGTGGAGGAAAAGAGACATGAAGTGATTTGCCAAAGGTCACACAGTAGGTCAGTGGCAGAGGTGGGAATCCCGCTCTGGGATTGAATCCACCCAATAACTTGCAGTCTCTGGCTTAGCTCATTCATGCCTTTCCTTACACCACAATCACACATTTCAGAACAGCCTATTAAGAGCAGAGCTATTCCTATTAATCATTTAATTCTTAATACATTATTTATAAATGTCACCTCCATTCCCGTTGTCACCAGTGAAGCAGAAGAACCTGGATTTTTTAATGTAACTTATTTTTTTTAAGAACTGCTGAGCAGCTGGGCTGATGTCGCAGCTCATGGAAGGAAGGTGTTTTTTTGATGGATAAAGGCGCTGGGTGGAGGCTGTATTTTTGGGTTCTCGGCCTTGCTCTGAGAAGATGTGGTTAGCACAGGCAGCTGGGAGTCAGCCATCCCAATCTAGGGATGGGGCCCACTGATCTGGGGGGGACTAAGAGGCCAGATGCCTAGGGTCTCTTCCTTGGCTGTTGGGTCTAGTGGTTAGAGAGGGAAGGGGCTCCTGCTGCCTAGTCCTTTTCCTCAGTGGCAGAGGGAGGGTCCAGTGGTCAGGGAAGTGGGAGCGACCAGCCCTCTGCTAGCTCTGCCTGTTTTTAGAGGGAGGGAGAGAAAATCAGCCAGAAGAGGAAAAGGGAGTAAGTAGAGGGAGGGGCAGAGACTGAGCGGTTGGGAGCCCCCAGGAATAACCTCGCTGGGAAACCGTGCCTGTCCGTGTTTGGGCACAACCCCCTGCACACTTGGCCCAGGTCCCGCTGAGAGAGGGAGCTCTGGCTGCGGGAGCTGATGGCAATGAAATACCAGAGCTTCCTCCAGCTGCCCTTGGGAGCCAGCCAGCTAACTCTTCCATGGGGCCCTGGTCCGGGACGATCCCCATTGATCCGGTGCAGGGAAAGCAGCACAAGCCGTGCTTTACGGGAGGGAGCGGCAGGAGGTCCCTTGGTTTTCACCTCGAGAGACGTGGGGTTGCAGTCACCCACCAGGGGGGTCCCAAAGGAAGGTTTGTGCATCTCCCTGCAGGGCTTGTGGTCCACAGCACAAGCAGCACCTGCTTCTCTGGAGTAGCCCAAGGTTGCCATAGCAGAGGAGGACAGTGTGGGGAACAGGGCTGTATGTAGGGATCCCCAGGTTAGGACAGCAGGGCCCTGTGGGTCGGGTTTGAGGAGCACCAACAGCGGAGTGAAAGAAGCGTCCCCAACTCTTCCCCCCGCACTTCCGCCTCTCCAGGTGACCGAACAGCCGATTTCTATTCCATGAAAAGGATGCTCCTGGGAAACCCCAGAGTAAGCTCCATGCAGCACCAGCCCACAAGCTGGATCAGGCACTGCTGTGGACATCAGTGGGAAAACTTGGCCCTAGCAGCTCAGATGCAGCTGTAAATCTCCGAGGACAGACTCCAGGACAGCTGGATCCACTCCAGGGGAATTCCCGTGCAGCAGCAGGGAGCTAGAGTTAACCACCGCCAATCCAGCTTATTGCAGTCCTAATTCCAGATGAGGGTGGTGGGTTCCAGCAGGAAGGGATCCTGCTTCGGTATTGTCATGCGACTGCTGTTTTCCCTTGGTGGGATGCTGGGCTCCCATTTGGAGACGCTCCAGACATGCACATTTGTGGCAGGTGAAAACATTATGATGGGAAAAGGTAACCACAGAGAAATAGGAGGTGGGTTGGCTAGTTGTGTGCTATCCTTTGCTGGATGGAATCAGAACTGTTTGTGTCATTGACCCTGCCCTGGCAAACTACGAGTGGGGATTTTCATTTAGCAGCAGTTCCTTTCAATGTGGGAGGGGATGGACAGAGCTGGCCTGGATTTCTCCCAGCAGTGTTTCCCCAGCAGAAGGCAGATTTCTGGGGAAATGGGACTTTTCATGGGGAAAAATATTCTGTTTCCTTTGAAAAATTTGGAGAGTTTTTGGAGGGAAAATTTGACAGATAAAAAATGTTCCATTTTCAGCCAAATGTTCAGACTTGCCCCACCCAACTCGACCTCTCTCCCCTCCATTTCCGCAGCTGCGGGGATGCTTCGGGAAGCAGAGAGCAGCTGGGAACCTCCTGCTATCGCTGTGGTTTTGTGACCGCATCTTGCCCTTTTTGTTATTTCACAAGCCTACCCATCAACCCTGTCTGAGCAGCAAGGGTTACCTTCAGGGTAATGCGGCCACCTCTGAGGCAGAACACATTCACTGCTTAACAGCGCATATGATGAGCGAATAAAAGATAGGAAGTCTAGGCACAGGCCGAGGGTGGAGGAAGGCATTTCTTACAGCAGGAGCAGCTGGTTCCCATTCTGCACGGCGCAGGAGGCCAGTGTCCTCTGGGGAAAAGTCAGTAATGTGGGTCTTTTGCTGATGAGTCGAGGCACCTCCCATGTATCTTTGACAAATGGCAGTTGGATTGTCTCCTGGGTTTTGCCAAGGAGGTTCTTTGCAATATAACACACCCTGCAACGCTGCCCAAGATCTCTCTCTCACTACTGCCGGGCAGCATACAATTGGGAACAATCATATTTTGTCTTTTGTCCTGAGCATGCTAGGGTGCTTCGCAAACGCTCATTGGCCGTCGCCGTACTCCAGTTCGGCAACAGAGTGCTACGCTGCCCACTTGACAGCTGGGGAAACCGAGGCACAGAAGGGCACAGGCATTTACCCAAACTGAGTCAGTACCATAGAAGACCGGAGTCCTGGCACACCCCCATCCTCCCTTACTCTAATAAGAGTAGATGTGAACTGACAGAGGCCCAAGGCTGGAATAAGAGATGGATGGTGCTGAGTTCAGTCAATGGCAGGCCCAGGCAAAGCTGTACCCATCCCTTCATTGGCTAGAGTTAGCCGTACCCCTCACACAAAGGCCCATTGAATGGACTGGGTGCGGGCAACTTCTACCAGCGACCTGGTCTTTCCGTCCCCATTCCTGTCCTGGTGCAGGGTGGAGACTTAAACCATGCTCCCCCCACCCCCTAGCAGATCTGAGTGCTCTGGCTCTACTGCAGGACCAGCCACCACCGCTACCTCTTAAAGCCAGATCGGCTGCAGCATGGACCAGCCTGGAGATGCCCTCTGAACATCTGTGTCTGCCGCTGGAACTGGCCCACATGAGCCAGAGGGCCGGCATCCGCCTGGGGGAGCTGGAGGACACCGAGCGGGGGCACGTGTGAACTGAGGAGTCTCCCTCTGTGCATGGTCTGCATGTGAACAACGGCATCCGAGGCAGCTCCGTTTTGTGTCAGCATGGCTGGAACTGGTCTGTGCTGCAGTTTCCATTCCTCAGCCCGGAGCAAGCAGCCCCCATGTCCGTCCCCGACATAAATGCCATTCACAACGGGGAAGGTTAATAGGGGCAGCAGTGTAGTCTAGGAGGGAAAGCGTCATTGGGATTCAGGTGTCTGGGGGTTTATTCCCAGCTCTGCTACTGATCCGTTGGATGACCTCAGGCAAGTCCCCCTGTCTGTTTCCTCTCTAGACAGAGGACGGTCTCTTACTCCATATGCGGAGAGCGCCTGGCATGGTGAGGCCCCCATCGTGGCTGCTGCCCCATCTCGCATGCAGCTTGAAACCCAGAGTTGCTGGAAGATTCGCAGAGCCACCCACTGATCTGGGCCCACACAGGTGGCGTCCCGAGGGGATCTCACTTCTCGCCGTGGCGAGGTGCCATCTCTGCTGAGGTCCATGGGGTTCCTCTGGATTTACCCCAGCCACGGGGAGTCTGGCAGGGAGTTATAAGCGCATTACAAGGCAGGGCAGATGGGGGGAGATGCAGGGCCACACTGGAGTGGCACAAAACTGGAGTGACTGTGGCTCTCAGCCTTCTTCCCTAGATCTCAGCCGCACCCAGCTCGAGTCAGCCAGTTCTGCCACTTCCCTCAAAGGCAGCCAAGCAGATGGTGCCCCTGGGAAACAGCATCCCCTGGGTCGCTCCACCAGGCTCACTGCTGCTGATGCACCTCCCCGAGGTCCCCTGGGCACAGGCACTCGGGCCAAAGGCTAAGCTTGGTGGTGTAAACCCCTTCACTGCCCTCTTCAGACTCTGGGGCTCTTGCTCCCAGGCCCCAAAGGAAGCGTCCTTGCACCTGCCTCAATGCGCTGGATGCTGGGGTTCGCTGGAGGGACAAGGGACTCGGAGCCTGGGTTCAATCTCAGCCACCGCTACTCAGCGCTGCCCTGTTTCCAAGAGCCACAGGCCTGGGTCTGCAGGTGGCATTGGGGATCGGGCTGCCAACCCCCCATCAACAGGGAAGTGGCGCCCCAGGAAAAGGAGAGGGGGCTTGAGACATGGGCCTCATCGGAACCTCGAATCCAGCTCCCATTCTAATCTCATTCCCTCTGCCCAGGGAAAGGGACCTCCTATCCCTATAGCGATCTGACCCCAAACCCCACATCAGGGGCAGCAGAAGAAGGATCCAGAGCCACCTTTCCCAGCTGGCCTGCCCCACATCCAAGTACCCCAAACATTTCTGGGGACAAACACCAGCTGCGAGTCTCACAGTCGGGTTCCTCCTCTGCCTTGTTAACCCCTGATGTCCCACGGACTCAGCACCCAGCAGTTTGCACCCACTGGGCTGTTTCTTGGGGGGCCTGGGAGTCAGCAAGTTCCTCCCGGATCCACAGGGAGGTGTCGGCTGCCAGTTCACAGGCTGCATCCCTGCTGAAATGGACAAGGGCTTATTTAATTTTTTTTCTGGGGGCAGACAATCGATGAGGGTTGCTGTGGCAACAAGGAGCACAAATGGGGAGCAGGGAAGGAGATGGAGAGAAGGTTGAATGCAAGACAGACAGGCACCTGTGCGAGGCAAATAAAGAGGAGCTACAAGACACTCGTGGAAATCCCAGCAACCAGGAGGGGGAATGGCGAGGATCCAGAAAGCCCGTTAGTGTTGCTTGGACAAAGCACAAATCTTCTCGCTGCCCTGCCAGTGAGCTTTAATTTCAACTAGATGTGGGGGGGGGGAGCAGTGGGCATAGGGTGAGGAGCATCAAGGCTCCCAGGCCATGGCCCGAGAAAACCTGAGTGATGCTGCGGCCCTGCACACTGGGTGATGATGCCACTCACTCAGATTTGGAGGGGATTTGTGAAGAGCTTGGGGAGGTGGGAGCGCCTGAGAGTGGGGAAGGGGGGAATCAGTCATCAGGAGCAAATCAATGCCCCCCACACACTTTAAATGGAGCACCGCAGGCCCTGGGGTGGGGTGTATGAATGTCACGGATGTGCCAGACCCAAATGGGACGCATCCTCCCCATTCTGAGCCAAGCAGAGGGGCACCCATGGAGCTCAGTGCGTGGGACCTATAAAATCAGACTCATGACTAGGATTGCTAAACCAGAAAAAGGATGTTAGTGTAGACCAGGCCTCACACCAGGATCTGGCCCCCACCATGTCCATATGCACCTCCTCGCCTGATGGCTGGTGGACAGCTGCTACCGTCTCATAGATTATTAATAGCACCAAAGACCTGTCCTAGGCAGAGTGTGCCTAGGAAATTACCCTGGGAACAGGGATCTCCAGTCACTGCAATGTGGGAACTGGGCTTTATAATGATGGGCATGGGGCCGACCCATGAAGGGCTGAGCGCCTTCAGTCGCCCCTGAAGTTGAGGGGTCTTTCCCCTCAGGGTTGTGCTCCCAAGGTACAGTTTTCAGTTCCAGCCCCATGCCATCTCCCAGGAGGGCAGAAACATTCGGCTCTGGGTCAGGGTGGGGAGCCAGCACCAGGGCTGGGTCCCATGTTTACGCCGTCGCTCCAAAATGAAAAACACAATGAAAGGAAAGTTCTCTTGGACTAATGAATAATGAAAAAATAACCTCGATTGGAAGCTGTTTGGGGCAGGGACTGTCTTTTTTGTTCCGTGTCTGTACAGCACCCAGTCCAGGACCATGGCAGCTCATAGGCACTACTGTAAAGCAACTAATAAATAATGTACAGCACCTAGCACAATGGGGGGGTCATGGTCCGTGACTGGGGCTCCTACTGCAGGATTAATAATTAGCACTAATTAATAAATGGCAAGGAAGTTTATTAAGAAAGGAAGCAGCCCCATCAGCAGGACTCAGGGCTGTTGGGCATAAAGATGAGTGAAGGAGACAAACGTTGCAGAGCACAAAGGACCGGGTAGCGTGGGCTGTGTGGTGCTAGGTTTCACGCTGCGTGGAGGAACCTCGGCCACAAAGGAAGGGGGACGTGGCTGAGCCGGACATAGCTGTGCACAAAGCCAGATGTTGGTGCAATCAGCTGTTGCACAGCACGAGGAGGCAGGTGTTAGTCTGCACAAGAAATCAGAGGCAGATTTGCTTTCCAGGGCCCTCCGACAGCAGCGGGAGGTGAATCCCATCTGCGAGGGAGAGGAGGTATCTGGGAGAGTTAATCTAGGTCTCCCCCACCTGTCAGCCCCTCTGAAACACAAGATGTAGCTGGGCTGACGTTAGTAGCTGTCTCTGGTTTAGACAGGGGCTCTCAGGATCCAGCTCCTGTCCATAGCCCAGAAGAACCCCAACTCAAGATCCAGCTACAGGATGTACGCACAGACTGGATGGTGTGCTCTCCTAAGGGGCTCTCCACTTTAGCGCCCTCACAAGAGACCCTGGGAGCCAAAGTCAGGTTCCTGGGAGCGGTGTATTGCACAGGTGATGCTACTCAGCCAGCTGGACCCAAAGGGCATGTTGCTGCGTGAGGACAGACCCTCGCTAATGCAAAGGACTCACCGGAGCACAAGCAGGCCACTGGGCCTCTCTAGCCAGGAGGGGAGCCCTGCCCCCTTGGATCAGACCCACGGTTGGTCTAATTCAGCCTCCCCTACACACAGTCACACTGGACCCGACCAACAGGTACATCTAGCCTGGTCTCTATTCCCTCAGCACCACACCGCATTGGACCAATGCACCCCTCTGCCGCTGGCAGTAGCCAATCGTTGCTTGAGGAGGCAAAAATCGCCACCGTATCCCAGCTATCTGCACATGAAGATGGAGGGGAGAGAATCCCTTCCCTGGCTCCATGTGCTTCCCCACCTGGGTACAAGAAATGAAATAGGCCGGCTGCCCCACAGGAAATTGCAGCTTTAATACCCTCCCGCCCACCCCCAAAAAGTGCCCATCCTCAGTAAAGGAGCAGGGCAGAGTGGAGCCCGTCAGTTACCATGGCAACGCTGCATGGCTGTCGGAGGAAAATTGCTTTCTGCGCACAGAGTCTGTTTCCAATTTAGCATCCAAGAAGCTGCAATGTGTATTGATGAACTGGGCTGTGGAGGGTGTGGGGGGGGGGAAGGGATGAGTGCACAAGGATGGGCCTGGGACCAGATGGGTGTTGGGGGTGGAGGTGGGGGGGGGGTGCAATTTGCAGGGAGACTATCTCAATTTCTCTGCAGAGTGTCTGACTTGAGACACCCCCCACCCCCGCTTAAAGGACATCAGGCTGCTCAACAGTTTCTACAACCTAGGCCCCCACCAAAAAGCTTGGATGCCCCCAAAACCACCAGGCGCCGCCTTGGAAAATCTCAGCCTGCATGGGCAGAGGTGAAAGGGAATCAAATTTTCTTGCCCCCCCATCCTGCTGCTAGCAAAACCTGTTACCCCCCTTCCCGCCTAGACAGCTCCTTGTAATTAGCCAGACATCTAATGTGTCTCTGTTCCAAGAGCTGATGAATGCTGCCACCTATAGGGGAATGCAGGTTTTGGCCGCTGAGTTAGAATCGAGACAGGGAATGGTCCAGGGGCCCAGGAACAGATACTGAGGATGGGTGCCCATCCCTGGCACATCCCCAAGCATCCCAGGTCTAAATTTAAGCCATCCCTCCCAAGGATGGCATTGCTCTTCAGCTCTCTCTCTGCCCCACCCTCTGGGTATAAAGCTGTGGCTGGGGGAGGCCCATCTGCCTGGCGTTAGGCCTGATGCCAGTCTGTCCCTGGGATTGGATTGTCTCTTGCTAGCCACAGACTGGAGGTTGATTTAGTTAGCCGGCCCAGCAGCCTCTCGCCCCATGGTCTGCGTATCTTAGAAGCATCTATTACCTTTTGAACTTAAGACTGCATCTCATTTGTGCGCGTGTGTTTGTCTGCTTTAACTGTGGGTGGCAAACGAGACTGGAATGCCCAAAGGGGCTGTCTGTGACTCCATGGTGAGGCGGTTACAGAACTTTACACGTTCACACTTGTTACAGGGCTGGAGAAATCTAATTAGAGAACCTGCAACCAGCGTGGGGGGTTTCGTGCCAGTCTGCCCTGAGGTTTGGCACTCACATATGAGTCACTCCAGACAACGTGATGTCAGTCATTCCCCTAACCCAGCTCCAACCACCAATCCAGTCTATTGGTGTAAATCAGATCTTGCTTTGGAGGGGGGCAAAGCCCTGAAATTCAGAGAGAGGCTTTTGGGGAACCCCCCACCAAGATCCTGGCCAGCAGCACAAGTCAGCATGGACCAAGGAGATGGGGGCAAGATTTACAGCCGCAACCCAAGTGATATGAGAAGCCAAGACACAGCTGGTTCAGTGGTTAGATTCCCAAGTTCAATTCATGCCACAAACTCCATGCCTCAGTTTCCCCATCTGTACAATGGAGACAATAGTATGCGGATTTGTGAGGCTCAGAAACGATGGTAAGGAGGGAACAGGCTATGGAGATTTGATTTCTGATTGTCGCAACAGCTGCTGTATGTTCTGGATGAAGAACCCAGCTCTGCAGATCCAACAATCCCAGACTGGCTGGCTCAGAAGAGCCGTCCTCCTTTAGCACAGCCCTTGGTGACTCAGGTTCCTGCTACTGCAGCTCTAGGGGACACGATGCAACGTGTTGAAAGAGCCGTTGAAGGTGGGGGGAAGCGCTGGCTTTCTAGTAACCCGCCCAGTGTCAGCCCAAGTTGGGAAAGGTGATAAATGATTGTCATCTATGCAGTGGGGCACAATCCCTCCTGGTTTGTCTTGGGAGGAGAGCTCATTACCTGAGCTATGTTGACAGGCACTGGAGACACACTCAGAGCTCGGCATGGGAGGTCTTTCCTGCTTTGATGTCCTTCGTCGTTAATGCCCGAGATCATCCTCTAAGGGATCCTATGTCTTACCCAGAAGGGGCTGCTGGTCCTCTCCTCTTGTGGCAAATGTTCTTATCTCTGTAGCCTGTTGCCTCCAAATCAGAGCAGAGACTCTGGCCCACAGCTCATAGCAAGGTTATTGGGCCATTCCACAGCTGCTAAATCCAGGCCAGGATTTAGGAAAACGCCAGGCACCACCACCTGACAGAGAGAGTCACAAGGTGGGTTGGAATCCATCCCAGCCAAATCCTTCTTCCACCACAAGGGGCAGTTTGTGTTTGAACTCTGAACTACACCAGTTCACCAAAACAGTTCATGGAAAAAAGTGGGTTTTGACGAATTCTCTGAAACTGAAGCTAAAAAAAAATAGGTTCAAACTGGTCAAAGGGTCCCATTTTTGGCCTCTTTTTTTAATGAAACGTTTCTGGTTTAAATTGAATTTTCATTTCCAAATTGAGCTTAATTTGTGCTAAATCCAAAAAAGGTTGGAAATTCTTTTAAAAGGTCAAAATCAAAACAAAGCATTTTGGTCGGTCTGCAAGGACTTCTTTCGGCGTGTTGGTTTGCAAAGAATTTACAAGTGTGCCACTTTTCCTCCCAGTTTGGGATGGGAAAATTTTTCAAAATCTCAGAAATTCTCACGAGACAGAAGAACTGTTAGTGCCCAGCCCTATCTCGGAGCAGCTTCAAGCCGGAGCCTTTATTCCCCACTCACAGAGCAGTGGCTGCCGTAAAGGAGAGCGTGTTGTAATGTGGTGTAGACAGCATTCCACAGTCCCAAGTAAAAAGTTCAAGGGTAAGGTTAAGCTGGGTCTACACCGGTGAGTTAGGTCAGCTTCACTGCATCACTCAGAGCTGTGAAAAACTGAACGCCCTGCGTGCTGTGAGTAACCCAATGTAGGTCGTGGTCTAGGCTCTGCTAGAACGATGAAAGCATTCTTCCATCAACCTAGCTGCTGTCTCTTGGAGAGGTGGATTTACTACAGCGGAGGAATCATGGAAGAATCCCTTCCTTCACTGCAGTGTGTGTCTACACTATAGCGGCACTGCAGTTTTTCTAGTGTAGACGTAGGCTAGAAAACTGAAGTCACTTTGGGCATGATTTATAGAGCCCCTGAGTGCTCCCAGCTCCCATTGATCTTGAGTGGCAGACTAGGTTTGGGCTGCTGTCTATCATTGATTGCTGATGTGTTCTCCACCTATATCCAGACTACTCCACAGCTTAAGAGTGTCCCAATTTAGGGGCTAGGGTCGGAGCCATCTCTAGAGATCACATGGTTTGCCTGTGCCAGAATAAAACCCTGTCCCCTGCTCCAGCCACCGGCTCCCACTTCCATCTCAGAGACAGAACTAGAACCTAGAGCTTCCCAGCTTCTTTCTCTAACTCACTAGACCTCACTGCCCTCCCAGAGCTGGGGAGAGAACCCAGGAGTCCTGGCTTCTAGTCGTCCTGGCTCCTAGGCCTTTGTATTATTATGCAGCTATCTCCTGTAGCAAGGTTACATCTTTCAGCTGAAGCCACCATGAAATAAAAAGGATTTATACTTAGCTACATGAACACAGGGCTATTACCCTACCTGCAGACAGTGTAATCTCAGAAGGTTGGATATTGGTTCAGACAGGAAAGACAAGAACGTCTATAAATCAGACAGCTAGGCTCGCTCGTGTCTCGCCACCTCATGACACTGCCTTCCAAAAACTCCATCCGCTCTGTCAATCAAGTGTCAAGTAGGTGAACCCATTCGGATCAGCCCCCCCCAAGAATCCGAATGCCAATTCAACCCTCAAACCTCGTTCCGCCCCTCCCGCAGTCATGCCTCCGTGGCTGCCGAATTTCCTGCAAAATCCAAGTCAAGAAATCCTTTAAAATGCAAGTTGCCAACATGGCAAAGTCTTCCCGAATCTGCAGGGAGCCTGAAAAAAGGAGCTCAGAGAGGTGAGACTCGCCACCAAAATTCGAATGCTCACCCTCGAACTTAATGACAGCAAAGCAAATTTCGCCCTTGTCAGCCGTGTCACAGAAGAACATTTCAGCAGAAATAGCCAGCTAATGAGAGGGCCGAGGGCAAAGGGAGAGGAGGGGCTTACAGCAGTGGGACACTGCCAGGGGGAAAGCCAGCTCCCTCCCAAAGTCAAGTCACACCATTGCCACCAAACCACCACAAATCCAACTGTCTTCTCATGCCCCTACCTCTATACCAAGAGCCCAACCCAGCTCCTCTCCAACATCGCTGGCATCTCTGCTGTGCTCATGCGTTTTCAATACACCCTGCTGTGGCCATCCAAAAACTGGGAACATGGGCATCAAAACTGACCCAAATCTCAAAATCAATGCTGTGGAGGAGTCCCCAGCAGGGGAAGACTGATGTTCACATCCAGGAATGCTGAGAGCCATTGAAACAAACTGTAAATAATGGACACCACTTCAATCAGCAACCCCTGTACCTCTCATTCCAGCATCTAGGTTCACATCTAATTCTGAGAAAGCCACTCTTGTGGCATGGCATGGATTTTCTCCCTTCAAAGGTATGTAGATGCTGGAATCACCGGATGCTCAGATTGTGAGGCCACCCCTATTCCAGCAGGTGCTGAGTGCTTTGGAAAATCAGATTCCCACAGGGGTCCTTTGAATATCCATCTCCACCTGGCCAAATCCTGATCTCCAACTTACAGCAACATAACAGTGGTCTCACCCAGCCAAGTCAGCTCTTTTTCTCAGGCGCTTTCTTAGTCTGATCTATCTGCCTGCTCCATTGGTCATCGTGTGTCCGCACCCCTTTTTAAATCCAGCTGCAGCATCTAGCGCTCTGATTTCCTGCAGCAGTAAGTTCCACAGACTAGCTACTTGCTGTGTGAAGAAGCATTTCTTTTGACGGCTTCTAAGTTACCTGTGAAGTTCAATCTTGCAGCCACTTGTTCTCATTTTATCGGATGGGGTTATGAGGAAGTGGCTGAGCAAGTGACTTTCACCGCCTTCTCCCTTCCAAAGAGCACAGTCCTCGTTTAGTCGTGCATAAATCACAACGTAGTGAGTGCACCCCCTGGAGGCTGCAGCTGCCTTCCCAGGAATCCTCACGCCGCCTCTGTCCTAAATTCTAATGCAAATCTAATGCAATCAAAAGCTATTCTAACATACCTGTTCTAATATAATTATGCCTATTTCCCCATTTCCTTCTCATTTCTCTCCCCCCCCCCCCCAAGCCTCTCCAACTCACAGCTGTGCTCGCCTCACTCCTTGGCTGAAGGAAGGCATTAAGCTGCATCTGATCCCAGTCCTTCCCTGTCAATTTCGGCAGGACACTTTAATCCGTCTGAGCCTCCAGTCCCCATCTGTAAAGGGGGGATGGGAATACTCACTGGCTATATCAATTGTGAGATCTTTGGGATAGGAATGGCGTGTTTATACAGCACCTAGCACCATGGAGCCCTCACCTTAGCTGGGGGGGGGGGTACATGCTATCATAAAATTCCTCCCCCCCCCACCCCACCACGCCAGGATAATCAAGTGCCTACCGACAGCAGCCCAGTCTGTACAGACAGCAGGGGCTGCTGGGTATGCTCGCAGCTCAGGTTGCGGGCAAGGAGCTTCCAATTAAAACGTTATCATCTTGTTTAAAAATATGCCTCCTGTCTAGTCTGTATAGCTAGCGGATGGGAATGAAGAGGGAGGCGGGAGAGAGAGTGCAGGAAACAGACAGAAGCAGCCAATCACCTCCCCTGAGCAAAGGGGAAACTTTGCATTGAGGTTTCACTGCTCTTTCCCATGCCTTGATGGGGGGCTGGTGGCCCACTGCCCCCTCCCCTCCCTGGAGGCTGATTTGAATTCACCTCCCACACAGGGAAGCTGGACCATTATAGTGGGGATGCTGAGAGCCATTGAACCAAACTGTAAACACTGAATGGAAACCACTTCGAACCAGGTGGTGCAGCAACACCCCACATTCCAGCATGTCTCCCTCCATGTTGCATTTCGTCCCTCCCAGCCAGGCCCCAAGCAATATTTTGCTGGTCTCTGGGCAAACTCCTACCTCCCATCCCACACAGACAGATCCCTGCGTACAGACGCACTCACCGAGATAAATAGCGTTTAGCCTCGCACAAGACGTCCACACTTGAGCCTGCCTTTTTAATCTTGATGATGTCCTGGCCTGGTCCCTCCCTTGGATGAACCCTGGCCAAGTGTTCCCATTTCCCCCCACCCCTTTGCTCGGGGCCTGCTCTCACCCACCGGGACAAGCCACACAGCTCTCCACCTCCTGCCAGGGCCATAAGTAGGGGGAGAAATATAGAGGCGTCTAGCAAGGGAATCTTTTCTTTTCCTTTCGCTTTTAATAATGAGCCTCCTCTACGGAGACAGCATGAAATTGGCTGAGGATGTAATGATTCTTCACAACCTTAAGGCGGGTGGCGGTCCACCAGGGAGCCGTGCGCTCTTCATTTAGCTTGTTTATTGTTCAGGCCTAATTAAAATGTTACACTAGCCTGCCTTTTACATCTGATTCCCAGCTAATGAATTCAGAGCCATTTTAATAAAAAGCTCCGCACAAGCGGGCGGTTCGGGGAGCGGGGGAGAAATGGGGGGAGCTGAACAGCCAAAGCAAGAAGGAAGCAGCAATTATACAAGAGAAGCATTAGATACTCGGATCAGAATTGCCTCCCGGAGCAATCACTAGGTTGCCCGCAGAGCACCTGCCATAAATACACTGCAATACATTTTATGATAATTAAAGTAATAACCATGGCTTTCTTATGTGGGTGGGAGAGATTTCTTTTCCCCTTTCCAGTGCAAATAAAAACCCAGAGGTTTGGCGGTTAAAGACGAGAAGTCGCCAGTCCTCACTCTGCAACACACGCATGGAGCCATATGGAAGCAACATATGGATTGTGGGAGGGAGGGCTCTGCAAATGGCTAGCATTTTGGGGGGCGTGAGGTGCTTTGGAGAGGAAGGCTGGCTGAGTAGGTGGCATGCTGGCCTCAGTCTCAGCAGTAGCAGGTTCTACTGCCTCTAGCACAGGGTCCCTGGGAGAAATCACCGTGCCTCAGTTTCCCCATCTGCCTGCAAAAGGATAGGAGGACGAGGTGCTGTGATTGGCTGGTCAGGCAGCCCCTTTTCCATACAAAGGAGTTCTCTGAGAGGCTTTTTTGTCTGATGGTGCATTGATTCACACTGGTGTCAGGAGCCAGGGGAAGGGAGGGGGCAGATCTGGAACTGGTTTATCTGACCACTCCAAAATTTGCTGCTCTCCCCTCACCCACCAACACCTACACACTCCCCAATACACACACTCAAACACACCCACCCTGCAATACACAGACAAATCAGTGCCCACCCCATGCTCACCCAAATAGCCAAGCAGCCCCATCTACACACAACTAACACCCCCCCAAATATGCACACCAAAACCGACTTACGAACAAGCACCCACTCCCCCCAGATATGTCCGCCCGCATCCCACCACATTTCCTCTAAGACCCTAAGGAGTCGAGAGCCAGAGACTCTCCTTCCCTCTCCTGGTGGGGAGCAGAGAAGCCCAGAGACCGAGCCTTCCTGTGAGCCCTAGTGCAAGGTGGGAAAATAGGGAATCTTTCTCCCCACATGGAATTCAGGTTGTCTAATGCTTAAAGACCAGGAGAGAGGGCTCTGCATTTTATTCCCAGCTCTGCCCCCTAACCTGCTGGAAAACCTTGGGCATGTCACGGCCCTGCTCCGTGCCTCAGTTTCCCCATGTAGACAATGTCCCAGCTCAAGGAGTTTGGCATCTCTTGGAGAAGCCGTCAGGTATTTGAAACCTGCAGCCTGTCTGTAACATAGCTGGGCAGCTCTCAGGGCAGCTTGTATCTGAGGAGTGGGGAAGAGAGTCAGGTCAAGTTAGCAGCTCACAGCTGTATATCTCCACACAAACAGACTCAAAAAAACTGACACACACACACACGGCCACACAGATGCACACACTCATAACCAGATGCACACACAACACTCTCAAACCACTAGCATACATGCAGTTTCCAGCACGCCTCCTACTTGCACCCACAACTGAAGTCACACGCATGCACCTATATATACATACTTATGCCATGCCGTGTGCTCACTAACCCACACTACGGGACCCCCAGAATACACCCACTCACACACCTGCCACACTCCCATGCACAAGGATGCACCACAAACAAACAGAAACAGAGATCTGCCCCATATTGTGAGCACCCGCAGTGTTTTAATCACAGCTGACAAAAGAGAGGAAGGGGGGGGTGTCCCCCTTAACATCTGTCACTGGGGTGAAATGGGGCCCAGCAAATGTGATGTCCCAGGGCTCCACATTTCTCTTGAGGGGCCTGGCTACAGTTAACCCTTTCCTTTCTGTATATTCAAGCTGTGTGCCCAGCAAATAGCCTCAGCAGGACATTCCTGCACAAAACGCCTGTTTGTTGTAGGCAGTGAAAAGGTTAACCGGCTGAGATTTGCCATGGAGGAAACCTTGGACCGACCACCTGGAGGTAGGAGAGGGGAAGGGACAGGAATCTTTACAACCCCAAGAGTTTGGGGCGGAGAGAGGGCCTGGAAGAGGATCCAATTCAGAGCAAGTTCTGAGTGCCTGCAGATGCTTTAGACACCAGGTCAAGTCTGTATTTCACCTGATTGCAAGTACCAGTGATGATCCAGTGCCAATTGTGCTATCCGGCCACCTTACATATCCCCAAATCGCAGCCCCCCTGCTTGTCCAGCCCTGGGCTCCCCACTCATGCAGCTCTGCCAATGCAGGGATTGGGGCGAACTCGGTCAAGCAGTCTGGGGGATGAAGGTTCAGAATGCCAAATGAGCAATAATAATAGTGGGGAGTTTCTTTCCAAAGCCTGGCGTTCCCCAATTTGCCCCTGACTGGAACATAAAAGATGATGCTTAGAAGAGCAGGTTAAAAATCCCCACTCATTTTATCACAAGAAATTCGGAATGTTTTCTCTTTATTTCTACCTTTCCTGGAGAAATCATTCAGGTTTTTTAGAAAGTTTTCAGTCAAAAAAAAAAAAAAAATCAGGTTGGGGGAAGGAAAGAACCTTTTTTTTAACTTAAAAAAAAAAAAATCAACATTTGTCTTCTAAATCGAAAAAGCTCCAAAACAGAAAAAATTGCCCAACGCCAACCTTCTTTATAATAGGGAAGCCACTGTGCACTGAAAAAACAACCCAGTTCTAATCGACAGGATTTGTTCTCACTCTAAACCAGGGGTCGGCAAACCAAAGATAAGAAGAGCAATTTTTAAAAAATTTCTTTAATAAACCAAGGTTTTGAGAGCTGCAATGGGTGTAGCCTCCTGGGGAGGGGAACTGGGTCAGGGTGCCTGCCACAGGGTCTACTGGTGGGGAGGAGGAGCCTGGAACCAGGAGGAGGCCCCCCACCGTCCTCCAGTGGCAGGAGGACTCGGGACCCAGGAGTGGGCCATCCGTAGGGTCCCCCCGGGAGCAAGGGGTGGGCCTGGAGCCACACGGGGGCAGCCAAAGAGCCACAGGCTGCACTAAACCCACCCCCATGGCTTCTAGCCCCCATGAAAAGTGAGCCAAACTGCTTTCTGTTGGCTAGCAGGAGCCAATCAGATTTACATTTGACCCATTCCTTCTTCCTTAACCAACCCCAGCTGTCTCTCTCCATAAAAAATTTCCCTTAAGAATCAGTGGGGTCTTGTGTTTAGAGAAGGAGGGCCACAAGACTCCTGTGTTCTATGCCTGGCTCCACCGAGGTCTTCCCATGTGTTCAATTTTGTTGGACAACCAGAAGCTCAAAAACTCTGAAGGCCTGGGCCAGAACCTCTGGATGCCTCTTCATAATAAAATCAGAACAGTCGCCGCTTAGCTTGGGCAGAAAGAGAGAAACCGCCATGTGCTTTGAGCTCCTCAGACGAAAGGCAAGAAAGAAAGGCAAAATGTTGCTCTTCAGACCCAGATTTGCTTCTGTCCCCACGAACCTGCTCTTACAACTGTTCACTTTAGTCAGCCTGGCATGATGCCAGTCTGGTTGAGTTGTGCTAGTCAGCAGGCAGAGCACCATCAAGGGACCGGACCCAGAGCGGGGTGAGGTTTGGATTCAGAGTAGATGTTACCAATATTTTGCCAGCTCTTCCCAGGAGATTCCTTCCCATGGTGGCTTTGAATCTCCCAAGACTGGCTGTTCTCATGAGATTCTAGCTGCTGGAGGGCAGTGCGTTCCTGGGACACTGGACCCCAGGGGCGTCAAAAGAAGGCTTAGGAGCCAGGCAGGGGGGCAGGTGGGGCTGGCCAGGCAGGTGTGTGGGGCAGGGTTCCAATGGAGCAAGCAGGGACGTGGCAGGGGGCACCCTTCTGACCATACACATTCTGGGAGAAGGTCTGCACTGGGGGGGGGCATCATTGCCCCCATCTCCGAACGCAGCGGGCAGCACCAGCAGAGCCCTGACCCTCTGACAGCCTGATGGCTCCAGAGCTCCGAGCTAAATTCCAGGCAGATCAGACGGGTCATCATACGCAAGGCAGGGGGAAGGAGGGTGCTGCACTAAGGAGATCTGGTGGGGAGAGGAAATAGGAGACAGCGGGGTGGGTGAGAGCTGAGATGCTCAGCAGCTGCCTCCCCCCTACCCCCACCCATTACCCACCCTGTCCTTGGGTCAGTCTGTTCTTCTTGGGGATTTTCCCCAGGGGATTACACACCCGAATTCCCTCAACAGCCAATGGCGCTTGGGTGCCTAATCTCCTTAGGCGAGTTTAAAGAATCCCAGTCCCAGGATTCAAATGCAGGGGAGTGAGATCCAACCCCCCCCTGGGATTTCTCACGCCCAGGAAACCTACCAGAACAATGCAGAGGCTCATCCCCAATCGCTGGGGAAAGGTGTTGGATGGGAGGTCCTGGACAGCTGTGTGGCACGGACACACGTGTGAGCTCACATGCGTGTGCCTGGCACAGAGGTGAAGGACACGCCATAACATCCGTGTCAACTTGCCTTGCACACCCACAACTGCCTCTGAAATCAATTCCATCCCTAGCCCCACTGGACTGAATCCTAGTCCACCGCCCCCCCAGCCAAGCCTGCCCCTGGTGTCCCCAGAACCAAGCAGGTCCAGCAGGGCAGAAATCCGAGTCCCTCCTGCCCCTGTCGTTCATCCCCTTCCTTTCTTTCCCCCTTCTCCTGGCAACCCTGACAGCTGGGAGCTGGTGTGTGCAACACGCTCTTTTGTGCGCCGATGATTGATGGCAACACTATAACAGCAGACATGCTGCAGTCCATCACTGCAGTCCCCCTGATTAAAATTCTGCTCCGGCCCCGACTGCACCACTCCACAAATGGAATATTCTACATAATTTCCGAAAATGCTTGTTTTTATCACCCATTTCTCCTCTATCAGATGACATGCAGATTGATGGGAGATGACTCTTCTGACATCTCTCCCGGTTTTACAGGCCCAGATTTACCATCTCCCTTAACCGCTTTACTGCCGGCGATCCAAAGCGACTGTTAATGGTCTTCGGGCCGGCTCTGGGGTCTGCCTGGCGGGGGAGAGTTAGCAGGCAAAGCAGGGCAGGGGGGGAAGGAAAGAGGTGAGCCAGCATTGGGGCTGAACTGGGAAGCCACCAGTTTCACTGGGGCTGTGCTGGGAAAAGCCAAAAGCTGTGATTCCACCCCCCCCCACTGCCGACACACAGAGGACAGATCTGCCGCAAAATGCGCCAGCTCAAGACACCCGCAAAATGCGGAGGGCGGGGGGAGGGTAAGGCTGGAGATGAAATGACCCCCTTCTCCTCTGCCGCTTCTTCCCATGTGCTTCCCCATGGGCTCCAGGCCAGGAGGCGTGGGCACTGGGAGGAACGCCTAGCACCACCCGGCCGCATTAACAGCTCATTAGCACAACGTGTTTGGCGAAGATCTGATGCTTGGCGCAAGGGAAGGAGGCTTCCTGATGGTGTTGGGACCGCTAGTCTTGATGGCACACGCCTGAGGGGACATTAACCGCCCCACCCGGGCGTCATTGCCCGTGCGGGCCTTTAAGAACTGGCATGGAGGAAGCAGCTGCCATTTATAAATCTGTCTGTTCCAATCGATTGCTGGTTATTAAACATCTTCCCACGCAGTGGTGCAGGGGTCGGCCAGAGTGGCACCCCCAGTGAGGTCACGCCTTCCGCACGGCGGCGCACTCCTTCGTAGCAGGCTCCGAGCGAATCTTCCCACGCGCACCAGTGGGCAAAGCTCTGGGCAAAGTGCAGCCCCCTGTTCACATGCCCAGGGGTCACTGGCCCCTTTGCCCCTCAATTAAAATTGCAGCTCCCTTTCAAGATGCCGCCAGCAGCTTCTCCCCACCCTGCAAGCCAGGGCTCAGAGCCAGACCTACCATGATCCCACCTGTACACGTTCTTGGCCCCACAACCCTCCTTGCCTGGGTTTGCAGCCTGGCCTGAAGATCCAAAGATTCAGGCTAGTTCAAGGAGTGAAACTTCCAGCCGTGGCTCCTTAGAGCTGGGGAGCCCATGGCCCCTTCCTGGGCACATCTTCGTCTTCCAGACCAAGCGCCTCCCTGCTGATGGCAGTGTAGAAGCCGGCTGGTGGTGGTGCCTTAGGGAGGGAGCAGGGTGTTGTTTGCTGTGGAACAAGCTCTTTAGGCTCCACACCCCCTCACCACCACCAAAACGCAACCTAGGCGCTGCTGCCGTGAGATTCAGGAGCCCTGGTTCCAGTCTTGGTCAGCTTGGTGGCCTTGGGCAAGTTACGGCCCCTCTCTGTGCCTCAGTTTCCCCTAGGGATAAGGCTACCAACCCTGCTTTGCACTTGACCGATAAAAAGAGCCAGCGTATTACTGTACCCAGCCCCCATCACCACAGATCAGGTCACCCCACAATCTTCTCCTCATCCCACCCCTGGGACATTGGGCAGCATGAGAACTGCCCAGGGTCACCCAGGACACCTGTTACCAAACAGGGGACAGAAAATAGATGTCCTGCTAAGGCCCAGACTAGCTCCTTAAGCATGGGGCCAGCCGCCCCTGACTGGCAAATGCTCCATGCATCTCTTCAGTCAAAGGGCAGGCATCTGTTGCCACCTCTGCCCCCCTGCAACCTCACCGCACTTTTATCTGTCTTGAGCGAGGCCAGGCCCATCCACCTCACAAAGTGCTGACAAGGAGGCATAAAGCCGGCAGACGGCAGTGACTAGATCTCCTGAGTCCGTCGCGCCGGGTGCTGCACATACACAGGGCAACAGACACTCACTGCCCGAAGCCTGAGGAAAGAGACACAAAGAGAAGTTCAGTGGACCAGAGCCCTGCAGCTTCTCACCAACCCTCCCTACTAGCTCATCCCCATCAGGCAGGGTCGTGGGAGAGACACAAGATGGAAGCCATGGTGCCAGTGGCCAGCAGCAACCAGGGTCCATGGCCAGAGCCTCTGACTGTGCGAAGGAGCAGTCCTCAGCACTGGCTGACCCTGCCATGGGTCAGGGAGACCCCCCACTAGGGGCAGAGGCTGGACATGGCTGTTCAGGTGTCTCCTGGGTGGATGGGAGGACCTTGGAAGAAGTTGGCTCGTGCTAACCCAGGACAGCGTGTGCTGGGCATCTCACCCACGTGGCTAATCCGAGGGGTAGGACTGATATAGCTGCAGCAGCTGGCTCTTCAACGCAGGCCAATGCAACTCAGCTTTTAGCTCTGAAGTCCTGGGTTCAATCCCACCATCAATCAAGATGGTGGCCACCATGCCTCGATGGGTTCACTCAGTGCTGTGTTCTGGCTCCCACTCCCCGCGTCTGGGCCCGTGAGGTGGTAAATGAGGCTGCTATAGGGCGAGGGGTCTTTCGCCTCCGGTCCTAGCAGCTCGCGCACTGCGATCTCAGAGTCGCGGGTGTCATTCCCGCCGTTGACCTCCCACTCCAGGTCGTGGCATGACACACACTCTGTTCAGGGAATGCCCCAGTCAGTGCGGGGGCAATTCTGCTCTCCCTCAAGCCAACGTGGCAGAATGAGGTCAGATTCTCCCTCCCCAGGCTGGACCCTGACCGAAGCATAACAGCAGCAGGGAGAAAAGACCCACAGACCTTCCTCATCACAAGCAAAACCCCCCAGAATCTAAACTGAAGAAGAAGCTGCCTCCGCTCCAGGAGTAGGCGGGTATAGTCCCGAAATCTGGCCACCAGGGGGATCTCTCAAGTTATTGCCCCAAACTCCATTTGCTTCAGACCTGTCCCCGGGGTTCCTGAAATAAGAGCAAGCATAAATGCTTGTGTCCTCCCTGCAGGACCTTCTGTCCTTCCCACTAGCTCCGTTTTGCCTTAGACACAAGAGACCCTCCAGCTTTTTTTGCACTGAAGCTGATGAGCTCTGGCCAGCAGGGTGAGTCAGTGGTGTAACTCTGCTGCACCACGCAGGGTCCCAGGAGCTAATGCACTGTCCCAGGATGTGGCTTATTGTCCAGCTCCAATTGCTGATAACCCTGGAGGGAGCTGGAAAGTGGCTGACACCATCTAAGGCTGATTTAGCAGGTTGGTCCTGCTTAGAGCAGGGGCTTGGACTAGATGACCCCCTGAGATCCCTTCCAACCCTAATCTGCTATGATTTTACGTCCACTCCAGTAGATATGCACATATGCACGTGAAAATGTACAGACACACACACCATCAGTCTGTGGGAGTTAGGGGACCCATTCATTGGTAATCTGTGGAGAAACCACCTTGCACCATTTTGATGGCTTGTGATCGCGTCATTTCTCACACGCTTCCACGTGCACACACAGATCTGGCGTGGCTGCCTGCACCCACATTCACCAACGTGCAATGGGTTTTAGTAGGGAGGACACATCAGAGCCCAATGCAGGGCCCACCACTGGGACCGATACTGGGCAATATTGGCTCAAATTTTGGAACAGATGCACTCAGAGTTTAATTGGCTCGAATCCCCTGCAGGAAGGCAAATGGCTCTTGTGAACCCAGCCAATCAGAGCACTGAGCAATGCGCCAGGTGGCTTATCTCTATGACAACAGCCTAGTGATACAGGTGAGATTATATTTGTGATTGGTCTCTGGCAATAAAAAACAAAATGCAACAAACTATTGGACCAATCAAAGTAGCATGAAGGTAGGACCAACCTCAAATGTTCATAACTCCCAAGCCAGGCCCCCAGAAATCATGTGATACTCTTTAAAATCATGGGAGTGATTTAAAAATCATGAGATGGTCTTTAAAATCACAAGGCCGATGTAAAATCTCATGAGTAGGGGGTTTTTTTTGTTATTTTGGTTAGGGGTTTTTTGTTTTTTTGTTACAATAATCAATGTGTGGGTCTCTTTATTCACCATCTGGGATTTTGGAGGCTTCAGGGGGCTCATGTTTTTCGGCTTTTTTTCCAGTGCCATGCGGGCTTGACGGTCCTTCTTTTGTTTAAACAAGAGCTGCCCATTCTCACCCCAGCCCATGAATCTCAGATCTGGGGCTTGAAGAAAAGCACCAAAAAATCACGTGGGCTGCAAGCCCACAATCATTTGTAGGCAAGCACAGCTCTTGAGCGGGGAACAAGGAGCCGTTAATCCTGGAGGCGCTTGCTGCAGACAATCTTTTCTGCTCGGCTCTGAACCAGTGTGCAGCATTGGTTCTAGGGACTCCTGAGACCGTGGCTACTGTGTGATGGCTCACCTGCTGCTTCCGGTCACCCTTCCAGCAGCTTCCCAAGCATCCTTGGCAAAGAACGGAGTTAAGACCCTTCCCCAGAGCTCATTTCACCTGCTCCCTGCCTGGTTTCCCCTGGTTCTGATGCTTTCACACAGTGGTGACCGAATATACCCCGTCCATACTCAGTCCAATGGGGGCCATGATCTCCAGCAGGATCCACTCTCTAGGCCTTGCTGTCAGATGCAGAAGAATAAATCAACCCCTGTTTGTTACATTTCTCTTGAGAAAGGAGCATTTAAACCCCAAGGGGGGGGGTGCTAAAACAACGCGGATTCTAGACATTTCAGCCAACCCAGAAACTTTCCCCATCTCAAGAATGGAAGCCCAGTGGGTCCCATCCTGCAACTGGATCAAAAGGGTCATTGTTTCCCCCCCGAATCCTGCAACTAGTGACGGGAAAGGGCTGTGAGGTGTCTGAATCCCTTGGAAAGGGAAAGAGATGCCTGGGGAAAAGTTCTACATGTGTACATGTCCACTGACAGGCACACACATTACTTGCATTCTGCATACAGCATTAGGTGCGCACGTACACGCCTGAGTGTCAGCAGGCACCTGCTGGTCCCCATTTATGTCCTGTTTGCTGCCACGTGGAGACTCACACACACATAAGTGTGAGCCGAAGTACAGCACATACCGCCTCACAGACGTGCACACATTACACTCCCGTCTGTTCAGATATGCGGCGTGGCCCCCCGGGTGCTGGTAACACACACATCTTCATGCAAGAACATAAGCATGTTCCCCCGGCATACCTGCCCATGCCAATGGGACGTGTGTAACTTAACCCAGGTGCACCCCTGCTCCCACGTAACTACGCCAGCCTGCCCAAAGACTTGCACACAGGCAGGTGCCAGGCTGCGAAGCAAGTACAACATGTGTGCATGTACACACATCCTCCCAGCCGGCTCTGTGCACAAAACACGCACAGAGACATTCACACCAACCTCAGTCCTGTACACAAGACTCTATACACACACACACACCAGTTAGATAAAGCCCTTCCTTTGTACATCAGCAGTTCATTCGCCCCCTCCCTGGCCTTTTCCCACTGCAGGGCGGGAGATGGCGCGAGGAGGTGAAATTCAGCAAGGGGAAGTTTGGAGTGAATCTCAGGAATTACTCCCTGACAGAGCTCGGGAGCTATTTGGCTGTGAAACAGCCCCCCTAGGGCAGGGGAGGGAGAAATGACAAATGAGGGAACCACATTGCCCAAGTCAGGAACATAAGGGGAAGTGGAGAGCAGGAGCCGGGAGCAAAAGGGGAGATGGCTGCCTGAGCTGGGTGGAGTGTGTTGCGGATGTATCCTGCTTTCTGTCCCTCTAAGCAGGAGCTGAACCAGGCTGAGGTGAATGAGCGGCAGCACATCAGCTCCTTCCTGTGGCACTAAACCAAACTAAATATCAGAACAGTGAGCAAGATGAACTGAATGGCTCCGGAAAACACACACGCACACCCCGGAGAGCTGGAGGAACGGTGTGAAGGGCACTGCAGGATGGCTGTCCCTGGGAACAGGGAAGGCAGCATGGCTGGAGCAGAGGTGATGGTGGGGGAGGAGAGTAAGCCACCAATGATGGATGGACATTGGGACACAGGAGTTTTCAGACCTCCTGGCCTTCACTCAGTGCCCTTCAGCAAGAAGCATCCCACCCGTCTCTCAGCAGAGCAAGGCAAATAATGGGATCTACTCCCAGCTCTGCCACCCACCAGCTGGTTGACTGTGGGCAAGTCATGTCCCTTCTTTGTGCCTCAGTTTCCCCTCCCACCTTCTGTCAAATCAGAGTATAAGTTCTTTGGGAAAGGTGCTATCCCTTGTTATGGCCTTGTACCACCCTTAGTGAGACGGGATCCAGGTAGGCCAGGTGTAACTGTCACATGAATAAAGTCACATCCTGCTCTGTACCTCAGTTTCCCCCAAGTAACAAAAGCTCTTCAGGGCAAGGCCTGTCTCTTGCCATGAGTTTGTACAGCACCCAGCACAAGAGGCCTCCAAACTCAGCTGGCTCGGAGCAACCACAATAGAAATGAATCTTTGCTTATGACATTTCCCACAAGCATTCGAAGGAGAGCGATGACTGAAGAATGATCCTGACCCAGCTGTCAGGGCAGAATCTATTTACAGCAACGCTGGATCCATTTCCAGAGCTCTGAGCTCCTTGGCTGGAAAGGGACAGAGAAAGGCGAACGGCCGATTCTTTCTCCTCTCTTTTGCGGTGAGCAAGATAAAGACTCAGGCATTGCTGCTCAGTCCTCCTGAGCCGGCTTTCTTTGCCCTTCGGACCACTTAAGGGTGAGGTTGAGCTGAAGTCGTCATTCCGGCTTACTCTGAATTGCACTAGGAGGGAGAAGACCTGCGTCAGTCACCCCAGTGCTCCACTGCCAGGGTACCAAATGCTTGGCCTCACGCGTGCAGCCATAGGCACAGAATCCTGGCACCAGCTGCTTCAGCCTCTAACACTCAAGCTCAAGGGGAGCCAGAAACAGCTGCTCTGGCGCCCTGGCCCCCCGTTCCTCCTGGTGGAAAGGGCCTCTGGGGAGAGGGAGCCCATAGGCTGTCACCCTGCAGCAGGGAGGGTCAATGACAACTGGGAGGGGGTCTTTCACTCCCTGATCCCCTCTCTCTTCGCCCCTTCCCAGCCCACAGCCTCGCATCATCACGTTCAGAGATCAGACAGGTGGGTTCACTGCTTGGGAAGCTTCTCTTCTTAACCCTGAAGCAGTCGGGGAGGCAAGAGTTAGCCATTCCACCCTCGGGACAGCCAGCCAGCCGCCTAGGGCTGGACAGTGGGGGTTGCCAGAGGACACCAGCAGAGCAGTGGGGGGAGCCCAGGGCTGCTGCAACCCATGAGGCCAGGTGCCCATTTAAGTGGTGCTGCTACTGCCCTCAGCGCCCAGCTCTGCAGCTCACTCCAGGGGCCCCTGAAGCAGGAAGACAACGGCCAGCCTCAGCTCTGTGTCCCCAGCGCCAGCCGTCTCACCGTGACTGCCCGTGATGAAGTGCGCCAGGAAAACACACTGAATTAAGCCTGTCGTAAATAGACAAAAAATTAACTCCAGCCCCCACCCCACGCTGCTTTTGATGATGTCGCCTGTGGAATTGGCAGGCGCTCGCACACCGCGCAGCCAGCCAAGGGCCTTCACTTGAGCAATGAATTACAGCCAGACGTTGGCAGCGAGCAATTACGGTAGAGCAGGGACAGCAGGGCCCCCTGCAGGAATTACGGTAGTAGCCTAGGGATGGCCAGGCCTCCTGCAGGAATTACGGTAGCTCCAGGCACAGCTGGGCCTCCTTCAGGAATTTCGGTAGCCTGGGAACATCTGGGACTCCAGCAGGAATTATGGGAACCTGGAGGTATCTAGGCTTCCAACAGGAATTACAGTACCCTGGGGATTGTTGGGCCATATGCAGGAATTACAGTGGCCCGGAGATTGTTGTTACTTCTGCGAGAATTATGGTAGCCTGAGGATTTCTGGCCCTCCTGCAGGAATTACGGTAGGCTGGGGGCCTGCTGGGCCTGCTGCAGGAATTACGGTAGCCCGGGATTGCTGGCCTGCTGCAGAACCTCCATGGGTCAGCGTGGTCATAGTGGGGCTGAGCCACCGGGTGCATCTGGCTCCTCCCTTGCAGGCGCCACCCCGGCCCCTGAGCGGCTGTGGGGTGCAGCATCCACCCTATAGAGCCCCTGGTGGTGGAGAAGAGACGGGACAGGGAGCGATGAACGAGTGTGGGGTCGTTCCATGGCATTCCATGTTTAGATGAAACTCTAGGGAGGAAGGAAAACATCCAGCCACTGTAGGCCAGAGCACCTCACCTGCATTAATGGCCAGCTGTTGGGAATACTCCCTGCGACTCAGGGCCCCTTAGCCCTGCCCTGAGGCATTGGGGCTAGCACGGATGATCCGGGGAGCCTGGATATGTGCCCCACCCCTCTCCCTGCAGCACAGCAAATTGCAGGGAGGGGTGCTCTTTGCTGCCCTGGAAGCCATACTGGCAATTGGACACGGGACATCACTAGTTAGAGAACCGGCCAACCGGAGAGCCATTTACTCCAAGAGAACAGAGTCAGCCAAGAGGATGAGGAAAGCCCTTTGTATGAACAGGCTGCTTTGTGAGAGGCTGCAGCACCAGCCACTTTCCCACCGATGCGCCAGGGAAAATGGGAGACCCGACTCGGGGCACTATCTTCACAGCCACTGGGCTGAAACGCTGCGTCCTCTCCCGGCTTCTTATATAGCCCATGAATCTCCAGGGGCGGGTTTAACGGATCACAGAGAGTCCCATGTCTGGGCCATGGATCTTTTCACCTCGGCAGGCTTCACACTCCATGGCCCCCTGGCTTCCTGCCCGTGAAGCCAGACAAGTTACATGGTCCAGCTCAGAGTGGTGAATGCACCTGCCACTGAAACCCCGGGCTACAGGTAGCAGCGTGGTCTAGTGGGTGGGAAGCTGGCCTAAGTCAATCACTGGGGTCTAGCCCCATGGGGCTGAAAGCGCTTAACAAAATGGTCATTAGTGTTGGGAACTAAATGGGAGCTGAGCACAGGCCCTCAGTCATGGTCCAGGCCACTCTCTCTGCTCCCACTCTTCGACTTGGCTCTTTACGTTGCCAGCTTTGCTGCAAGGCCTGCCTCGCCCTGTGAATGTGTGCAGCCCCTGGCACTGATCTCAGTCACAGCCTCGAGATGCAGAGCCGTGTTTGTCCAGCACCTTACACAGTAGGATCACAGTCTGTGTCTGGAGCTCCCTAGTCCTACCTAATATACAATGTACAAGGCCTAGCACAGTGGGATCCTACTCTGTGATTGGATCCCCCAGGACCTACCCTAATGCACCTGATAAAATAATGTATGGCATCTAAATGGGTCCTGGCCTGTGACCAGGGGTAAGGGGGGGCCATGTATTTACTTCTTTTCATCCTCCCACCACACCCACTTAAATCAACCCCACACAAGCTCCTTGAAAGACAGCAAGAGAGGAAGTCGCCTCCTGTCCCAGCTCAGAGAGAGAGATTTAGACAAATGAGACGCGGCGTGCCCCGGTGCTGCGGCATCTTTGCAGATTCCAATATTATTCCACAAGGTCAAAGACATTCCGGTGTTATTAAAAACATAAATGTTGCACACCGCAGAGAGGAAAAAAATAATAAGGTAGCAACGAGTGAACGGGGGAGAGAGAGACAGAGGAGGGGTTGGTAATTGTACCTTTTTTTTCCAGTGTCAAGCTCCATAGAGTACTGAATGCCATGATTTCAAGACATACACAGAACATTGCTTTTTAATTTAAGCCGTTAAGGTCAATGGCAGCAAATGGGCCAGTGTTTTAAATTACAATATAAGAAAAAGAGAGAGAGAGAAAATGAGGGAAAAAAAGACAAAGCCACAGGGAGAAGAAAAATCATCTTGGCTGCTTCTCAGTACCCAAACTTTTCCACCTCCCAGATGAAAAGGAAATTCTGGAAGGAGTCGCTGACTTCAGTAGAGGAAGGAGTGTGCGGGGTTAGGGAGCTAGCCATAGACTTGGGAGGGGCTGGGAGGTTATCCAGAAACTCAAGTTCATCTCTCGTCTTTGCTACAGATTTACTCAGCCCAAGGTCACACAGACACTGGATCTGTTTACATGAGCAAAGAAAAAAAACCATGGCAAGAAGAGTTCCACAGCCTGGGTCCTCGGACTTGCAGAGCTAAGAATAGCTATGTTCATGCTCAGACTCTGAACCCAGAAAGGAGGTTGGATCCCAGAGCCTGAACTGGAACGTCTACGTGGCTATTTCAAAAGGGGCGGCCGTGTTAGTCTAGTTCAGCAAAACAAACAAGGAGTCCTGTGGCACTTTTAAAAACTAACCATAAATAAATTTAGTGTTTAAAAGTGCCGCAGGATTCTTTGTTTGTTTTACACAACTATTTGTATCATGAACCCTGCAAGCATAAATGGATGCACCCAGGCTCCGCGGGCTTGTCTACATTACAGTGTGGATGGGGGCTCTCCAGTCGGTGTAGGTATTCCATCTCTCCAAGAGGCAGTAGTGAGATTGGTGGAAGAATTCTTCTATCCACTTATCACTGTATATGTGGGGACTTACAGCAATTTAACTATACTGCTGGGGGCGGTGGGGGGTGGACTTCTCACACGTAGTTTCTCATGACCTAATTTTGGAGCATAGACTAGGCCAGAAACTTGCTGCCGTGGGGTTTTCCTTGCAATGTAGACGTACTGCAGCCGCCACTGCAATTTCCACACATGTTTGTGCTAGCTCTGAGCCAACCAGCATGCTTACAAATGGCATTGTGGCAACCTTGAATATGAGTACCCAGGCCCGTCGAGAGAAATTTGGGGTCCCTGTATGTCATGTTCACTGGAGCCCCTCTGTTCATTTCACCCCAGTTACAGAAGTTTTGGGGACCCAATTAAAATTGTCCCTTTTCCCCAGCCCTGATCTTCTTTAAAACCCTAGGTGCATACCTGGGTGGTTAATTTGTTATGCCACAGCAGGTAAACCCTCAGCTTTAGTGAGCTGCGTTAATCAGGGCTAGTGTGGGCAAGTGGACCTGAGCTGGAACGCCCAGCTCCAGTGTAAATGCACCCTATGTCTCTCAGTTCATCAATTCCCCACTATGAGATGGGGCTAATAAAACAGCCCAGTCCTGTATGGTGCCTGGACGCTGCATTAACAGGGGCTGTGTAAGTAACTGAGATAGCTGAAGACTAGAACGTTAGCATTATATTTATCAAACAGTCACCACCAGAGGTCCCAGCTAAAAGCTGGAATCCGTGGACACTGCAGAGACAAAGTGAGAGTCCGTCCCTCCTCCAAGAGCTCTCAGTCTGGAGCAAACAAGAAATAGAGAGGGTGCAGAGAGACGAAGAGACTTGCCTGTAATGGAGCAGAAGCCAGAATACAAATCTCTCCTGCCTCGGGCTACTGACCCATCCTTCTTTTCCAAGGGGCCTGCTTTTCAGAGGGTGGGTGCTCAGCACTTCTGCAAATCAAGTCCCTAAGGGATCTCAAATTGGGCCCCAGAATCACCAGTCAATTTGGAAAACTGTAGCCAAGCAAACTTTCAAGCCTCTAAACTAGACAGGTTTGGGATTTACTCTGAATTTGAGCTTAAAAACCATGAGATTCTCATTAATTCTGAGCCGGACTCTGCACTGACAAAGCGGCACACAGATAAAACGGCTGGATAGCAGTAGAAAACCTTACAATCTGTGTCAATCTGGAGTCACTCCATTGAAGCAGCTGGAGTGACTCCTGTTTGGCATCATTGTCTAGGAGCAGGAGCTGTTTTTCTGCGTACAGAGGGCTATTACAGAGCTGTTGTCAGTTTAACAGTCATCCAGGGAATAACTTTACCTGGCCAGAACCTAAGCAATAATTAGATGCTAGCAGGTAGGTTCTCAAATTTTTTTGTGTACCGGTGACCCCTTTCACACAGCAAGCCTCTGAATGCCACCTGCCTTAGAAATTAAAAACCCATTTTTTATATTTAACACTCTGTTAAATGCTAAATTTAAACCCAATTGCATAAAATGAATTTGCCTTTTCTCACTGCTTTTGGCCAGGCTCAGGGCTCACAGCTTGTGACCGCTGCATAACCATGTTAGGAGGCATGGCGACCTCTTAGTTGGAAAACCAGGGTGCTAGAGAAGTAAGATCTTTATAAACACAGGTGTATAAATAGAGAGGAAAAGAGACACAGAGCAAGAGAGAGCTTTGCTACATGAACACTTTAGGATGATTCAGATGGAAAGAATTTTTAGAAGCTTTTCTCTGCCTGTGCTGGGTTTTTTTGACCCCAGACCGAACTCATCAGTTTCAATTTTCTTCCTAGTCAATTTCTAGTCAATTTCACAGCCAGGCTGGGATGCTCTCCCCAGAAGCCGCCTTGTTAGGCTCACAAACTCGTTATTCGTTCATGGTTCCCATGGAGATTTTCTGTTTAATCATCCTTTCCATTGGTCTCAGCCTTTCAAAAGCTGCTTTTTAAAAAAAACAAAAGGGCATTGTAACCCTGTTTAAGATGCCGGCATCTCGTTTCTCTGGATCAGTGGATAGGAAGCTGGCCAGGGAAGTCAGGACTCCTGCGTCCTATTTCCTTTTCTGACACTGACTTGCTGGGTGACCTTAGGCAAGTCATGGGGGTCAAAATTTTCACTGAGTGCCTCCATCTCTGAGGTGCCCACCTGGAAACTCCAACTCAGTGCTCCCCTTTGAAAATGGGGCTGTCACAGACGCCTTCTCTCCCTCTGAGATACAAGGAGAATGGCTTCTTTCTACTCCTTATTCTGCCAGTAGCTGAGCTTCGGCAGGTCATGTCCCTGCTCAGTGCCTCAGTTTCCCTTTTAGCCTGGGCTGTGGATACAAAATAACACACATTCAGCTCAAGATCTGTCGCTGAGCTAGGGCCACTTTGCCTGTGGGCATCCTCATCTCAGTTCAGACATGACTTAGAAGAGACTGGTCTAGTCCCCACCTGTACATTAGAGGGCATCCACATCCATGAAGCTGCACTGATGTGGCTGTCTCTCCGACCTTCCTATGTGGCATTCCTCTCTATAGGATGTGGGTGCCTCCCCCTCTTCAATGTATTTACCCTCACAACCCCTTGTGAGGCAGAGCTGAGATAGCATCCCCTCTGCACAGAGGGGGAACTGAGGCAGAGAAACAAGGTGAATGCCCAAGACCACACAGAATCTGCAGCAGAGAAGGGATCTAAACCCAAGTCCTCCTGGGCTGGCACCCTAACCATTGCACCATCCTACCATCTCGCCCTTTAGTTAAACTAATGTGGCATGCATCTGCAGCCAAGGGATGGAATCATGCCAGAGGAACGGCTGTGAGCCATGTCATTTGGGACCACAGGCCTGTCTTGGGCAGAGCCCTACATCTTTGCTTTGCGGGGAACAGCGCTGGGCTGGGCTGGGAGGAGGTTAATGGGGTTTCCTCTTCTCTAGTTTCTGATTCCCCAGTCAGTCACTTGCTTTGTGCTTTGGGGACTGAAAGCTGCTGTAACAGGACTTCTAGCCAGGGCATATCATGACACCAAGGCAGGACAGCAACCCCCTGCTCCCGCCATAAAGCTCCCAAAGGGGTTAAGTGTCAGCCCTGCCCCCTCCCACATGGGCTCCGAGTAGAGATTCTCACCCCTCCCTAGGAGAAAGAGCAACTCCCTGCACAACACTGGGTTAGGGGCGAACGGCAGGCAGGACTGAGGCCAGCCCAACACCAGGGTACCCCATCGAGCCCGAGGAGGGGCTGGCTTAGGCCCCCACCATCTGTCCACGTTTGAGGAGGTCTGTCCCTTCTTTCTTTCCTGCCTCACCCAGGTCAGCCTGGGGAGGGACAGGATGAGGGCAGAAGCCAGATTCATCCCTCCACCCACTGCCCTGCTCGTGCCCCTCAGTACTGACCAACAGCCCCCTGCTGTCCAGCCCTGGGGGCTCCGTGAACACAGCAAAGTTTATCTGGCCTCGCAGCACTTGGTGATAGAAGCCAGATCTTACCAACAGATATTCAGCCTCGCCTGAAAGCCCCCAGGGCCTGGCCCACGCACAGAGCGGATTTAAACAACGAGGGGTTGAATCTGCTTCCATCCAGCTAGTGCCAAACCTGGGGAGACAATGCCCTGGGTGTCAGTCTGGTTCACATCAGTTTAGCTCCCACTGGTAAATTTCCAGGCACCGGGTAAATCAGTGCCACCGGCTTTACACCAGTAGGAGGTCACAGGGTTTAGATGCAGGGTCTGAAGGCCAGCAGGGAGCATCCGCTTCCGCTCTGGCCTCACAGCAGAGTCAAAACCGAACTGGTTTTCAAAGTAGTCTTCATTCAGTGCACCGGATCCAAGTGACGGAGAATTCTGCAACGCCATCAGCACAGCCCTCCTCTCTGCACCTCATTCCTGTTGGGAGTGTTGCAGTTCCCAGCCCCCAGGATCCTGCCCTGCCTTTGTCTGCTGGCTGAAGAGCCCCTGTAGTGTGGTGGCGTGCGGAATCACTGGCCCCCCAAAATGCAAGCCTCGGGCAGGTGCAGAATGTGCCCATATTGGCCTGCCTGGAGTTGTCCCCCCCCCTCCCCAAATATAGAAGTCAAACTACACCTACGCCTCTAGGCGAGACCCTCATCTCTGCCTAATAAAGTCCAGTGAAGGCTTTGGGTGCTGGAGAGATGCAGGCAGCATCTCAGGGCGGTGCTGGGAGACAGGAACCCCAATGCCAACCCTGGTTTACAAGTTCCAGAGGGGGTGGCCATGTGTTAGTCTAGGTCAGCCAAACAAACCAGGAGTCCCGTTGCACTTGTAAAGACGGACACATTTGGTTTAGTTTAGTTTCTTTATAAATAAATGTGTTAATTTGTTAACTCCTTGGTTTTTTTTAACCCGGGTTTAGTGGCATTTAAACTGGCTTCTGGCCTGAGGCTCTGCAGTCTGAACCGTGAGCCACCAGGTGGCAGTAGATTGCACTATTTTTGCCATCCCAGGCTTTGGGTGCACAATTGATCACCAGGGCATGGAGCCAGGATCGGGTCCACTGACTGGATTCGGTGCTGGGGTCCAGTTATGCCCAGGTGGGACACAGGGAGGGAGGCACTGCACCGGCGCTGCTCCACCCCTCTGCTGTCTCTGTCCAGAGCCACGTTCCGGTGCCGCCGGTCCTTTGGGTGTCTGCCCCGTGCTGTGATGCACACTCCTCTCGTAGCAGGGGGACAGGGTCTGGCTGGCACCGGGGAAGAGGGGGATGGTGGCACACACAAGATGAGCCTGGTTGGGGGGGGGCAGATAGCAGGGGCCGTGTGGAGGTAGCGATGATGGGACGCTTGGCTTGGGAACGGCCTGTGGAATTCGGGGGCAAAGTTGGAGCTGGCATGCTAGGGGGCGGCTGTGGGGAGCTGGAGACTTTACCCCCAAATTCTCAGTGCAGGGAATGGCACCGGCCCAGCCTGGGAAATCGTTAGCTCGTGAATGGCTTTAAGATTCCAGCACAGAGGGGCTGAGTGTTGATCCTCAGGCAAAGGGCAGCTCCAGGGCGCCTTTCCCCAAGGGCCAAGGAGAAGGCTGCTATGGAGAGAGCTCATGTCTGATTGGATCAATTAGACTGAGGCCAAGGATTTGTTCGAATGAGACAGCCCAGCAGATCTGGGTTCTGGTTCTGACCCAGATCTCAATGACCCTGAGAATTTAGAGAACACAGTTTCAAGGCCACCAGCCCCACACTGAGGCGCCAGAACTGGGGAACACTCCCAGCCTGACCAGGGATGGCTTTGTAGTCTGGCCCACAGGCGAGGGCTCAATCCCCAACTTGGCAGCGTGGGTTTGAATCCCAGCTCTGCCTTTCCCATGCCCAGGCAGCTTGGGGCATGTGGTGCCAGAGATCGGAGCCCTTCTCATTCTCCATCCCTGGCTCCCCACCCCAGAGGTGGCTGCATTTCAGTGCTCCGCTTTAGGATGGCAGAGGCTTTTGTGTCTTAGAAGATGTTCCAGACCCCTGGGCCCCTCGGCACTGGGCAGAGCTGACATCACTCATGGCGAGTGTGCGGCTGGCAGACAGGGTTAGGGGGAGGCATGTCTGGCTGATAAGCCGGGTTGGAGCCATGATATATAGCCAGGCTGATAAGAAGCGCTGTCCTTAATTGGCCTCGATTGCCTGTATCATCGCTTCACAAGATGAGTGTTGCCGTGTTTTTACACGCCGTTGTAACACGCTGTCTGCTCCAGGCCGGGCGCCCTTAAATCAATTCAGAAATGGCTGCGCAGGCTAGCGGTTGTCACACTCCGGCCAGCGGGAGCCGGGGGGGAGGGGGCCAAGAGAAAAGGCACCAGACCCCGTTGCTTCCGCCCCAGCACTGATAAGAGTCGAACCCTCCCTCAAGCCTTTCCCCTCTGCGTCCAAATGCGTGGCTGGGCATGGAAGCCAGGGCTCCAACAGCCGAGCCAAGCGAGGGCATAATCTTGTCTTACTGCCTCTCTGGAAGAGGTGGGATTTGGGCTCTGTGGTGCCAGGCTGAAAACTGCTGAACCTGCAGGGAGTGGGGTTTGATTCACATGGGCGGAGCTAGTTTGTGGGTGGAGCTTGGGGTGGGGCTTGTTTTGTGGGTGGAGCTTGGAGAATGCCTTCTCTCCCTTTTCCCCTTCCCCACCCCAAATTTGACCCGTGGCCAGGGTGCTGCTGGCCTTCCCCTCCATATCAAGGGGGAAGAGCTGTGTTCTCAGAGGTGCCATCTGGCCCCAGAACTGCAGGATGGGAGATCAGAGAACCCTGCTCCCCCCATGCAGCCTGTGGATCCATGCCCACCCAACTGGGCGCTACCCTGCCAGACAGCCCTGGTGGGAGAGGACGGAGATGTATCTGCACCCAGGCAGAAACCCGCCCGAGTACGGGAAGGGGATGCTCTGATTGCCAGACCCAACCCTTTCTCCAGAAGCGAACCCCGGATCAATTTCGCCCCCTGAAACAGGGCGAGCGGCCAGGAGGAGGGGAGGCAGCTTTTTGCTGAAACTTTGCTTTGCTAGTTTGTTCCTGGCCCTCCCCTTCCCCCGCGCCTGTCGGCTCCGTCTTTCTTCGGCCCATAATGCGGCGTTCGCTTTTCAGGTCATGTTTTTAGTAATAACCTTTAATGCAGCTGGCCGGGGTCCAAATTGTTGCTATGGCGCGATGTGTATAACTGATCAGATGGACTATGAAGTGGTAAGGCTTCTCTGGGGTCCTATCCCACATAAAGCTATCATTAATTTCTCTGAATTACACCAATTCCGGGACATTCTTTATGGACAGATAGTAAGGGAGACAGTTATATGACAGGACTTGCTGTGCTAAGCAGATGTGCCCGCTCGTCTGCTATTCTATGAATACTAAATGGCTGAGCCTGAAATTCCCCCATTGCCGCCTCTTTTAGCAAGAGCCAGGAAAATGGCTGCACGTGCCGCTGCCCAAATTGGGAGGGGGCTCTTTAAAGTCAATGGGGGTGGGGTGGTCTTGGGGCTGGGCCCCATTTCTGTGCTGGGGGGGGGAACGGTGATTTGCAATTTTGCAGTATCTGGTTTGCTGCTCCAGCCGCCTGCCTCATTTCCCCTTTCTCCTCCTACACCTGTTTTTCTCATTCATTCCCTTTCCCCTGCCTTGTCCCTTCACAGCCGTCCTTTAGCGCTGACCCTCCTCTGAGCCCCCTCCTCTCAGCTAGAGGCCACTTCAGACTAGGAGCTAACAGGCTCCAGGGGGAGAGAGAAGCAGGTGGGTTCAACTTAGGGAAGCCATGGTTGAGATTCTCAACAGGGCCCAGTCCTGCAGATTGTGGGAGCCTCTGAAACCCAGGAAAGGCAGTGAGGGGACGGCTATGACCTCCCCAGCCATGGCAGGAACTTTCAACGGTTCAGAGGTTGGGCTCAGATCAGCACCCAGAATCCGGGTGTGGGGGGAACAGCTCCCCAATGTTTCTGGCCAGCCAAGGACACCATAGGGTTTGGCTGGAGCAAAAGGCATGCCTTCTCGGTATTCCTGCTGTGTTAGCAATCTCAGGGCTCCCACAGTCCCATTGGTTCCATCCAGCCGGGCTCTCCTGGCCCCAAGCTGAGCGCCCAGTTCTAAAGGGGGGTCCCTGATGGAATACGGTGCTGGTCGGCCAACCCTCATCCCAGCACTGGGACCAGAAGCCAAAAGAGCGAAGGAGATCGAGCTGGGCCAGTTGTGCAGTATGGGAGATGGGGCAAATCCTGGTTCCTCTTCAGAAGACCCCAGAAGGATTCAGGGAGTGATCCTATTCTGAGGTCGAAAGGGACAAACTGATCTCTAGCATCTCAAATAGCTTCAAAATCTGGAACCTAGCCCTGCAGGGCCGAGGGCACATGGAAAATCCTCTGGGCACCTTAGGCAGCTGCCGGGGGAAGGGGAAAGGGCTTCTGGCCCTAGCAGACATTGCTCCATCTTTGGGACAGGAAGGAAAGGAAGTGCCAGGATTTGAGCAGAGTGAGATTCAGGACTCCTGAGTCCCGTCGCCGGCTCTGGGCAGGCATGGGGGGTCTAATGGGGTGGAGGGCAGCTAGATTCCTTCACTGTTTCTCTCCATACTACTGAGTGAATCAACAGTCCCTTGCCTCAGTTTCCCAAGCCACAGAACAAGGCTGTTAAATGCCCACCCTTGTTGAGATCCTGGCTGTGCGTCTCCCTCCACTCCTGCCCGCAAAACACCTCGAGGTCCCCAGGAGGGCTGCAGAAAGTTTATGGCGATACCGACCCCACCCTCCTATGCAGCGAAATAACCCATCCCAACCCCTTTTAAATGGGCAGGCAGGGGAATCTCACATTCTGCCCCCCCCCCCCCCCCAAGGCAAAAGGATTTTTTTTTTTTAAGTAATTAAAAGAGGCCGATGGCTCCCTAGGCCCCATTAAAAGTCATCGGGTCTTCTCCAACTCAAAGATGCCATACACAGCGGCTTATATATGACTGGTAATTTACGTAAAACAAGCCAGCAGATGGCTCAGCAATTTAGCAATTACCGGGTGTTAGAACATGTATATCTCGGCTTTATGAAGAATTTTATTATTCCTAATTGTGTCACCTTTTTTCTTTTCGGAACAATTCCTGCCGATTTCACTTCTCTCCCTCCAGCTTTTGGGCCAGAACTAGAGGTTCGAATTCTCCATGGCCTGGATCAAATCCATCCATGGGGAACTGTCCGTTTGTCCGGGTGGGTGGCCTGGGCAGGGGAGGGGATTTGGGGGCCATGGGACTCAGCTACGAGGCTGGGGGGTTTTCTTCCCCTTCCCTTTGCAATATGTCCTTAAGGATAAGTCACGTTAAAGGTGTAATCGTAAAAAATAATTGCCGAGCATAAAGCTTTCTCCAAAATGTTGTGCCCATTACAAATCGTCCATGCTGGCTTATGGGTGCAGGGGGGAGGGGAACGGGAGCCACTAGCTGTCTCAGGAAAACTGTGTTTGGACCCTGAGTAAGGTTACTCGTGGAGCGAGCATGCTGGGGCTCAGTTTAGCTCCGGGAGGGGCAGCATTAGTCTTTGCTTGTATGAGGTTTTTGGTTCTAGCAAAGGAGATGGGGGTGCTTCATGTGGCTGCATTTGGCCTCTACTCAGCGCTCAGAGTCAGAAGAAAACTGGGGTGAAAGCGAGGTGCCAGGCAAGAGCTGCTCATGTGTGCCATGGCTGTGTCTGCTCCAAGGAGGCCTGGGGTTGGAAACGCAGGGATATTGAAGGTCCCGATCGAGCTATATATGCTGGGAATCCAGGGTTGGCAGAGCAGGGCCTGTGAGGCGGGACTGAGGGGCACTAGCAGAGCTGTGGGGCTACCAGGGTTGGATTTCTAGGGGAGGCTGTGAGTGGAGCTTGAGCATCTCAGAGCTTCACTCTCGTTAAACACAGAGAAAGTTTCTGAGGCAGGAAGAGAGCAGAGCATCCACCTGCCCCCTTTAGCCCCTGCGAAACCAAACAAGGGGTCAGCTAGTCCAAGCTTTACAAGAACCGGGCCGCCTTTCGTCAGTTCTGGGCTGTACAAGCCGGAGCTCAGGGCAGATTTCCCAGGGCTCAGCTCCCCATTTAGCCCCTAAATCAGAGGCTGGATTCTCTGCAGGGACCAGCCCCTGGGGTGGGAGTAGGCTGGATTGGACAACCTAACTATAGGTGCCACCGTGGGAGGTGCTGGGGGCTGAAAACTTCACCAGCCGGCCTCCCCTTTGCTTCAGGAGCACCTGGGATGGGGCTAGTTATCGATGCTTGACTCTGAAGGTCCTGAGCTCAACCCTCTGAGAAAGCAGAGTGAAACTCTTGCGAGGCACCTGCTGGTCCGGCCAGCCCAGCTGCAAGTTGTTAGCTATGGGATTAAGGAGACATACAAATAGGAAGGCTACAATGAACCCTGGAGTCCTAATGTCCCTTCCCCACATCCTACCTTCCAGCAGGACACATCAGACTGGACAGACCTCACCACAGTTGTCCATCCTCCAGGAGATCGCTTGAGTGCAGGGTGCAAGAAGAAGCATCAGTTTCCCTGGGGGACGAAGGAAGATTCTCAGGGGGGGCAGTCAGCTGTTTCTGGTTCTGATTGCTGCAAAATCTGGGCCAGGAATGTGTAGGGGAATGTTCTCTGGGTGCTGGCTGTGGGCCCCACTATAGCCTTGGGGAGAGGTTAAATGGGCTGCACGGAGGGGTGTAAAGGTAACATCAGACAAAACCCGGACTTGGACTCTGCTGCAGCTAGCCCAGAATTACTCATGCTCAATAGTGAAAGATACTAGTTTGTGGTGAGCCTGTGAGGAAGCTGGGGGGCTCCTAAGTCAAGGGCGTGTGGGATTTTTGCATCTCTTCCCCTGCGCCAGTTCTCAGGCCCCCACAGATCCCCATTCTCCGGTGAGTGTGTTCAAATGACTCCATGTCATTGCTAGTTGGAGTTAGGGGTCCTGGAGGCAATGTGACCTAATGGCTAGGGGGTCAGCAGAGGGGCTGGCCCTGTGGATAAGCAGCAAGCATCAGCATCTAGGACGCCTGGGTTCCTCAGCTTTGCTGTGAGACATGGGGTGAGTCTTTGTCCATCCCTATGCCTCAGCTTCCTCTCCCACCCGGTGAGCTCTACGGGGCAGGGGCTGTGTTTGCACCATGCCCAGCTGGTCGAGGCCTTGATCTGTGTTGGAACTTTGCAGCCCTGTTGTGCCGCGTCTGATCTGGGCGAGGCGGAGTGCATTTCTCTGGTGCCTTTCACACACACCCTCCTGCGCCCCAGAGAGGAACATTCGAAGCTCCTGCAAGCTGCTGAGCTATGGTATAGGGAGTGGGCTAGAGTGACTGTGTACCACTGCCCCCTGCTGGATAGAATGGGACCTGCTCAACTCTGTGACATAGACCCTATATCCCCAGGCCCAGTGGGGATTCTCTGCTAGCTCTTATGGCACTTGGAGGATGGATGTTTGGAGCCAGGGGAGATGAGTCCTACCCTGCTGTTTCTGGGATGTTGTGCTGGTGACAGGGTGCAGTGGAGACTCCGCTGGGAAGACGTGAGCCCTGGGATGGGTGGGGAACTTGTCCCAGAAGGCTGGGCAGCTCAGGTGCATGGGAGCAGGTTTGCTCCTGCACTGATGCTGGTTTGGAGCCCCGTATTTGAGGGCAGAAATGGTGCCCCCTTCTTTGAGTGCTGCACAGAGATGCGGTCCCCAGGGCACTTTGAAAGGGCACAGAACTCCCATCACCCTTCCCTGCTCTGGCCCCTGAACTCTGCACCTTGGGCAGCATGGAGTGGAAGAAGCCAGCTGGGCACAGGGGCCCTGTGCCAGGCTGATTGCACCTGCTCTGTGCCCACCTAGGAGTGCTGAGAGGATGGTGCATGGTGTCTAGGGTGGCCCCTCTTAGTGGCCTGGTGGCTAAGGATGCAGGAACCTGGCTGCATTCGTGGCTTTACCACTGACTCCCATCAGCTCTCAGCATATTCGGCGGGGCAAGCGGGGCAAAGAAGGCTGGCAAGAGGCAGAGGGTGCCCAATGCAGGGAGCAGAGAGACAGCGTGGAGCAGCGAAGAGCAGCATCGGCTCTGAACCACAGCCCTGGCAGAAGTAGCAGGCTGGGGAGCCAGGCCCAGCCCAGCCAGATGGAGCCGGAGCTTGGAGCTAGCAGAACAACCCTTCTAATAAGGGGAAGCTGAGCGTCGTGACCCCAGCACCTGCCACGGTCGGGGGGCCTGGCAGCTCCTGGCAGCAGTTCTTGGCCAATCTGAGGCCGTGGCACGTCCCCATCTGGCAGGGCCTGGGGCTGAGAAATGGATCCAGGCATGCTTGGCCCAGCCAAGCCAGGACGCGGCGCCGTCTGCTCAGCCCAGCTGCCGCTGTTGAAGCTGACACCAGCACCGCGGGGAACAGGCCAGCAAACAGGGCTGCCTAATGTAAGCCTTTGAATTCGCACCTGCCTCCGGACAGACGTGCGTGGAATGGCAGCCCCCCAGAGTCCAGGCGGATGGTGACTCGTGGGGATGTAGCCGAGGGGCTCCCCAGGGATGTGGTCCGGGGCCAAAGACTCATGGGAGGTCAAGCTATCCTGCAGTGGCTCAAGAACGTGAGAACCAACATTTCGCCAGCCAGCGATCACACGTAAACGCCTCAGGTGCTGCAACAGGCTGGTGCCCCAGACAGCCCCCTCGGTTCCACCCTGGGAAGCCTGCCTTGATCAGAGCTGGTCCCTTACACCAAAGATCGCAGCGACATTCAGGTTATTCCCAGTCCCAAAGGGCCTGTCACGTACTCCAGGTCACTTGTACCTTAGCGCTCACACTAAAGGCAATGCTGGGAGCCAGTCCAAGAATCAAATAGCTAAAGATTTATTAACTAGGAAAAGAAAACAAGACAGTTGCTGACAAGGTTAAAGCAGGTAAATCGACATATACAAACGTGAGATTTCACAAGGTAATAAAAGCTTCTCTAACCAACCAGCTCTTTATGTCTCTTGGGGCCCAGCTCGCCCAGGCCAAGCACTGGGGATCTCTCGCTTATCCCTAGAAAATCTTGCCCGCCAGAGTCCCTGCTGCACAGAAATACAGTTTCTCCTTGTCAAGGATTTTTATTCCCTTCACCCCTTCCAGGAGCTGCACATCAGCTGACAGGAGGCACTCACTTGGCTGTCTTCTCGTCACAAGGGGGAGAGGGAAAAATCAGCTAAGCCTTTTGTCCTCTGATGTTCCACAGTAGTTTGTCTGGAGTCGGTGGGCCTCCCCCAGGGGCAGGGACATGACACCTTCTGTTGGGGGCCACTAATCAACGCCTCTTGCCCGTGTGGTGATGTGCCGGGCTCAGCTCCTACCTAACGGTCTGGTGGCAGATCCCGTAGGTGAGATTAATGCTAGCAGCAACTGCCAGGTAGTTAGTAAGATCTAACCATGGAGCATGTTGGTGTAACTCTGATCCCTGGTTTAAGAATCCTGCTGCCCCGAGGAACCACGCTGATTGCAGCTCTGGATTTGTCAGTATCCATATCAGGCTTGGGACTTGCCATAAGCTGGAACAAGAGGGACATGGACAGGGCTGATAGACGCTAAGGTCAGACGAAGCCAATATGACCCTCTAGTTTAACCTCCTGCATAATTCGGGCCACAGAACCCTCCCCACCCAGTTTCTGTAATAAACCGAACCTATGACTGAGTTATTGAAGTCCTCAAAGCATGCTTTAAACTCAGACTTTGAGGTACAGAGCATCCAACAGCAAGTGAGCCATGTCCCATGCTACAGAGGAAGGCGAAAAACCCTGACCATGTGGGCAAGACTCCTCAGATGGACACCCAAAGAAAGAATTCCCCATAGAAACTCAGAACCCATCCCATCAAAGGTCCTATCTCAAGCCATTGGCATATCCACCACCAGTGGTCAAAGATCAGTTAATGGCCCAATTAGGCTGTCCCATCACAACATCCCCTCCAGAAATTTATCAAGCTTGAAGCCAGCTAGGTTTCTCCCCCACCCCCACAGCTCCCCTTGGAAGACTATTCCAGAACTTCACTCCTCTGATGGTAAGAAACCTGTGTCTAATTTCAAGTCAAAGCTTCCTGGGGCCAATTTATAACCATTGGTTCTTGTGTCCACATTGGCGCTGAACTTAAATAATTCCTCTCCCTCCCTGGTTTTTATCCCTCTGATGTATTTATAGAGCAATCAGAGCTCCTCTCAGCCTTCTTTTGGTAGGACTTAGAGTCCCTTGGTGCTGGGGATTTCCCCACTCCTAGCCCGGGACTATCCATGATGTGATCTGGCACACAGTGGAGATCCATTGATTTTGCCATTGAGCAGTCAGCGCCCAGCCCACTCATGTTTAACAAATTGACCAGCGGGGTAGCCTCAAATTGAATTTGTGCCATTACCAGACAGATCCTGGCTTGTAAATTCTGGCCAGGAGAAGGAAGGGCTTCCTGGGTGGAAGGGAAACTGAGGCACGGGCAGCAGGTGATGGAGTCACGGGCCTAGTTGCTGCTGGGTAGGGGACCCTGCCTCAAACTCCCCACCCCCACAGCCACTCTGAGTTCTGCCTGTATCCACTCGAGCGGGGGAGTGGGTATAAGGTGCCCCATCTAGTTGAGTTGGGTTATATCAGCACTCATTGCCCCCATTCTGCCAATACCTCTCTGCTCCATGCTACCGTCCCCCCACTCCATGACTTGTTAGCCGGCTACAGCATCCCATCCTCCTAAGCTGTGGGAATTCCCAATCCACATCCCAGAGTCATCCAAAGAATCCTCCATCCAACTCAGGGGAGACGGAGCTTGACACTCCAGATATTTCCAAGGTAAGATCTGTGGGGTACAGGCTCTCTTTTCGAGTGGTGTCTGTACTACACGTAGCACCATGGAGTCTTGGTTCACAACTGGGCCTCCTAGACCTACGTGCTTCCAAAACACACCTAATAAGTAACGTACAGCACCTAGCACCATGGAGTCTTGGTCCACAACTGGGGTACTGAGGCACTACCGTAATACACCTAATAAATAATAAGGAAAGAAAGAGCAGCGAACTAAGTGTACCCTATTCAGGTGTCCATGGGTAGAACTGAAGGAAGCGGAAAGACATGGCTCCCTGTTTTCATTCACCTCCTGCAGGGAGAGACCCGCTCAGTGAGAGGAAACTGAGACAGAACGGGGCTGGCAGAGCCATCAGGTTGGCACACAGCGCGGGGCTAGGGAGGGAGGGGAATGTTGGCCGGAGATTGCTGATACAACAGCTCCTTCTGTTCACTTTCACGCCAGGGCCAGGCATCTGACGCGCTAATAAAGGCAGACGAGTCGGGCTTAATTAGGTCCCTCTCAAGTAGGGGTCTGTGAATTTTAGCACCCCGGGGTGTATGCGGCATCGCAGCCACCCTCCAAACTGCAGCACAAACCTGACCTGCTGGGGGCATGAGACTTTTATGCCAAGCTAATGATGTGCCTCTCCCTCCCACTCCCCTCTCACACGCGTCCCCCCTCCAGGCTAATAAGAATCCTGCTGACGCTAGACTATGCGGGATCTTGAAAGGACGCTCTCAAGGTATTTTATATCACGATTCAAACCAAACAAACCTCACATTGTACTTTACTATATAAAACCACAGGTAGCTTTAAAGTCAATATTGCCAACACTGTATATTTCCTTTCCTGC
Source organism: Pelusios castaneus (assembly GCA_007922175.1). NCBI lineage: Eukaryota > Metazoa > Chordata > Testudines > Pelomedusidae > Pelusios > Pelusios castaneus. The sequence goes on from ML685866.1 coordinate 1,254,562, forward strand.
GTCCCCAGCAGACGCTGCTTTGTTATTGTTGGGTTAGTTCTGAGCCCTTGGCCTGCCCCTGTGGGTTTGGTTTAATTCGGGAGCTCCAGAGGCGCTAGTTGGTTATTGTATCCCCACTGGTCGGCAGAGTCCAAGCCTGCTGGTTTGTTTATTGTAGGGTCACTTGCAAGCTCTCAGCTGTGCAGGCTGGGGGAATGTTGAAGGGTTACGTGTTTTGCAAGTGGGCTGTGCAGTTTGTTATTGTAGGGTTGCTGAGCTGTGCGTGCTAATGTATGATCACACATGCACCCGCACACCAACATGCCCTAGTGAACAAACAGACAAGCTCACAGGAACCCGCACTCATGCACACTTGCACCCCCCCTCCCTTTGCCAGCCCCCGCCACGGGTACAGCAAGATGAGCTGCCAGGCCCTGATGTCTCACGACCCAGCATCCCCTGCCTCCCAGGCGCTGCCCTCCAGATCAACCAAGCGGCCAGTAAATCTATGCTTAGTCGATCCGGAAATCGACTTAGTAAAACCACCCCCTCGAGTGGCGTAGCGCTGCATCAATGGGAACCCATCTCCCTATCAGCGCAGTGCTGCGAAGACGGCACTAAGGGGAGTCACAAAGTTGAAGGGAGTTACTCTCCGTAGCTCCCGTTGCCAGCAATGTAGACCGGGCCCCAGGGGATCCAGAGAATAGTTGATTGCCAACCCCTTTATAACAACCTTTCACATATCGCATCCTCTCTCAGCCTTCTCTTCTCTAGACAGAACATGCCCCAGTCTCTCAACCTCTAGCTTAGGTTTTCTAAAACACTGGTCTATTTTTCTTGTTCTCTTCTTTGCACGCAATGCGTGTTTCAGCCAGTCGAAGAGTGCTCACAACACACTTAGGACAAGGGCCATTTCCCCCCCAGCAGATGGCAAACTGACACACGGGACTAGGTGACTGAGCTACGTTCACACAGGCAGTCAGAGGTACTTGAACCCAGCTCTGCCATGGTCCAGGATTGTGCCCGGATCACTAGGGCCAACTTGCCTACAACTGGTTGAAATTTTTCACCCAAAACTTTTTTTCACCAAAAAAATGAAAGATTTCAGCAACTGAAACATTTTGCCAATTCATGCCAGTTTCACCAAATAGTTCCAACGGGGGGGACCTAGTAGAAAATTCCAGAATTTTTTTTTAAAAATGGTTTAAAATCCTGCTTTCATGTCATGACTGAAAACAATCACAACAGGTTTTTAAAGCATCCGGAAATCCCAACGAAATAGTACGTTTGACCTGAGATGAATTTCCTTTTCCTTTGACTTATGGAATCCCGGAAAATTTTATTTCTGGCTTGGCCCAAAATGAATGATTTCCCTCCCCCAACCCCAATTCTTTTGGAATTTCCTGGGGTCCGAAAAAAATCTGTTATTCACCCAACTCCACTGGCAGGTGGGTCTCCCATCTGTAGCAAGATGGATGAGGCCATATGAATTTACTGCTAGATGTGGCGTTACTGCTAGATTAAAGTCAGTAGGGATGCCTAGCCCAGCTGTGTAGACAGACATCACCCCCCCTCCCCAGGACTCTTCCTCCTTGTTCCTGTCTCAGCTTGGGGCAACCCTTCGCTGTTGGGCTGGCTGGCACATCCCCACCCTAGCAGGCCATGCTTCACATTGAGGACCAAATCCTGGCCACGGACCCTCCTCCGTGGCACTGCTCAGCAACACCAGGCAGCATCTGGAAAAGATTCAACAGCCCCCACGGCCCCCTTACTGTCAATGTGGGGAGAGCTTCAGTGAGGGGGACTCATGCGTCAGGGAGCTGTCACAGGCACCTGTTGCCATAGCAGCAGGATGCAGCCAGCCCTGCATCGCCTGCCCCTTGCTTAGTAGCCAGGCAGAAGGAAGGGAGGAATCAGAGCATCCCTAGATCCCTCCCCAGCCCATCTTTCAAGGGCCAAGTCAGGACATCACCAAGTGCAGTGGCCCCAGAGCCAGTGGGGAGCAGCCCCCAGTTCCGGAGGGATGACAGATGGTGGTCCGGGGGACTTTTTGGGGTTCCTGAAGCATGATAGTCCCCCTGTCGCCCAATTGGGGTCCTTCCAAAACTCTGCTAAAGTCCCCCCAGATCTCTACCTGTCATCCCTCTGGAACCCTGCTAAGGTTCCCCCAGACTCCCATCTGTTGTCCCTTGGAACCCCCCCCCCCGAAGTCTCCCCTGGCTCTCCCCATCTGTAGTCCTTCTAGGACCGGCCTAAAGTACCCCCAGACTCCCATCTGTTGGCCCTTGGAACCCCCCCTAAAGTCCCCATGGACCCAGATGGGGTTGGGAGGGGAGACACTGTAGGGAGGTCCCTGAGGACAGATGGGGGGTCTGGGGAGACTTTAGGGGGTTCATGAGAGACAACAGATGGGGTTTGGGGGCTTATGGGGGTTCCCGATGGACATCAGATGGGGAAATGGGGGGACGTTAGAGAGGTTTTGGAGGGACCCCAATTGGGACTCTGGGGGGTTGTATAGGCTAAAGTACTCCCAGGACCTCATCTGTCATTCCTCGGGAACCCCCTAAAGTCCCCCCAGACCCCATCAATCCTCCCTCTGGAACCCCCCCCCCCATGGGGGCCTGGGAGTTACTTTAGGGGGTTCCAGAGGGATGACAGATGGGGTCTGGGGGGACTTTAGAGAGGTTCCAGAGGAACCTCAATTGGGCATGGGGGGGAGGTGTTGTATAGGCCTAATTTCAGGTTCCAATTAGGGACTGAAGATTTTGCCCCGACGCAAAGGGCTCAGCACAGCCAGGTGCACGCTGGGCTCTTTTGAAAAGCTGTTCCCGGTGGGCGCTCAGCCCCACTAACAGGAGTGGAATCACCAGCTACAGAGCAGGCCTGTGATTCACAACGGGGCAGCAGCTCTCTGAGAGGGGCCTGCACAAGGTGCTGGTGGTGCTGTGCAGTCGGTAAATCAAGAGCCTTTGCTTTCTTTGGACCTGACCCGACCCACGTGAGGAGGGTAGCTCATTGGAGAGCATGTCAGTGGCAGCTGGGCGTCCACAGCCAGCTCCACAAAGACGCTGGCTCTTGAAGTCTCTGAAGAATAAATATGTGAGACAAGAGATCTGTTGACCTCAGGCGACACCCTTCCCTCCGCTGGGTCTCGCTTCCCCCATCCAAATAACATGGCACCAATTCGTCTTTGTACCTGGCACTAAACCCAAGGGATGAGCTCTCTATCATTTTTATTATTGTTTGTACTAGAGGTCTCAATTGAGATCCCAGTCTCCTCATGCCCCTGAGAGACAGTCCCCTGATCTGAAGAGCTCACCCTGAATAGATCGGGGGGAAACTAAGGCATGGAGGAGGAACTGATTTGCCCAAGGGCAGTCGCAGAGTCTGGAATACAACCCAGATGTCCATGGCCCCACGTGCTGCAGCAGCCTGCCTTTCATGTAACTACAAAGTACTTAATAATTCAGTGAATAATTGCTGGCCAAGGATGTTCCTGGTTTGGAAGTTTCTCTGCCTGGGGTTTGCCCAGAGTTAAATCACATCCTTGGAACCCTTATTGCTGCCAGATCATTCACAGCTTATTAACCGTCCTGGCCTTGGATCTTAAATCAGGGCCCAACCTTGCATCTGCTGTTCACACCATTAGGTCCATCAACTAGCCTACATTCGACACACAGTTTTTGTATGGCTCTATGGGTTTGAAACGGTTAATATTAGTAACCCCCAGCTCTTATGGAGTTTTTCCATTCCAGATCCCAAAGCACTTGACAGATGGGGAAACAGGCACAGCTATTGAAAGTGATTTTCTTGAGTTTAGCTATCAAAACTGGAACCACAACCCACATCTCCTTTGTGTGTCAGTCCCCTACTCTAGCCACTAGGCCACCTGGCCTCCCATTTCACATATGTCATGGGGAATAAGCTATACCTCTAATGGCATACGGCACTGTTCAACTGCATCACTGCTATGGGTTGCAGCCATTTAACCACATGGAAAATCAAACCTCCTTCATCAACACAGTTAAACAGGGACCAAAATTGCACCTAGACCTGGCCTTTGATGGAATTAGAGGATCAAGCCCTGAGCGGTCTTTAATTTGCATTTAAAGTGCCAGGCACTTTCACAGCGCTGAAGAAATGATAAATAATCAGATCCAAACAAACTGGCTTCCTCTTGGAAGCTTCTTTTATTAAAAGAGGATGAAAAGAGGAGGAAATCCCAGCCAAGGCAGTTAAAACAAAGAGGGACTGCCCAGCCCAGCCACATGTGTTCAGGAAGGATGCTAAAAATAGCGGGCAGTCCCTGGAGGAAGGCTCTGATTCACAGACAGGGGAATCAGGAATGGAGATTGTAAACCCAAAATTGCCTGGATGTTGCAAATGAGTTCATTTGCCATGCAAACCAGGCATGGGGCTTTCAGAGCCTCACCATCTCTAGTGCTTTCCTCAGGAATTCTGCAACACGCATAGTTTTTTTCCAAGCCCTAGCTTCTGGAGTCAGGGGAATTCCTGAGAATCTCAGTTTTCGCTTACAACATAAAGAAGGTTTCTAAGCCTGATAATGGCAGAGAAATGCTTGAAAAAGTGGCATGAGGCTCAGAACCCTGCAGGTAAATCAAAAGAGTCGCAAATGGATTTTAAACTAGCCTCAGGAATTTTTTGAAACCTGACTCCTGAGCTTTGACCTCTCTTTGGGACTGGCAATGCTTCTTCCAGGAATGTCAGGCTTATAAGTGGATCAAGGAGGGATTCCCCTATTTTAGGGTCTGGGTTCTGATGTCCTAACACCCAAAGTAAATAATAGCATTTCCCATGATGAAGGCACCATACTGGAATTACCAAATTAACCTCACCTGCAAGATCAGTGGATGAGTACCATCGTTCCTGTTTTACAAATGGGGAAACTGAGGCACATAGCAGGGATGTGACTCATCTAAGTTCCCACAGTGACACGAAAGAACACCCAGGACGCGAATTCAGGATGGGCCGTGTCCCAAGCCTCCATTCTTCCCTCAGGGCCACACTGACAGCTCTCTGTGACTCCCCTGACATTCAGCATCCAGTCTCATTTTAAGGCAGTTTAAACCATGGGACAAAAGATCAAACAGGGGTATCAGTGAAGTGTTTCTTGTGGCCTAATGAACGATGCACTACGGTGGGACTCAGGAACTCTAGGCTCTGTTGCCATCTCTACCACGGGCTAACTTCACTACTCTGTGCCTCAGCTTCCCCACCTGTGGCTAATGTCACTGACCTTTTCAAGCTCTCTGAGATCTACGGCTACATTCTCACTAGTTTATTGGGAGCATTCCCTCATTCGGGCTGTCTCAGCCCTTACTTCCCCTCAGTTGACACCTTCAGCCATACTGTGCCGAGCCAGCAGAGAGACTATTGTCTTTTTCTGTTTGTCTGAGAGCAGTTCGGCCTCGCCTAGCACTCCAAGCATTCCTGGAGCCACACGGAAGTAGGCAACTCCTGAAATGTGATCCTCTTTCGCCATTCTCACCTGCCCTACTCACTTCAGCTTGGGCAAAATTATGCATACACAGCCACATTAGCCACAATCCCAGCTCCTACCCCTCCTTTGGGTCCCCTTCATTGTGAGGTCCAGCATATCATGAGCTGTTTGGGCCCCGAAATACGTCTTTCCCGCAGCTCTGTTGTATAGCACCATCTCCATGCAACTTGGTGACAAGAGTTTGATTCAGGGTTGCAGTTTGTCGCTGTGTTGCATCGTGGGCTTGGTTTGTTTTACACTGTGCAAACAGCTTTGGTTTCTATTGCATTGTGTCCTCCGCGTGGTGCTGCATTGTGCGTTTGTTAGGTGTTGTGCGTTCAGTTTTGTGCTGCCTTGGGTACTCCATCTTGTGTCTTTGGTGTTATGTTGTGTGCTCAGGTTTGTTGTTGCAATTGCATGTTTGGTGTTGCATTCTGTGTGCTCAGTTTGCATTGCACTGTGTAGTCTGGAGATGTTGTGTGTACAGTTTGACGTTAGTGTGCCTTATCTGCTGTTGCATTGGGTGTACAGTTTGCTGTATTGCCGACCCTGAGCAGTCACAAATACGAAGTTGGGGGGCTCCTCAAAATCATGAGATTGGCTTAAAAATCATGAGACAAAAATTACAACTTTGGGATTTTTATTTGCCTTCTGCAGGGATTTGGTGCCTCCCCCTTCCCTTTTTCCTTCCACCACACAGCAAGATACTATGTATCCCCCATTTTCTCCCCCACATCCCATAGCCAATCTACCATGTATCCTCTATTTCCCCATTCCAGTTTTTCCAGGTTTCACCAACATCCCTACGGTTCTACCCCCTGATATCTAGAACATACTCGAAAATTGTGGAATGGATTGGAGGCGGCAGTCAAAAGTTATTGCGTTATAGACAGACTAACAGAGAAACTCTGTTGATAGACCTCGCTTGGCTCAGCCAGTAACAGTGGCAGATTTCACTTTCAGGTGGGCTCATGGGCTACGTTTGTCTCTAATCCACCCGTTTTTCTGCTTGCTGCCACTTGTGCAATCTTATCACTGTTGGTGCAAGAACCTTCTTCTCTGCAGCCTGGAATCACCTCCCTCGCCATCTCACTGGGAATCAGAAAACCCTTCTTGGTTCCCCTGCCTGCAGAGGTTAAAGTAAGGGGGGGACGCACTGGAACACAGTTCTGGGGCCCACAAATTTGAGGGGCCAGAGTTCCAGGGTCTCTAAAAATAGAAAAATTCGGCAGAACACATGTTCCGCCCTCCCCTGGCTGCTGGCAGGTCCTACGCCCCACCGTTGTTAATCACAATACTTATTGTGTTATGCAGTGTTTGCTAGTTTGTGACAATAATTGCTATAGATATAAACACCATATAAAATTATAAATATTTTTATGGAGCGATAACTGATGCATGTGCTACTGAGAAGTGGTTGCAAATGCCTACCTGGGCTGGGGCCCACACATGCATGAAGGGGGCCCAGACAATACAGGAAGGGGGCCTGGAGATTAGGAGGGTTCCGGGGCCCATCAAATTATACTTTAACAACTGCCTGCCTGCACTGTTTTAATGTCACCCTTCCTCCATCATGACTTTGTTTGACTCTGCAAAGCTAAGCGCAAACACCACCACACCTGATTTGGACTGGTGAGCATCCAAATCCTCCGTCCCACTGACCCTGGAATTACACCTGACATGCTCTGATTGGCTGCCTGACCCACTTTCCCACCTTCTGGGGCAGAGCAACCCATCAGAGCTGCTTTAGGAAGAACACACTCTCACTCTTTCATCAGCAGCCCAAAGCCATCGAGGCTTTCAGAAGGGGGGGCACAGCACTCAGGAGGCAAAGGAAGCTAAAGAGCCCAGCAGGTCATAGGGTAACAGCATGGAGCCCCCGTAAAACCCAACCTGGGAAGGAGCACACAGGGGTCCCTAGAACTGCCCCAGCTCCATCCTGGAAGTGGCAAAGGAGACCTGGCTGAAGCCACACACTGGGCCAGGGAACGGGGGGGAAAGAATCCCAGGAGCAGAGGAGAAGCTGGGTGGGGGTGGGCAGATTGAGAGACAGGACTGATTCGGAGGTTGGGGCAGAATACTGCTGGTCGGGGAAGGACCGATGTGGTGTGAGAACTCCCACAGCAAGTGCCAAAATCGCTTGACCCAATACAGTTGAGTGAGTGAGCGAGTGGCACTAATTGTCACAAGCACATAGCACGCGCAAGTTCGAGAGGGGCGGCCGCGTTAGTCTTGGTCAGCAAAACAAACAAGGAGTCCTGGGGCACTTTTATAGACTAACAAGTTTATTTATCGCATGAGCTTTCGTGGGAGAAAATCCCATTTCGTCAGGTGCTTTGGAGATGGGGAATTTACAGAATGGGAGGAAGTTAAACGCAGGGAAATGTATGACATGCACAGGCACACACAGGGTAGGCGGAGGGCGGGGGGGAGGGTTTGACAATCAAAAGACAGACCCCAAAACACGATATTTCTTTAATCACATGACTTGTTGGGCCCCTCTTGTGATTTTGGGGATCTAACTCCTGATTTGTGCTCTCGTGAGGTTAGAAATACTGGAGACTGTGGTTTGTGTGGAGCAGGGCTGTGTTGTTTGTTCGTTTAGTCCAGTGAGAGAAAAGTACCCTGCTAGCTTTGTGATTCACTGGGGGAAATACTGCTACTAAAATGCTAGCCAATTATTGTGTTGCATCGTGTGCAATTCGATGCTCCATTGTGCATGCAGCTTTTGCTTGCTGTTGCATTGTGGGCACAACTTTTCTTCGGCCTGGCCCTGTGTGTTCAGCTTTCGTTGCAGCCTGCCTGCCGCTCACGCGACGTTGCCTTGCGTCGTTTGTTCTGCGCTGCGTTTTTGTGCCTTCCGTCTCTGTTGCCATGGGTGTTGCAATGCCCGTGCGTTTCCACGTCGCCGCGTCGGCCCCGCTGTTGTGCGGGGCGGCACGTTGCATGGCATGGCGCGTGCGGCTTTTGTTTGGCGAGGCAGTGTGGGGGCGGGTTCTGTTTGGATTTGCGAGATGCGCAGGTTCCCTTTATGGGCTGGGTTTGTTTTGCCTCGTGTGTGGGGGCAACGTTTGTTGGCTGTTGCACTCGAGCAAGGACAGCCAGGGCAGGGGGGTCGCATAATAATCAGTGACAGAACAGCCAAACCAGGCCCTGCTGCACAGGGGCCGCATTGGCTCTACCCTAACTTGAAACCTTCCTCCTCTCTGAATAATACCCAATGCCTCCATAGGCCCTGGCTCCCCGCTGCACCCTGGGAGTTGAAGTCCTCTTGTCCCATGCTGCCCGCATTTCCCAGCTGGGCAAACTACACCCCCCAGATTCCCTGGCCAAGCAGCTCCTGCGCTCCCTCCCCCGAGGCTCTCTGGGAGCTGCAGTCTCCCTTCCAGCTCCAGCCCAGCGCCTGATGGCAGCGAAAACTACAAATCCCAGCATCCTCCTGGCCTCCCCTTTCCCCCGCCCCCTGCTGGGCTGAGTGGTGTTGTTGTTGGTAAAAGGTTAGTGGAACAGCTGATTGCTCTGTAGGGTAAGAGACCTTCTTTATCTCCCGGGGGTGCCTCTGCTTTTCTCCTCCCCTCCGGCCCCTGCCTCCTCCTTCTCCCCTCCCTCTGCTGCTGCTGCCTGGGGGGGTCTGGGAGGGTTGGGGGGGCAGACTGGGCTTTTGGAGAGGGGCAGTTCCTTTTTTGCCCTCGGCAGCTGCACCCTGTAGCCTCCTGCCAGGGGCCCCTGGGGGGGGGACTCTCCGCCCCTCTCTCTGCATTGCCCCCCCCCCGGGGGGGTTTTTATGGAGGGTGGGGGGGCTCCGGCCGGCCCCCCCCCCCCCCCGATCTCTGCCTTGCCTGTGCTTCAAGGCCTTGGGATGCAGGGCTCCTTGCTGTAGGGAAGATGGGGGACCACCCCTCGCCTCTCGGAGGGTGCAGCCCTGGAGATGGGAGCCCCACCCTAGCTGTCAGTCCTCTTCGAGAACCAGCTTTTCCACTGCTCTACCCCATCTGCCTGGCTGCTGGGACAGGCCTGGGACCCACCTGTCTGTGCTACGATATCCCTGCTGACCCCCACGGATGCCCCGGCTTGGGAAGCACGGAGATTACTCTCCATGTCACCCCCTTGGCATTAAAGAATGGAGAATCCTTCCCATTCCTAAATTTGCAGCTGAGGCTGGTGCAGGGGGGTGATCTCTGTCTCCCCGCCCATGCCCCGTGTGCTGTTTCCTTCCCCAGCAGGCCTGTGGCTTGGGGTTTCCGAACACGAGTTTCCTTTGTTGTTTTGCTTTGGAGCGTTTGATTTTTAAAGCCTTTTATTCTTGGCAAAGGGGTTGTGAGGGGAGAGGTTCCCCGAAACCTGCTCAGGACTTGGATCTTTTCTTCTCTTGCCAAGGCAATTTTTCCCCCAATGGGAGCAAGCCTCATGTGAGGCTGGTGCGCCCTGTCTGTGTTGTGCAAGTCTCAAGGAATTATTCTCCCCATGTCTCTGGCAGCCAGGTGAGCTGAGACGCTGGATAGCAGCTGCTGGGGTTTGGTTTGCATGTGGCTGTTCTGCACTGGGACAGGAATGTGGCTTCAGGCACTTGGCTGGAGGATGGCCAGGAGATTCCAGGCAGCCATGCGCTGTCTGGGCTTGTGAGGCAGATCATGAGGTACCTCGCCCAGCCCACAAGCACCTTTTAGATGTGCAGGATTCCTATGACAGCGAGGCCATTGTGCTGTGTGCTGCATAGACACAGATCCAAAGAGTTCAGAGTCTGCTTAGACAAAGGGCAGGAGGGGAAACTGAGGCACCGGGCAGAGAACTGACTTGTCTAAGTTTACACAACAAAGCTAAGAAAAGAAGCCAGGTTTCCTGATGTCCGTTCTGCACTTTAACTGCAAGGCCGCCCTGCCAACCCCAGGATGTTCAGAGATTCATTTTGTCTCAGAGGAGGTTGGTAATAGCGGGACTCGTTAGAGGCGCTAATGCTTGTACGTAGTTCTTGTCATTGGTGGATCAGGCAGTGGTTTACAAAGGCGGTCATTATCAGTATCCCCATTTTGCAGATGGGAAAACTGAGGCATGGAGAGGAAGTGACTAATAAAAGGTTGCCCGGCAAAGCTATGTGTAAACTGGCACTAGACCCCCTGTCTGAGTGTTCATCCAGTTCTCTAGCCACTAGGCCATACTGTTGTCAGCAGATCTTCAACCTAGGTGTCACTGCAAAGGGGATTACAGCTGGTACTGGTGCGCTTTGGGCCGTTCAGATGTACTAGGACACTCACCATGCATGGTCTCCAGGGTGCGGAGAGTCCAATGAGGGAAGCGCCGAGGGCAGGGAAGGCACCAAGTTACAGGGCACCTCTGTCACATGGGATCATCAAGCAAGGATTTTGGCTCGTCCAGAGAGGAAATTGAGGTCCATGGTGATCCCCATTTGCCTTTGCAATGAACCCCTTTGAAGATATTTACAGCCTAACCATCAGTGCTGTATACAAGTTCCTGGGCTGTTAAGTTATAATGTAGACGTGATCTCGTCCCGGTCCTTGTAATGTTCTAGACAATCTCTTGTTTTATCCCCTGATTCAATTGTCGCTTCTTTGTGGTTGGGACCAGCATGTCTGTCTCCCCTGTCTGGCCTGTGACCCTGATAATGATGTTCTGTCCCTGCCGCTAAGCAGTCTTGGGTCTAGTTAGTGCTTGGAGGGGAGACCGTACAGGAAAACCCAGGTGCTGAGAGAACTGATTCTAGGGATAAAACAGTGGGTACCATTATCATCATTATTTCTGTTTTGGGGTAGCACCTAGGAGGCCCAGTCATGGACTAGGACCCCATTGTGCTAGGTGCTGTACAAATGGAACAAAAAGACATAATCTAAACTCTGCTGAACTGATGCTCCAGCAAGGGGCTGGAGCCACCGTCTTCCAGGTGAGATGTAAATTTAGGTCTGTCCTGCTGGCATTAAACATTCTTCAGCTGCTTTCCCAAGTGGCAGGGATTTGAACTTTTGTGTCAATGCATTCCCCCGCCCTGCATTCCCCAGTTGGGCATGAGACAGTCCTGCCAAGCCCACATGTTCAAAAATCATGGGTCAGGCACCTCAAAAACCATGAAAAAAATCTTTAAATCATGAGTGTATATAAAAACAATAGCTCTGGCGTTCTTTTTATTTGCCTTCTGCTTTGGGGGCCTTTAGGGGTCTGCCAGGGTCATGTTTTCTAGCTTTCTCCATGGCCATGAGGGCTAGAAACTTACTTTTCCTTTAAGAATGAAGGCTGAAATCGCAGCATTGGACACTTGACTCCTGGAGCTGGGGCTTTAAGGAAGAGTCATCATCGTGAGACTGGTGACAAAATCATGAGTTGGGCAACACTGGAGACTCCACTGCTTGTCTTCTGTCATGTGGTGTGACCCAGATACCGCTGGTCGGCCAGCTGGCATCACAACAGCGTTTCTTAAAGCCAGCGTGATTTCCCTTGTGCTGTAGCATCCCGGCCATTACCTGATGTCTTAGGGCTGCATTTTCTGGGGCTTAGTGGCTAAAGCAGTGGCCTGGGACTCAGAGACCTGGGTTCTTGTTCCTGGCTGACTCAGGCAAATCCCTTCCCTGCTTTGTGCCTCAGTTTCCCCATCTGTAAAAAGATAATGATGCTGACCTGCTTTTTAAAGAGCTTTGAGAGCTCTGGGTGAAAGGCACAACAGAAAAGCTAGTTGTTCCAATTAAGGTTGAGAACCCCTTTGTTGAAAGCAAAACAAACAGTGACCCTTTTAAAGACTAGCAAATTGATTTATCGCCTGAGCTTTCCTGGGTATAGTCCCATTTCGTCAGATGTATGAAATGGAAACTGTGTATGTAGGGGAATAGAGACATGCAGAGAAGGGGAAGTCACAAGGTCAGTTCAGACTTTTTCGGCAAACCGAGCCAGTTGTTTGATTCAAACAGTGTGAAACAACAGATGAGAAGGTGAGGCTGTGAATGGTGATTATGAATCTAAAATGCTGCCTTGGATTCTCTTGAAATGGGACATGCCTCATGCGGATACAAGGGAGGGTCAATGATCCAACTTTGGGCTCATTTGAACAAGGGGTTCCCAAAACACAGCCCTGGGGGGGAAACCAGCATTTCGTCAAAGCAACAGAGTCCCCCGGGGAGTGGGGGGCAGATTTGCACATATCTGGGTCTCGGATCATGTCTTGGACTGGCCCCCGCTGGCTCAGTTGCCCACCATGTTAACTCAGCTAGTGCGTGGCCCTGACTGCCTCTTGAGGGAGGCAATTTTGAAATCACAATCAAAGGAAAAGTTCGACCATCTGAATTAGGGGCTGCTAAACAGTTGTGTGCCAAAGACCTTGCAAGGGCATTGTGCCGAAAGACAGTTTCTAGCCATGGTGGTTGCGTGTGACTCGGTGGGTCGATGGGCTGGGCCGTGTTGACCCTGAGTTACTCCCCTCCAAGCATTGCAAGTTTGAAACCTGCCTTGGAGGTGATCTGAGGCTGAACTACCAGCTTCATGTCGAAGGGTTTCTGTTACTCCAGGGAAACGCAATCAGAGGAGCAGGGGCTCAGCTATGTTTGAAAAGACAAAGAATGACCAGGGAAAGCTTGTTACACTGTGCTGGGAGACAGAGGGGTGGAGAGAGGGATTAGGAGCTGTGATGAGGGAAGGGAGAATCATGGGGAGTGCGGTAAATGGGGATGAGTGGCAGAGAGGGGAGTGGGTAAGGGCTCAGGTGGTGGGAGGAACACAAGAGGGGAGACATGGGGATAGTAGGGCAAATGGGGAGACTAGGAGTGGGGGAGCATGACAAACTCTCTTTTCCCCCTCCTGGGCATGTATAAGGATCTTGGTGAGCCAAGGGACTTGCCAGAATGAGGTGCAGCTTTACAAAAACCTAGCTGGGATGGTTTAGTTGGAGTGGTCCTCTTTGAGCAGGAGATTGGACTTCTGAACAACCAGTGGCAATTGAGAAGCTAAAGGAGGACTAGGGGAAGATAAGACTATTGCAGAGAAACTACATTAATTTTTTGCATTGGTTTTCTTAGCCGTGGATGTGAAGGAGATTCCCAAAACCTGAGCCATTCCTTTTAGATGAAAAATCTGAGGAACTGTCCCAGATTGAGGTGTCATTAGAGGATGTTTTAGAATAAATTGATAAATTAAACAGTAATAAGTCGACCGGACCAGATGATATTCACCCAAGAGTTTTGAAGGAAATCAAATGTGAAGTTGCAGAATTACTAACTGTGGTATGTAACTTATCATTTAAAACAGTTTCTGTACCAGATGACTGGAGGATAGCTAATGTGATGCCAATTTTTCAAAAAGGGCTCCAGAGGCGATCCTGGCAATTACAGGCTGGTAAACCTAACTTCAGTATCAGACAAATTGGTTTAAAATGTATTAAAGAACAGAATTATCAGCCACATAAATGAATATGATATGTTGGGGAAGGGTCAACAAGGCTTTTGTAAAGGGAAATCATGCCTCACCAATCTACTAGAATTCTTTGAGCTGGTCAACAAGCATGTGGACAAAGATGATCCATCAGATACAGTGTACTTAGATTTTCAGAAAGCCTTTGACAAGGTCCTTTACCAAAAGCTCTTAAGTGAAGTAAGCTATCATCGGATAAGAGGGAAAGTCATCTCTCAGATCAATAACTGGTTAAAAGATAGGAAAGAAGGGATAGGAATAAAGATCAGTTTTCAGAATGGAGAGAGGTAAATAGTGGTGTCCGCAAGGGTCCATCCTGGGACCAGTGCTGTTCAACATATTTATAAATGGGGAAAGAGGGTAAAAGTAAGGTGGCAAAATTTTCAGATGATAGAAAACTACTCCAGATAGTCAAATGCAAAGCAGACTGCAAAGAGTTACAGGGGGATCTCATAAAATTGGGTGATGGGAGAACAAAATGGCAGCTGAAATTCAATGTTGATGCACATGGGAAAACATAATCCCAGCTACACATATAAATGATTCAGTCTAAATTAGCTGTTATCACTGAAGAAAGAGACCTTGAAGTCATTGTGGATAGTTCTCTGAAAGCATCCACTCAGTGTGCAGAGGCAGTCAAAAAAGCTGTCAGAACGTTGGTAATTATTAGGAAAGGAACAGAAAATACCATATTGCCTCTTTATAAATCCATGGTACACCCACATCTTGATTACTGGTGCAAATCTGGTCACCCTATCTCAAAAAAGATATATTGGAACTGGGAAAGGGCAACAAAAATGAGTGTGGGTATGGAAAAGCTTCCGTATGAGGAAAGATTAATAAGACTGAGACTTTTCAGCTGGGAAAGCAGGCAACTAAGGGGAGACATGACAGAGGTCTGTAAAACATAATGGATGGGGAGAAAGTAAAAAAAGGAAGTGTTATTTATGCCTCGTAACACAAAAACTAGGAGTGACCAAAAGAAATTAATAGGCAGCAGGTTTAAAATGAACAAAAGGAAGTATTTCTTCACACACTAGACAGTCAACCTGTGGAACTCCTTGCCAGAGGATGATGTGAAGGCCAAGATTAGAAGAAGGTTCAAAAAGGAACTAGATAAGTTCATGGAGGATGGATCCATCAATGGTTTTAGCCAGGATAGGTAGGGATTGCTGTTTGCCAGAGGCTGGGAATGGCCAACAGGATGGATCATTTGATGTTTACTTTTCTAGACATTCCCTCTGAAGCACCTGGCATTGGTCACTGTCAGAAGACAAGATACTGAGCTAAATGGACCATTGGTCTGACCCAGTATGTCACACCGCCCACCTTCCTTCTTTGCCTTCCAGCTCGATGAAGAGGATGGAGGAGGTGTCTCTGAGCAAGTCGCAGGCACAGGCCCACCCTGCCGTGGCCTTCCTCAACGTGGCCCGCACCTACGTTCCCAATACCAAGGTCGAATGCCACTACACCCTGCCTCCCAGTGTGAAGCCGTCTGCCCGCGATTGGATCGGGATATTCAAGGTAGTGGGAAAAGAGGGATGAGCGGAAGCTAGATGCCTTCCCTGGGGTCCCCCCTATTGCTCAGCCCCCCACGGGGAAGGGGGCACAGGCACAGCAGATATTCTGGTCAGGCCATGAATGAGGCTGAAATAAGGAGGCGCAGGATATCTGACTGGTTTCCTCATCCCATGGGAGGGAGAGATTGGTGGATAGAGGATTCCCCTCCTGCTGGCTTCTCTGCTGTCCTGTTGCACTGTGCGGGTGGGGCCCGCTGCTGCAGATCACCTTGAAGTTTACCCGCAAGTTGAACAAGCCTCTTGCTTTGCCCTGCATGGGACCTATATGGGGCGGCGTGGCCTAATGGCTGGAGCCCTGAACTGGGACTCATGAGCCAGAGTTCTGTTCTGGGTGGGTTGCCTTCAGCAAGTCACTCCTCTGTGTACCTCAGTTTCCCCATCTGTAAAACAGGACCAGCAATGGCCCTGTGTCACACCTAAGTACTGCTATCATTTTAGGCTGCGTCCTCATTGCCAAATGGCTACGAACCGCCCCCCAGCAGGTTCCTTGGACCCAGGTCCTGAGTGCCTGCTGCCCTATGTCAGACAGATCTGTGTGTGGACAGAAGAGGGGTTTGGTCTCAAACCTGAATCAGAGGCTGGGCTTAGCGGGTAGTATAGATGCCCGCAGGGCCCCCTTGCTGTGTTGACCGAGGCAGCCTCTGTCTCCCAGCCCTCCGATGAGGCCAATGACACCAGCCTGCTTGAAGAGCGCTAGAGAAACACGCAATTAATGCCTGGGCTTACTTACACCTGTATCTGTCCATCCAGGTGGAGGGCTCGTCCGTGCGGGATTACTACACCTTCGTGTGGTGCGTGGTGCCTGACGGAAGCACAGAGGGGGCTCCTGTCCATTCCAGCGTCCAGTTCCAAGGTGGGTGGGGGAACTCTGGGGGTTGGAGCTGCGGAGATCACATGGCTGGGGGTTGCAGGAGGGGCTCGGCTGCACATGGTGATCGGACGGAGAGTACCAGACAGTGAGCATCTGGAGCAATGCGCCAGCCCTGCAGCTTCCTATAGACCAGTCCCTGGTTGGTCAGAAAGCATGGCAGGGGGAGGCTTTGGGTTACAGAGGGTTTGCACTGTCCAGGCAGACCAAGGGCAGCTCCGTGACCTGTCCATGCCTAGGGTAGCCCACCTGAAAATGCCAAGGTCAGGGCAGGCTACGAAAGGAGAGCAGATTCTCTGAAATCGGTGCCTAACACTGCGGTTAGATTCTCCAACCAGGCACAAACAGGTCTTCTGACCCCCCATCCCCCCATGCTGGTTATAGAGAAACTAAAACAAAAAAATTACACATCTCCCTTTACTGCATTTCAGTCTCTGGCTACCAGGTGCAGAAAAGAGAGAACTTATTAAATCTCTATTCCCTTTACCAGAATGTTCTCCTGACCCCCCAGATCACCAGCAGATCATAAGCGTGGATCTTACCCAAAATACCATGCTGCCAGCCAGTCCTTCTGTAACTCAGACTAAAGGTTTATTAGAAAAGGAAGGAAACAAACGATAAGAGGAATGTTAACTGGACAGAGCAATCGCGTGCATACAGATGACCGTAAAGTCCAAATATATCAGATTCTCAGTGGGAGTGTGGCGTTGTAGGGTTTACAATCTGGTTTACATCCAGTACTTGGCTGGGTCGCAGGCCTTTGTTTCACATCGTCAGTTGTAGATGAGTTGATCCAGACTGAGGAAGGAAACAGGAATGAAGACAATTTGGAGATGGTGCAAGTCCCTCTTACGTCCCTTTATCATGCGGCTTGTCCCCAACCCAGCCACGCAGCACATGACAGGGAAAAGTCTTTTAAAACATCTCTGGACATGTTCCTACCTGGCTTGGTGACTCCTAAGTGTAGCCCCTGGGCTCTCTCACTACCTTTGAGTTCCCTCTCCCTCACCATGCTGGATCAGACCTGTGGAGCCATTCAGCCCAGTATCCCCTCCCTATGCACCAGATTAGGCCCCTGGGCCCATCTAGCATGCCATCAAGCCTCCAGGCATGTGGTTCTGTTACCTTTGGGGGTGCAGGGGAGGAGGCTGTGAGTGGGGACAGCTTGGCCCTGACATCTCATGGGGGACTGAGGACTGGGCCAGGAGCCTCCCTTGGCTCAGAAGAAAGATCCCCTGGTGTCTGGGGTTGAGGCCCCACCTGGAGGCATTCGGCCCCCTGGCAAGGACCTCACAGCGCTGGGGTGGTGGCACCTGAAGCTGGACCATGTCTGTCCTGCTGCAGCCAGCTACCTGCCCAAGCCGGGGGTCCAGCAGTACCAGTTCCGCTACGTGGACCGCCATGGCGAGGTGCGTGGCCAGAGCAGCCCCTTCCAGTTCAGCGAACCCCGGCCCATGGACGAACTCGTCACCCTGGAGGAAGACGATGAGGGCAACATGGACATGCTGCTGGTGGTGCCCAAGGCCACTCTGCTGCAGGTAACGGGGAAGGGGCAGTGTTTCCTAGTGGATGGAGCATCAGCTTGGATGCCCGGGCACATGGGTTCCCAGGGCAGCTTTGTACCTCAGTTTCCCCTGGGTCTGGTTTAGCAGGGGGAAAGGGAGAGGAATCCGCTGTTGCTCTGCCCAAGAGGGCCTGGATTGGCAGCTGGCCGTTCCCTAATCAAATCCAATCCCTACCCCCTCCTGCCAGGGTTTTTACCCCTGCAGGCCAGGCACTGGGAAATGGGGCGGAACCCAGCCTTGGCCCCTCCCCCCAGCACCTCCACCCCTTCTGAACAACCTCTGTTCTGTAATAAGAGCCCCCACTTCCAGCCCCCCCAGGGCCTGATCCCTCGCTCCACCCACCTGAGTTAACCCCTTGCTTGCCAGCGTTGAGGTGAGTCTGTGCATCTTCCCCTGTGCTGAGGGCCTGGGGTGAATGTAGTGCCTGCCCCTCGCTCACACTAAAAGCACCGCTTCCCAGAACCAGCTGGAGGAAAGCCAGCAGGAGCGCAGCGGGCTGCTGCGAGAGAAGCTGCGGCTGGAGGAGGAGGTGAAGGAGCTGCAGGCCCGGATCGAGCAACTGGAGGAGGCCTTGGGCACCATGCGGGATGAACACAGCAAGCTGGCCGAGCAGTACAAGGTGCGTGGGGTGCCCCCTGAGGGCACCAGGTGGTTTGAATCCTCCCCCCCACACCCGCTTTCCAGGTAAACAAGGATCTGAGGTCATCCCCACCCACTGGGCCACTGCCCATCAGGCCGGAGACAAACGGGCCCATGGATGGATGAGGGACACCCAGCTCCTGTGCTCAGACCACTGGGCAACACTGCCTCCTTGGAGATGCCCACCTAAGAAGGGACCTCACATTCCTTCCTGCACCCTTTCTCCCACCCGGCTTAGCCCCAGACCCCCTCTGCCCCTTGCCAGAGCACCCAGAGTGTGCTCATCCCAGGCATGAGACAGGATTTGGGACCCCTGACCCTGGCTCACTGCCCTGCCCCACCACCACATCTCCCAGGACCTCTCAAGTTCCCACGCAGCTGTGATGGAGGAGCGGGACGCGCTGAGCCGGCAGCAGGCGGGACAGCTGGCCCGGATCCAGGAGCTGGAAGAAGACATCGAGGCCCTCAGCGAGAAGGTTCTGCAGAAAGAAGTGGAGTTAGACAGGTGAGTGGTGGGGGGAACAGGCATAGGGGGTGTTAGGGTCAGTGCTGTGACCCAGCCAGGCTGCGGGAGGCAGGGCCGGGTGAGTAACGGCTGCAGCTTGGCCCAGTGAGAAGGACGGGGTGGCCTCCTCCTCTGCCCATGTCGGGATGGGTCCAGGCCTGGGATCTCACTAAGCAGACTGGGAGCTGGTCAGCACTCGGCCGGCGACCGCTCAGGCCAGACACAGCGTCCTGCGGGTAGGGGAAGAGGCCGTTCATTTGGGGTGCTTTCCCCCCGAGGAGGCTGAACTGGTGCCCAGGACAGGGTGGTGCTGCACAGGGCAGGGTGGGAATCTGGAGGAGGTGCGTTCTCCCCCTCGCCCGTAGGGGCGCAGACTCTGATGTGCCATGGGCGTGCATCTGTGGGGGGGTGCAGGGGGCTTTTGCAATGCTATGGCCGAGCCAGGCCCAAGCCATGCTGCTGACTGTAAAGACCCTGGGCTTCCCTCCAGCTGCCACCTGGCATTCTGGCCCGCAGCATCCCGGGAGGGCAGGGGCAGCGTGGGTCTGCTCAACCCACTCGCTGAGCCTCACCCGCTCCCACCACTCCAGCTGGCCATACCCTGAGCCTGGGCTCACCCTGCCCATGTGTCCCCCTGTTCCCTGGCCCCTCCCCAGGATGAAGGACACGGTGAAGTCTTTGGTGCGGGAGCAGGAGCAGATCCACCACCAGCTCAAGGAGGAGAACGCGGAGAAGGAGCATTACCAGGTGAGCCCTGCAGATCCGCAGGCTGGGGGGACTCGGGCTGGGGGCTTGTAGGGGAGAGTGGCTCGTGGCAGAGCTGGCTGGGGTGAGCAACAGAGTGGGGATCCCTCCCTTCCTCTCAGGCTCACACAGGAGTGGGGGTCCCTCCCCCCCCCCATCCCTCGCCACATGTACATAGAGCGGCAGGGTTTCCCTCTGCTCCTCTGGGGGCACTCCGAGGAAAGGGAGGTGGGTTCCCTCTCACCCAGGAGCCTCTGGGCCGGCACGTGAGGATCGTGTCCCCCACCCCCACCCGCACCCCCCCAGGTCAAGCTGCAGGCCTCGGAGCAGGAAAGCCGGAACCTGGCCTGCGACCTGCTGCTGGCCAAGACCCGGCATGGTGAGAAGGTGTCGCAGGCCCTGGTGCTGCAGGAGGACATCAGCAAGCTGCAGCAGAAACTGGCAGCCGCGCAGCAGAGAACGGTGAGTGCCCAGGGGTGGGGGGTGCCCACAATGAACCACCCCCTTGGTGCAATGGCACAGCCTCCCCCGCCCCTCTGCTTGGGTGTGTGCATCAGCCGGCCCACCCCCTGGAAAACAGGATTAGAATGGTGACACTGTTAAAGCAAGGGGATGGGAGCCAGGACTCCTGGGTTCTCTTTCCCTGTGGCGAGTGTCCTAGGGGTTAGGACAGGGAGCCAGGACTCCTGGCTTCTTTTCCCACTGACTCCTGAAATGCAGCCACTTCTGGGGCATGGAAAGCAACAAGGTAGTGTTTTATCAAGAAGGCAGCAGCCGGACCCCTGGTCACCTGAAAGGGCTCCTGGAGCCGAGTGACTGACAATTTCAAAGGTTGCTGCGAGGAGGAAAATCAGCTGGCTCCTCAGAAGGCCCAAATGGGATTTGAACCCAGGACTGAGAAGGACAACTATGACCAGCCTGGCACTAGCTCATAGAAGTTGGAGCCACCCTGCATCTCACGGTGTTGGCTGAGCTGTTTGCGTTGGTAACATCCTGCAGCAGGGAGTTCCGCATGCTAATGGTGGAGAGTTTTAACACTCTTTTATATCCCCTTCACTGTTCTCTTGTGACTGGATTTGGGAGTGGGATAAGGGGGCAAAGCCAAACTGGCCTCTTCCATCCCATTCATTATTTCCGATCCCCGCCCCCATTGCCTTTTTTCCCCCAGGCCCAGCTGGAAGCGCTGTGTGAACAGCTCCGCTCCACCCAGGACCTCCTTGCTGCCAGCCAGCAGAAAGTGGTGTTGCTTGGCGAGGAGCTGGCCAGTGCCTCCTCCATCCGGGACCGGACCATCTCAGACCTGCACAAGAGCCGGCTAGAGTCGGCCGAAACCAACATCAAGCTGGCCGACATGACACTGAAATGGAAGGAGGGGAAGGGCCAATGGTGGAAGGAGAAAAGCAACCTGCTGCAGAGCATAGAGGTACCAACCCCTGCCCCACTGGGCCCCTCCCTTGAGCGGCTGCATCCGCTGCTGGGATGCAGCCACCTCTGGGGTGGGGCGCTGCCGCTGCTTAACCATTTAGGATAGGAAATGACGGCGAGTCCCCTTGCTGGGCTGGTCTCAGCAGCCAGTGGACAAGGAGCTGGCCGAGTATATCCAGGGCTGGGAAAAGGTCCCCAACCGGATCTGTCGTGACCCACACAATGCTCAGGACTTGGTTTAAGTCTCAGCCGAAAGCCCGTAGCTCCAGGACAGCACCCCCTAGTGCTGCACTGGGATAGGCAGAGGAGAGCGCCCCCCTACCCAGATCCGTGAAGCACAGCGTGAAGGGAGGGCACCCTGTGCAACCCTCCCTGCAGCCCGGCACCCCCTAACCCCATGCCGGGGTGAGGTCAGGCTGAGAAAGTGCCCTCTGCTGACCCTTCCACCCAGCTGCACAGCGCCCCCTAGTGCTGCACGGGAGCATAGGTGCCAGCCCTGACTATAAGGGGAGCGCGCCCCCTGCCCCGCTCCCTACTGCACAGCGCCCCCCAGTGCCATGCCAAGTATCTGTAATCCTTCCATCCAAGGGTAGATGGGGAGATGTGCTGGGCTCCCCACGGCGGGCGAGCACCACCCCTCCCCCCCGTGAGCCCCCCCGTGCCCTTGGCAGGCGGAGAAGGACAAGATCTTGAAGCTGAGCGCCGAAGTGTTGAAGCTGGAGAAGAACCTGCAGGAGGAGCGAGCCCAGAAGCAGGCGCTGAAATCTGAGCTGTCCCACGAGAGGGACTCCAGTCTGGTACGGCCAGTGCGGGGCTGGGCACTGCACCAATGCAAAGGGGGAGGCCCTGGCATGGGGAGGGGGGTCCCTGCCCTGTAGTGAGAGGGTCTGAGCTATGATGTGGTTATCCCTTCCCTATAGGAAGAGGGACCAGAACCATGTTCTGGAAGCTTTACTCCCAAAGCCACACACTGGTGCTAGGGGGTGGGACGAGGAATTGGGTCACTCATTGGTTCTCGGGGTTCAAATGTTTTTGGTAGGGAGATTCCCTTCCCAAGGCTGAGACAGGGCCAGCCATTGCCAGGTGCCCTGCACTGGGACAGTTCTGAGGGTCCTCTCTCCCACACCCCCAGGTGCAGCTGTCAGAGAGCAAGCGGGAACTCAAGGAGCTGCGTGCGGCTCTGAAGGTGGCTCAGAAGGAGAAGGAGCAACTCCAGGAGGAGAAACAGGTTGGTGTGGGCTGGGGTCCGGGCAAAGGGGGTCCAGAGTTGGACCCTGGAGCAGGCGGGTCTCAGCCCTCACTCGGCCCAGGCTCCACGGGGAGCCAAGGAGTTGCCAGGAGGGGGCGACACGAGTCACATTCCCTGTAGAGGGGCTGGGTGGGGCCCTGGGACAGGCAGAGGCCCTGCAGCCTGGGCAGTGGTTGTGGGGCAGGCAAAGTACCAGCCTCCCCCCTTGGGTCCCCACCCAGTCTGCCCGTGGCCTGGTACCCAGGGAGCAGGCAGGGCTGATTGTGACCATGGCATGCGGCCCACCCCCCAGGAGCTGCTGGAGTATGCCCGCAAGCTGGAGGAGCGGCTGGAGAAAGTTGCTGATGAGAAGTGGAGCGAGGTGGCAGCGGCCGATGAGGAGGAAGCAGTGGCCACGGCACTGAGTGTGTAACACGCCCATCCCGACACTCCCCCAACCCCCCTAACCTCCCCACACACAATCCCATTATTCCCATCCTCCCACCTTTGTTACCCCCAGCCCTGTTACCCCACTCCCATTACCCCTGTCCCCACACCCCATTTCCCTCCCATTACCTCCGTGCCACCCACCTGTTACCCACCGCATCCCATTACCCCCAAGCAACCCAAAAGGGCTGGTTACACTCTGCCCCCAGCCTGCTCTGCCCCATTCACTGACTCACTCTGTGCCCCTGACAGTTACCCCCTCACTGTGACCCCAATCATCCCCCTACTCTGCCCCAAGCCCTGGGACCCCCCTGTCCCCACTCTCACTGCTTTGTACACACTCCACTCACCCCCCCTCCTCACACCCCCAACATCAGCCTGTGCTGCTCCCCCCACCCAGAAGCACCTTCCGTCCCCCATGCCCATTGAAGCCAGAACTCTGGAACGTTGTCCCTCAGGGTTACCAACACAGCCCTCTTCTGGTGACAGCTGTTCCCTCAGCTCCCCCCCATTGCCCTGCCCTCCCACCCATCCCGCCCTGCCCAGCAGGGAGCACTGGCTGCCCAAGTGACCCTGTGGCCTGCCCCCAGGCTCCCTGGACTCTCCCCTCTCGGACTCGGAGGATGAGTCTCCCGAAGACATGAGGATCCACCCTCAGCTGAGCCCCTACAGCCTGTGTGACAACCGGGCGGCCACCAAGACCCCGCCGTGCCTGCGGGAGCCCATGCACAAGGTGGTGATCAGCCAGCCTGCCCCCATCACCACCCAGATCAAGCAACCCGCCGAGGATAACAGCTCTGACTCGGTGAGTCCCTGGGGAGCTCGGACCCCTGAGCGTCATGCAGCGTGGAAGGGGGAAACTGAGACACAGGGGCTTGTGCTCCGTCACAGCGAGCCAGGGCAGGGGTGGAAATAGAACCCAGGAGTTCTGGCTTTCAGCCCCATGTCGGGGCCATCCGATGTCACTTCCCTTCCCATGGCCCAGGCAGAACAGCAGGGACCCCAGAACAAGGCAGCACCCCTCACCCTGCCCCTGCCCCATACAGTGCGGTGAGTTCACCATCCTGTGAGCAGTAGACCTCACAGCGTCTCGTGTGGAGCCCCCAAATCAAGCCCAGTTATTACCTAGCCTGTTTCTCATGGCTGTGCCCAGGGACCAGCCGAGCCTGGTGTGGCACGAAGGTCCCACATGTTCCCTGCCTCGTCTTTCAGGCTCCCAGCTTCTGATCACTGGAGCCTTAAAGCCCAGAAGCGGGTAGGCTGGGGTTTGGGTTGGCAGGAGGGGCTAGGCCCCCCAACCTCCTGGAAGGGTTTGGAGAGCAGAATGGGGGGGCAGAGGTATCTGCCACTCCCCAAACCCTCCAGCATTTCCATCCACTGCATCCCTGATAGAAATAGGGTCAGGGTCCCTGCTGGAAGCCAGCCCCAGAGCTGCCTCTAGCAAAAGGCCAGAGCAGCTGGTCCCTGCTGTCCGATGGGAGCCCATGCTGGACCAGGATGGTGAGGAGAGGGGGCATCTGTGCCAGGCTGGGGATTGGGCCCACATTTGAAATCTTGGCATGTCCCACTGAAGTTATTGTTCATTCATGGGGCAGCTTCTTCCTACAGCCTGCGAGGAAGGGTGGGCCTGTTAGATCCGCCCCTGTAAAATTTTACAAACCTCTGTTGAATGGCATGATAAAATACACAGTAACATTAACGGCCTGGAGGAAATAGGGGGTGCCGGAGACAAACCCAAGACGACTGGGAAGCTCCTGGCTGTGCTGGTGTGTTCAGATACAGCTCCAAGTGTTGGCGGGGAGTGGTCCCCGATGCATGCTCCCTCCCTCCCAGTCACACATCCGGGGTAGCTAGACGTGGCAGCTGGACCAGACCCTGTATATGACCAGAGTGACTGATGCCAGGATCCAAAGCAGCCCTGCTCACAGGAGCCATACAGAGAGCTGCCAGGAGCAGCCCACGTGCATGGCCAGGGATAGAACTCATACCCCCATGCTGCCAGCCCCCTGCCACTGGAGGTGAAGGAGAATCCCCATCTGCCTGCAGTGTAGGGCCTATGACACATAGCAGGACTGTTCTTACTGCATCCAGCAGAGAGCAGCCAGGCCCATGCCAGCTCACTGCTCGGGGAGCCCAGTTGCTTGGTGGGGGGGACAATCACTATGCCATGTGAGAAGCAGCCCCCATGTTGGACTCTGGTTCCCCGGGGCTCTCATCCCTTCTCTCTGCAGGAGGCAGAAGACGAGAAGGCCGTGCTGATGGCCGCCGTGCGGGGTGGAGGAGAAGAGGCCAGTCTGCTGCTTCCCGAGCTGGGCAGTGTCTTCTATGAAATGGCCAGGTGAGAGGGTCGGCTGCGCTGGGACCCGTAAGCAGAGCAGGGGCTGTTTTTTTGCCCCTGAACCCCATTATGAAGAGGGACCAGGGGCAGGATGGAGAGGAGGCAGAAGTGGGGGGTGGGTAGGAGAATGAAGGGGATCCCTGGAGGAATGGAAGGAATGGGGAGAAAGATGGAGGGGAGCAGAGTGGGGGGTGGGGTAGGAGGATAATGGGGAGCAGAGTGGGGGCTGGGGAAGAAGACAGGAGAGATGGGGGGTTCAGGAAATGGGTGGGGAAGAGGCTGGAGGGGAGCAGAATGGGGGGCAGGAAAGTGGGGGATGGGGGCAGCTTCCCAAGCCGCCTCCGAGTTAGCGCAAATATATAAATTTCCCCGTGGGCGCGGGGAGCTGGTGACTTTTACAGCCAGGGGCCATAAAAGTGGCAGGCGCGGAGCCGGGAGATGTACGGCCATGTCAGGGCATTTCTGAATCAATTTTCAGCATCATTAGATTCCTTTCTCCTGCAGACAGAAGCAGGCGGGGGGGTGGGGGGTGATTTGCAAGTGAAATAGATAGAATCACCCAGATGCCAGGCAGGGGGTGGGAGGCCGTTGTGCACCCAGCCCCATGTGCAGGGAGATGGGGGTGCATGGGACGGGGAAAGGGTAAGGTAGGTGCAGGTGTGTTCAGGGAGGACAGATGGATACAGGAGAGAGAGTTGGGGGCATCAAGGGGAGGAGTGGGGGGATTAGGAGGGCGGGGGGGATGGGGTGGAGATCAGAGGAAGGCAGGGTGGGAGGCGGTCAGGGTAGATGATGGTGTTGGAAGGGCATGGGGGGTGCAGGAGGATGGGGCAGGGTATTGTGGGAGGGGAGGTGCGGTGGGATGGGATGGGATGGGGCAGGGTGAGTGTAGGGGGATGAGAGAGGATGGGGCGTCAGGAATAAAAGGAATTCTGGATTGGGAGAGCACTGCTCCCCTTTGAGAAGGGGGGGCAGCTGCGCTGTGGAGAAGTGGGGGGCAGGCCTGTGCAGGGAATTGGGGTGCTCAGTGTTCTGCAGAGTATGACGGGAGGGGATTGTGAGGGGCTGGGGATGTGACCCACTGCTGGGACGTAGAACCACAAACCAGGAGGCAGGATGGGAACAGCAGGGGTGGGAATTGGGTAACCCATAATAACCCCCCTGCCCGGCCGTGCCCTCTGTGCAGGGGCAGCTGTGCCTGGGCCCCGCTTGGGGGTGGTGGTGATGCCTTTTAGGGGTGCCGACCCCCTGTCTCTCTTGCCCCTCTGCAGCGGCATCACAGGCCGCCAGCCGTCGGACCCGGGCCCTTGCGGGATGGGCGCCTCCCTGCTGGACATGCCAGCGTCCCCCAGCCTGTGGAGGGAGTGCCCCATCTGCAAAGAGCACTTCCCCCTGGAGTGCGAGAAGGAAGCTCTTGAGGAGCACGTGGATAGCCACTTCTTCTTCAGTGCCCACGACCCCTTCGCCTTCGAGTGACGCCCCTGGATCCTGGGCTCAGCCCCCCTCCTGCCGCTCCCCGGACCCTCTTGTCAGGCCCTGCCCACCCGGTTCGCCCCCTAGGAACCATGCCAGGGTGCCATGGGCTCCCCAATCCCTGGGGGGGCGTCTGTCAGCAGGAGGTGGAGGGACTGGGCAATGGCGCCTCCTGACGGTTGTTCCCCACAGGTCTGTAGGCCTGAGGTCTCCAGCTCCCACTCTGCTGCCTTAGGGTGAAATAGGGTGAGTTGCTTCCCCCTCCCCAAATATGCGGTTGGGCCATTGCAGGTGCTGAGTCCCCATCAGCTGGAGTGGGGGGGGGGCCAACATGCACATCCCTTAGCTGGGGGGGGGCGCTGTGTGTTGGGGCAATAGGAATCCCTGTGGGGTGTTCCCCAACTCCCAGCTGCCTCCTGGGACTGCTGCTCAGAGCCAAGGGGGGCTTTCTGGGAGATTTGGAGCAGGGCTGGGGGCTGCCTAGGGATGCACTGTCGTCCCCGTGTTTCCCCCCCCCCCCCCATATTTGCCCCGTGCAAACACATTTGCTCTAGAGGCAAGGTGCTGGGACCTGCTCGGCGCTGGATTTTGGCTGGGATGGAAGTGGGGGTTCCGAGACAGCCGGCCAGGTGGTCCCTTTCGAGGGCAGGCAGATTTTCAGGGCTCTGGGTCAGGGCAGGAGGTCAGTGAGAGGAGAGCAGGGGAGGGGACTGTTTGGGGTTCAGTTGCCCCATAGTAAAAGCTAAAAGGGGCCTGGACTTTCCCAGGCCCCCCACCCCATCCCAAAGGCTGGTGCTCAAGGCTGCCCCCTCCCTGTCTACCAGGGGTCATGGCCCCACGTCCAGTTCTGCTCCTCTGGGCCCAGTCAACTAGCCCCTGGGCCTCTGCCTGGGCTTGCGGTTTCCACGTGCAGGCTAGTGAATGTAGCTGCTGTTGTAAGGGTTCACACACCGCACCTCCCCCATGCGACTCAGTTTCCCTGGCTGAGACCCCGCCCCCATTCCACACACGCCACCCATGGACAGCGGCCATAGACTGTGGTTGCTTGGCCCCACAGCAGGCCGGCACACCCCAAGAGCCAGCCGATAATGCCAGGAGCGCACCGCTAACGACCACCGATGCATTAGAATGTCAGCTGCATAAATAATTGGCCTAACGGGCTGCCCGTTGGCTCCTACCATTCGTCCCCGTCACTTCCCACGTGGGGTTAATGGGGCCCAGAGGAACCAGAGCCCCCTGCGCTGAAAACTTTTCCTTCCTGGGGACCCCAGTTGGGGTGGAAGCAAAGTGAGAGGGAGGTGGGGCTGGGCCAGGCATTGGGTAGAAGGTGTTTCCCAGGGCCGAACCTGGGCCTGGCTCTCTGTCGAAAGCGTTTATGACCTACCCCCCCTTGAGCAGAGTGTGATGGGGCAGGGAGACTGTGGTCCAAGAACCCCCCTGGCCAACTTGAGAGCTGACAGTCCCTCAGGGATGTGGGGGGCACCAACCCTAATATGACCTCTGGGAGGCAGCAGGTGGGGCAAAGCTCTGCCACAACCTGTAAAATGGGTTTATTTTTCACTTTGTTTTTTAAGCGGACTTGTCCGTTATTATTATTAGTACCATTATTTAGGGTCCCCCTCCGCCGGGTCTCTGCGTCTCATAGCTGCTCACTATAGCATGCTCAGTAATTAGCGTTGATTTGCAGTCCGTTTGCTTGGTTTCCGGGAGGGGGCGGGAAATCAATCCACCCCCCCCAGCTACCTTGTACATACCTCCCCTCCTCCTTTGATTATTCTCATGCAGTTGCTTTTCGTATTCACGGTTGCAATTCCTCGTATTTTTATTTTTACTTTTTAAAAAATATAATCCTGTTGGGAGTCTCCGTTCGCCCTCGCCTCTTCCCGAGGGGTGAGAGGGAAGGAGAAAGAAGCCAGGCGTCCGACTAGCCCCTGAATTCTCAGTCTGCGTGGGAGGAGAGAGAATTCTGTTAATGATTGTGCCTTTTGAATGCAGGAGAGGGGATGGCAGTTTTGATCACTGGTTTACAAACACTCTTCATTTTGTAACTAATTGTGGTGTGCAGCTCTCCCCTGCTTTTCCCCAGTCCCACTTCACCCATCCCTGGCCTCTCTGGTTCTTTTTTTTTTTTTTTTTTTTTTTCTTAAAAAAGAAAAAAATATTGGAGTGTTTAAAAAAAAAAAAAAAAAAAAAGACAGCTATGGTCCCCAAACGACAGAGCAATAAAAAAACCGGTGCACCCTCTCTCACACGTGCACACTCACACACACACACACACACACACACGCGCGTGCGTGCAGTCCATGTATAGTGTGTATATATATTTATATTACATGTCTCAGCTATTCTAATAAAATCCAGTCTCTTCAAAGCTTTGCCTGATTTATGGTTTATAGGGCACCGTAAAACCTCGTGCGGTTCCGCCAGATCTCTGCCCTCCGAGCTCTGCCAGACTAGCTGGGCTGATTTTTACTCACAGGAGTAAAAGGTGAGGTCCATCCCTGGGCAGCCGAGGGCAGTGAGCAATGCTGAGTCGGCAGCCAAATCCCTTTTGTGGGGGTGGATATGGAAGGAGAGCTACTGAGGCAAAGCGTGCCCAGCCAAGGAAGATCTTTGTTTCTAATGCCCCTGCTTATGTTTTGATCCTGTCCTGCCCAGCTCTCCCTGGCTCCAGTGAGGCTGCCAGTCTGTACAGAGCTGGGCAGGGTCATTGTGCGCAGAAGATTGCCAAGGTCTCACCCCTGCAACGTAAACACTTGGGAAATGAATGCAGCATTCCTGGACACCAGGACGACATCAACATTGTGTTTGGGCCCCCTGCCCAGCTGCTGCAGACTTTATGGATTGAACTCAGGGCAGAGTCTCAGGCTGCCTGGGGCCTGATTCTGCCAGAAAGCTGCCTGACCCCGGGCATGTCTCAGTGGTGCCAGATCTAACCAACTAATCTATGATCCTGTCTCGGAGACGGGTCAGTACCGGAGGCATGAGAGGAAGGTTGAAGGACTGACAGCTAGAGGCCCCCAGCTGAAATCAGGAGCGCCGTTGTACTAACAGGGCATGGATACAGAGCAAGACAGCCCATCCTAGATATTTGCAGTCCAAACATGCGGAGGAGAGGGGAAACTGAGGCACGGAGCAGGGAAGCGACTTGTCCCCAGTCACCCAGCCAGTTAGTAGTAGAATTAGGAGTCGCTTGCCAAAATCCTTAGAGGCCTAACCACTGGGTCACACTGCCTCCTTGTGGGTTTGTGGACAAGGTCATAAAATGTCGGCACGTGGCTAGGAGATCTTCCTGGACTACACAGGTGCTGCAGGAAGATGCACTGAAGCCAGCCCAGCCCTAGCGGTGCTTTCTCTGGGGCGAAACAGAAAGCTGGGGTCTTGATGCCTTGTGGGGGGAGTCCTAGAAAAGCCCCCAGGAGCAGGAAAATTCATCCCCGGCCAAAGTCCAACAGGCAACTCAGGTCTGCCTCCATCAGTCCACTGCTCCAAACAGGCTTCTTCATCATTCTTGGCCCTAAGCCGCTGTGTGGCTTTTAACAATGCCACATCCCACCCCAAGGGTGGCCGCATCTTCATGGTGGACCCTATCATCCTTTGTCTCCCATGCCTCCCCGGTTTGCATGAGGTCCTCCGTCCAACCCTTTGGGCTGTGTTATACAGGAGAGCAGCTCCTCAGGTCCCCTTCAGGCCTGAAATATCGCTGGCACTGCCAGACTGAGAGATGGGGTCCTGTGCCTGGATGCTGGGCCTGGGCCCCCCAATAGCCAGTCCCAATTGTACCCTTCCGACCATCCTGGGGGACGTTGCCATTGGCTAAGCATCCACAATGCACTGGTACTAACTGGCCCCATCACTGAGAGCTACATGGGCCGTGGAGACGGCTGTATCCTCACTTCCCAGGAGTGGGTCCCTCCAGGGCAGGGCAGCATCATGCTGGCCCAGTGAGGCCTGGCCAGGCTGGGTCAGACCCAAGATGTGTCCTGTCTCTGAGTGTGGCTGGCGCCAGGCTGCAGAAGAAGATGTAAGCGTGCCCCAGCAGCTGCTGTGGGCTAATCTGGGCCCCTGTTGTAGCTGATCCTTGTTGCTTGTTAAACCCTGAAGCACACGGTTTGATATCCCTGCCCACAGCAGTGTGCAGCATCTAACTGGTTATTCCTCTTAGCGACAGAACTGGCCGGCCCCTTGGGGAGTCTCGCAAAGTGGCAAGGAGTTCTGCTGTCCACTTGCACCTGCTGTGCAATTTCATTGAACATGCCCTTGTTCTTGGTGGGTGAAAGGCAGGTTGGGGCTCCAGGCGCTGCTGGTCCCGAGTGCAAATTGCCCTTAGGAAAACAACAGGCATTTGGCACCAACAAGAGAATGAAGAGTGTCTGGTCTAGACCCTTTACAGCCCAGTTACTCAGATCCCCACCCAGGCCGGGCTGTGTGATTAAACACTGGGCTAATGAAGCTGGAGATTGGACTAATGAGATGAGTTTGGTTTGTCGTGGCTGGGATGCTGCTGTTGCAGGTGCCCCAAGGAGTTGGCAGAGGAGGCGTGCTATGGATCACCCGCTTGCCCATGGGCCAGGATGCAGCTGGGAACCTCCCAAGGGGATAAACTCCAGGGAGTGAGGGCTGGAGGTAGAGTCACGCAGGAGGCACTGTGCTTGAGTCTGCTGCTCTCTGTTTGGGAGAGGAAGATCCCTGAGATGGGCCAGGATCATACCCATCAGATAATGCCTGCACTCTGCTTCCCTTTTCAGGCTGCTTTCCCTGGGTGCCCATCATAACTGAGTCTTCCTATTCATTGTTATTACAGTTGTACCCCAGAGCCCCAGGATCAGGACCCCACTGTGCCAGGTGCTGTATGTTATTTAACAGGTGCATGACAGCAGTGTCTAACAGCCACAGTCCTGACTGAGGACCCCACTGTGCTAGGTGCTGTACAAACACACAACTAAATGAACGGGCCCTAGCTGAAGGAGCTTCCAGTCAAAAGCAGTCGAGAAGTGACAGGTACAGATGGGGTGGGGCGCACCAGCCACTGAGTTCATGTTGCTCACTGTGATGAACAGCAGTTTCAGCCCCCCACTGCCCACTATCTGGAGAGCCTGGGAGAAAACACGAAGGTGCTTCATCCACAGGGATGCCTCTGGATATGCCCCAGTTCTCCCTAGAACCTTCCTTGGGGATTAAGGGGTGACTCCCTCTTTGATCCTCCTGTTGATTCCCCCCCCCCCTCAGTGTTTGAATCCAGCTGTTCATGGGACCACTCCTATCCTCCCCCCACAAATAGCAAAAGGGAATGCGGGAGCAACCGGTGCAGGGCTGAAAGCATCTTCCACAGGGATCCGGCCTCTCAGCGCTGGTGCGGATAACGACAAAATCAATTTTTATCACCCCTTGGCTTTTATGGCCCCTTTAAAATATAACAGCAAATCATTGAGGAATTCATTACCCCCCCCTCCTTCCCCACCACCACCACCCACACCCTGGCTCCCACCCCCCATCCCCATCCCCTTTTCTTTTTTTTTTGCCTGGTGTATGCGTGTGCGTAATTTTATTTAATTAGAAATGTAAAATACAAAGGCCCAGCGGGCAGGTGAGGCAGGCTCAGGGCGGGGGGAGAGGGCAGCCGGGGTTGAATGATGGTCCAACGAGGCCCTGATTTACAGTGGTACAGATGGAGGGTTCGCCTTGTACAGCCAATAGTAATGGAGTGTTACAATCCACGTCTTAAGCACAACGGCTGACCTGGGATAGACAGATCATTAATACTACCTGCGCTGCGGCTGCAGCAATTATCCAGGGGGAGGAAGATGGAGAAATGCGGCAAAGGGGGCAGAGGAGACACTACCAGCTTAAATAGTGCCTGATGCAAAGGCTGAGGGGTGGGAAGGTTCAGCCCTGGGGGAGATTGGCTGTGCTAGAGGATGCTTGGGACGAGGGGTTGTTCTAGAGGGGGCCGAGGGGGAATGGGGTGAGTGGTGCCAGCAGATGTCCAGGGCGAGAAGGGGCCACACAGGAAATGAGGGACAGTTTAGGGACAGGAAAACAAACAAGGAGTCCTGTCCTGTGGCACTTTTAAAGACAAATTTGTTAGGGTGGCGGAAGCAAATGGGACTTAACTCAATCAGGGAAAGTACCCAGTACCCTGGCTCCCCAGATGTCCATGAAGCCCGGCCCTGTTAGATCTCCATGCAGACAGGGCCCTTTCTGTAGCTAATGGCCGTGATCCAGCCAGAGCCCAAAGCACTGCTCCTTGTCACACCTGGCAAGGACCAACTCCACGCCCATGAGAAACAGCTGCTGCAGCTTGTCCCTAACCCTGCTGTACTCAGGAGGCGTGTGTATGTACTCTGGGGGAGGGTATACTCCTGTTTATGGGTGTCTGCACATGTTGAACTATCCATCATTTTGCTGTGTCTCACAATATTGGGAGGGGGGGAGTCTTCAGGCGCCAGCACCTGGAGTCAAGTGAAGACAAAAGGATCTCAGAAAAGACCCCAACAGACAGACAATTGCCTGCTTTTGCAGCCAGGCACGTGAGTTCTTTGAAGGCCAGACTCGCTTGTGCATTTTGAATGCCTGAGGTCATTTCAGCTGAGTGTTTTTCTGCAGCTAGATAGATAGGGACAGGTGTATTCTAGAAAATCATGTTCTGTGATGCTCCCCTTCCCCAATTCTACCCCAGCACCCCCACCTTCCAACCCTACCCTGGATCCTGCCCCCCCCCACCATAATCCCATCCCCACCTCTCCCAGTACCTCCAGCCATAACCCTGGCCCCATCTCCCCAGACCCTACCCCTAGCACCCCCTACCATTACTCTGCCTCCACCTTCCCCCACCCACCCCAGCACCCCCTGCCTTAACTCTGCCCCTGGTCCCCAACTCAACACTCATCTCCCCAGCTTGGAGTGTGCTGAAAAAGAATGTCCATGCGATCTCTGAGCTCTTCCCTGCCCCAAGCGAAAGAAGACAGAAGATTCAAGAAGTGTCCTGCTGGCCAGGTAAGATGGAGGGTTCTGGCTTTATGGAACATTATTCCACCTTCCATGGGGAGCAGGAGCTGTATAGTTTGGATGGCCTCCTGCTCGGAAGAGGAAAAACTCATCTCCTCTGGAACAGACTGGCTAGGTTAGCCAGGAGGGCATTAAAATGCTAAGAAAAGGGGAGGGTAACAAACAGGATGATCTGAGCACTCGGCACAAAATCGAGACATTGAGAACAAAACCAATCAAGGAACCAAAGGCCATAAAGAGAAGAAATTCTTTCCTTGCCTGTTTCAATGGTAGGTGCCTAGTAACACACAAGAGGCACTCGAATTGCCCATTGATGAACATAAATTGGATCTAGTCAGGATTAGCGAAACCTGGGGGGATGAGCGCCATGATTGCAATGTTAAAATCAATGGTTATAAGCTCTTTAGGAGGCTTGAGTGGGCGAAAGGGGTAAGGGGAGGGACACTCTGTCAAAAATGGTGTTGCGTGTTTCTGAGTCACTGACAGCTTGGAAGAAAATGATCTTGAATGTTTATGGATCAATGTCCTACCTAATAAAGCACAGAATGGAGTAGACGGGGTACCTGCTAGAGACCATCAAATCACCCTGGAGAACAGGAGGACTCCCTCCTTACACACCTATTTGTAACATGCAAGGAAAGAAGGTGCCTATTTACGGGGGACTTTAATCTAAGCAATATATGCTGGAGGGGTCATGCCACCACTACTAAAACATCCTTGGTATGTCTAAATATTAAAGATGGCAATTGCCGAACTGAAAAAGGGTTGCAGGCAACATAGGGGAAGTGAATATCAGAATTCCCCTAATAGACAACAGTAGCTGATCACAAGAACGCAAAATTAATGGCAGCTTAGGTACAAATGATCATGATTTGATCACATTTATAGTGTGCAAATAGAATAAAGTCCAGACCAGTGATATACAGACTTGGTGCTTTAAAAGGGTGCCAAAAAAGCCACAATCAAGGAAGAAGGCCACATTGATTATAAAATGGCCTGGTTTAGAGTGGAAGTAAAGGCAATTATATAGATATAGATATAGATATAGATATAGATATAGATAATACACATGGAAGAAAGGGGAAGTTAATAATAATGAATATAAATCAAAGCTAGGAATTGTAGAAAATTGATAAGAGAAGCAAAGATATATAAGGAGACATCTATGGCCAGCAATCTTAAAGACAATAAGAAAGTGTTTTTAAAGTATTCTAGAAATAAAAAGAACCCTAACAATGGAAATGGTGCATTATTAGGTGGAAATGGTAGCATTATCAATAACAATGCAGAAAAGGCAGAAGAGTTCAATATGTATTTCGTGTCTGTTTTGAGGAAAAGGACAGATGATGTAATCATATCATATAATGAAACATTCTTTCCACTTCACTAGTATCTCAGGAGGATGTTAAAAAGCAGCTACTGAAGTTAGAATTTTTAAATCATTGGGTTCAGAGAACTTGCATCCAAGAGATTTAAGAGAGTTGGCCGAGGAGTTCGCTGGGCCATTAATGTTGTTATTCAATAAGTCTGGGAACACCAGGAAAGTTCCGGAAGACTGAAAAAAAGTGAATGTTGTACCAATATTTAATAAGGGTAAATGGGATGACCCAGGTAATTATAGGTCTAACCCTCTGACATTGCATCTGAGTAAGATAAGACTCAATTGATAAAGAATTAAAGGAAGATAATATAATTAATGCCAATGAGCATGGGTTTGTGGAAAATGGACCCTCTCTGATTAATTTGATATCTTTTTTTTTTTTTTTAAATGAGATTACAACTCTGGCTGATAAAGGTAATATCTCAATATTCTTGGACTTCTGTAAGGCATTTGATTAGGTACTCCATGAAACTTTGTTTTAAAAACTAAAATGATATAAAATTAAGATGGCACACATTAAATAGATTTAAAACTGTCTAACTGATAGTCTTGTGTCAGGTAGTTGCCCTGCACTGGCCCAGAAAGGGTTAAACTGCTCCCAGAGAGAGCAGCCAATCAGGCTGAGGGGCTGTTGGACCAATCAGGGCACAGGTTGAGATAGAAAAGCTGGCTGCAGAGCCAGACCAGAGTCAGTCTCCCTTAGGTGATGGAAGGAAAAGGTCAGTGGGTGGCTGGGCACACAAGAGGACTGGGCCTGAGATCTGGAGAAGGAAGCCTGTGGAGCAAGCCCTGAAAGAGAAAGATAGGACTGAGACTGCTGGGGTTTGGGAGGAGCAGGAGTGAGGCCTGAAAAAAGGCAGCTGAAGGTATGTGGGTCCTGGGGAAGTGGCCCAGGGGAGCTTCTGGGGCTGGAGATTGAGGTGACACCTAGTATAAGGTGTACAGGGTCCCTAGGCTAGGGCCTGGAGAAGTGGGCGGGCCTGGGTCCCTCCCTGCATCCTCCAGACTGCTGTTGAGTGGTTAATGACCCGAGAGGTGGCCACTGCAACCTGGTGGGATTGAACTTTCCCTGAAAGTGGAATACCCGGACTGGGGCCCAGCCAGTGGGCTGAGTTGTTCTGAAAAGGGATTAAAGACATAGACAACACTGGACATCACCAGGCACACCTGCCAGGGGGTTGGGCTGAGTGGTCTGTGACAGGTCTCAAAACAAACTGTAAATGGGGATTCATCATCCAACAAGTGTGCAACCAGTGGGGTCTGGCTGAGATCAGTTCTTGGCCCAATGCTATTTAACATTTTTATTAACGATCTGGAAGAAAACATAAAATCATCATGGACAAAGTTTGCAGAGGACACAAAAAACCAGAGGAATGATGAGGACAGGTCACTGACATAGAGTGATCTGAATCGCTTGGTAAACTGGGTGCATGCAAACAATATGCATTTTAGATTGGTTAAATATAAATGTATACAGTGAGGAAGAAAAAATGTTGGTCCTACCAACACCCTGCGGATTTTATCCTGGGAAGCAGTGAAGAGGGGTTGGGGAATTGTGGTTAACAGTCAACTAGACACGATCTCCCAGTGCAACACTATAGCCAAAGGGGCTAATGCGATCCTGGGATGCAGAAACGGGACAATGGTGTAGGAATAGAGGGGTTTTTTGGTACCGGTGTGACGGCTGCTGGAATGCTGACTCCACTTCTGGTGTCAACCATTCAGGAAGGATGTTGATAAATTGGAGAGGGGCAGAGAAGAGCCATGGGAATGATTGAAAGAATAGGTGCCTTTTTAGTGGCAGATGCAAGGAGCTCAGCTTTATTTAATTTAACAAAGAGACCAAACCATCTATTTAGATTAAGAAAGAGGTGACTTGATTATGGTCTACATGAGGAACAAATGCTTAATAACGGGGTCTTCAATCTAGCGGAGAAAGGTCCTACGTGATCCAATGGCTGGAAGTCGACACCAGACACATTCACACTGTAGATAAGGCATACATTTAACGTTGAGGGTAATTAACCACTGGAACAATTAACCAAGAGTCGTGGTGGCATCTCCATCACTGACAATTTTCCAATCAAGGGTGGCTGTTTTTCTGTACCAGTTGCTCTAGGAACTACTGGGGGTGGTTCTCTGGCCTGCGTTCTGCAGCTCAAACTAGATCATTCCGCTGATTCATTCTTGCCTTGCCATGGATCTATGAAATTCCAGCCCTCACTGCCATAACCTCCTTCCCTGCACCCCCAAACTCCACCCCCAGGACCCCATCTCCACCCACCACTCTATCAGAACTCCACCCCCACCACTCCTTCCAAAACTCTGCCCCCACACCTCCAACTTCACCTCCCTGCACCCTCTGCCCTAACTCCACCCTCACATAACTTTGCCCTTCCCCACGTATGCCAACACTCCTCCAGCACCTGCCACTCCAGCATCTCCCCTTACTTCTCTCCTCCATGCTGCTAACTTGTCCTCCACCCCAGCGACCTACTCTCAAAGAGCATCCCAGGAACCCCCCTCCGGCTGCACCAGGGAGAATCAAAATTACATGCCTCCCAGGTGCCAGATTTGGAGATGCAGGGAACAGTTCCCACCTCCCCATCCCAGCAGGCCTGGCTCCTCCAGCCTCTAGACCACCCATGTGGTGTTTTGTCAGGTCCCCAATAATTACATCGAGAGGGGCTGAATCTGGCAGAAAATGGAATCCAAGCAGCAAAATATATGACGTCGTCAAGCCCCCGTGGCACCAGGGAGTCAAGAAATATTTTGCCCAGGCAATGGAAAAGCTTTTCTAATGAGGGCCGATCGATATCGCTTACGCCGAGCCATCCATCAGAGGTCTTTTCTGAGCCAGTGCGTCCTTAGAAACACCTGCTCTGGGGGGAGGAGAGGAGGGATTCACGCTTCATTCCTTTGGGGCCTGTTGGGAGAAAACCCGATAAGACCATCACCCCACAGGAGAGGGGGCATGAGATTGATGTGGCCAGAACCCATGCTGGCGCTGGTTCCATTAGGGACAGAGCCTCGGCTCTGGGCTTAAATAAACACGGCTGTAAATCAGTGCTCCGTGGAGCTGGGAAAATATGGCTAAAGTCTGCAGCCGTTTAACCTCAGGAGGATGGCATGGCCTCAGCCCCCTGGCTCCTTTCTCTGGGGACCTCTCTGCTTTCCCTGTCTCTCCTGGGCTGGGAGCTGAAGGTCACATTTCAGCAAGGAGCCAGGGGCGGGCAGGGGGGGGGGGGCACGGGCTGTGGTTCCAGTCAGGGATGTCCAGTGCATGGCTGCATCTGATGAAGGGGGTCTCAGGGGAGACCTGCCAGCAGTTAGAATAAGACACTTCGCCTTGGGAAGGGCTGGTCTTGGGGTGTTCCAGGGCTTGGCTCCCCCCCAGTGGAGGGGGCAATGTGGTGGGCAGGTGGTCTGCACCCCTCTGTTCCTGCTGCCACAGGGGAGAGATCGGGGTATTAGCGGATGATTCCAGTTCTAGAGGGGAAGATTGGGCTGGCCCACCAGGGCCAGAGTTTGCAGTGATCCACGGGACCTGAAGGAATCCCCCTGACTGGATGTTGGCTCCCCACATGCTGTGGGCCTGTCTGCCCTCAGCCCCCAGGCACTCCAGGGGCCAAACAGGTGATACGGCTGGCTTATGAGACTGCAGAGGGCTCACTTCTCCATGGGTGAGGAAGAGTGGAAGTCAGGGGGTGGGGTGGGTGTCCTAATGGGCATCTGCTAATGCCCTTAGGTGAATCATTCCCCCATCCCTCTGTGACTCAGTTTCCCCTCCCACCCTTTGTGAGCTCCTTAGGACAGGAGCTCTCTCTCTCACTCAGTGTCTGTGCAGCTCCTGGCACTAGGGGGCCCTGGTCCTGATTGGAATCTGCAGGCCCTATTGGAATATAAATAGAAACATGTCCAAGATGTATATGGACTCAGTCCCTCCTGGCCCTTCTCATCCCTGGATTATCTTGAATTTACCATTGTAGCAGCCTGACACCATCTCCAGTGGGCTGTTCCACCAAGGCAGAGGGCCATGCCCTACCCCTCTATGCACACCCATCAGTCTGGCTGCCCCATTACAAGCCCCTGTCTTATTTGCCAGGTCCTGTGCACCTGAGGCCCAGATTTCTTCCCCCACCCCTTTTGACATCTGGGCAGGGTGCAGTTAGATGCAGAATCATTCCCCCACCATTGCTTCATATCCCACCAAGCCTTATCAGTGGGAAACTGAGGCAAAGAGAGACGAATGCCAGATCCTTCAAGGTCTCAGACTCCCCCTGATTTATCTGTGCAGTTCTGGCCTAAGTGAGTTGCCTAGGGACACACGGGATTGGTGGCAGAGCAGGGGACTGAACCCCACTTGGCTCAGAGCCAGGCAAACACTCTAACCACTGGCTGTCTTTGATTCTTGCAGCTCTTCTGTACAGCAAGACCCCGCTCCCTTCCACCCACTGTACACACAGACACACACGTAGCTTACCGGGGTTTAAAAGGAGCAGTTAAGGCCAATGAGGATATTGTGGAGTCCCTCAATGGCTTCTTTGCATCCTCGGTCCTCACTGCAGAAAACATTGGGGATATTTTGTCCCCTGGACCTGTTCTTTCCTGGTCACAAAGATGAAGGGCTGTCAGAGACTGAGGTGTCAGAGAAAGAAGAGCTAGATCAAAGCGGTCATTTGAAATGCAGGACATCCTCAGACCCAGATGGTCTGCCAAGGAGTCTGAAGGCACCTGAGGGCAAAGTAGCTACCCGGCTACCGCATGCTCTTGCGTTCAAAGCTGCCACTGATGGAAGACGGGACATGGGGCTAGATGGACCACTGGTCTGACCCAGCATGGCCATTCTTAAATGAGCCAATGGTGAGGCCCCATCTGGAACCCATGTGCAACCCAAGTCACCCTGTCTCCAAAAAGAAATTGCAGAGCTGTACTCAGAAAGGAGCAGTGTGAATGATTCCAGGGGCAGGAAACACTTTTACGGAGGGAAATTGCGAAGTGGAGGCTTGTTACCTTAGAGAGGAGATGGACTCGACACATATCTACAAAATCATGACTGGCCTAGAGAAGGGAGATCGGGCTTTTCTGTTCTCTCCATCTCGCAACATGATAAAAAGGACTAGCGTGGCGGAGCAGAGGGAAAACAAGCCCCTCAGGGCTACCACAGGTGCCCCACTGCCTGGCATGGGATTAATGCATTAGCCAGGCCACAGAAAGCAGGGGAGAGGAGCCCCAGCTGAGGGCACTGATTAGCTCCTGGCCTGAGGCAGCAAATGGAAACAGCTGTGCCTGTGGCTGGGGGCTGGATAAATATGCCTGCTGGGGAGAAACCCAGGGAGGTTTGGTCAGGGAGGAGGTCTGGAGCTCAGTACACTCCAGGGATTGTAAGAGTAGGAGTCCTACATCTCAGGGCTGGGTGGGGAGTGGGTTTAATGCTTTGCACTGTTCTAAATAAATAAGCATAGGTGTTTGCATTGGGAGAAGCCTCAAGTTCTTATTGTTTGGAGGGTGAAAGACCCCTGATTGGCTCTAGAGGCAGGTGCAGCTCCCTACAGCTAGCACGGTCCTTTTTAAAAAACAAAAATGGGTGCTGAGAGTCTGTTTTCTGGAAAGGCTTTAAAAATACCCCAGGCATAGCAAGATCGTAAACACGGTTTTTCAGGCTGCGAGCTCAGAAGGACAGGTTGGCCAGCCTGCTGTTGGTGATTCTCTCTGTTCCAGGACTAGTATCCGTAGTGTGAATAAACAGCTGCTAGTAATACACTAGCACTGTGTCACTGAGATCTTCTCCCCTGGGAAACCAATGAGCCAGACCCTGGCTTCTGCTGGCCTTCAGCAGCGATGTGACAGTGGCCTTGCGTTTCACCAACCATTCCGCTTTGATGTGCCAGGTTTCAGACCTGGTCCTTGGCAGCCAACTCCGTAGAGATTGAGTTTGTGTTCATCAGCTGATTGGGTGACCATGATACAGGCCCAGCAGCCAGAATGCCTGGGTTCAGCATCTGGGTCTGCTACGAAGGGGCTTGGATGAGTAAGTCACTGCCCTGCTTTGTGCCTCAGTTTCACCATCAGTAAAATGGGTATAATGATGCTGGGCATGTTGCTCCAGCCATAGCTGTCTGTCACTTTGGGCTCAGTTGTGCATTTGGACACACAATCATGCAGGGAAGAACAGAGGCCTCTGTGTGGGCAACACGCATGTGGAGCTTCTCTGCCAGGTGGGGATCTGCTGCCACAAAGCTGTCATGGTCCCTACCTGCCTTTCCTTCCCCGTATGCATACACAGGTGGTCAGGGAGTGATGCCTAGCCCCGTGCACAGCTGGGTTGGAGCAGAGCGGGATTCAAGCTGGGCTGATACGAGGAAGGGAGAAGCAGGGATTGTCAGAGTGGCTCTTGCCCTGTTCCTGAGGCCATGCAGCCTGGCTGGATTGCAAAGTAACCAGCCAGTCGTTGGAGCGTGAGCCCAAAAGTGTGAGGTCGGGCAGGGAAATAGCTTCCAAACGCTGGAGCCACCCCCTCTAGGGGGTCAGTGGGGGTGCAACAGGGCCTGTCGTCCCAGAGCCATGTGGGGAGAGAATAGGTGGGGGGAAAGACAGTCAAGCCAGCAAGAAGGCAGGCAGCTGCCCAATGAACGAACGATGCAAACGAGCCCCCCTTTAACGAGGGGAACTTTATTTGCTCCTGAGATGGAGCATCCAGTAGCTCCCGAGCTGACGTTTACGAGGAGCCGAGCGGTAATAAGGCGAGGTTGTTCTCCCCCCTCCCAGTTTTCCACGGTTCGCCGTAACTCTCCAGAGTTTATTTCTTTCTTTCCGTCTTAAGGAAAGCTTTTATTTCTCGGCAGAGCCGGATCGAAGCAGAGCCGTCTGCCCCTTCCCCGCCACAGATCCCCCGCCACCCTGCTTTCCTCTCTGCCGCCATATAGCCCACTCCAGCCTGTCCCTTTCCCCCAACATTATCACCTCTCTGCAAATTGGAGCGCACGCTCCCTTCTCCTTAGTGCCAGTTGAACTTTTTTGTGCCTTGCCAGCGAGTACATTTGTCTTGTGTCTTATAAGCTGCCGCGGCCTCCTTTTTATTGCAAGCTTGGTGGAGTCCTCCTTGTTAGATTGAATTACATGATTCACTGTTTGATGGTGCTTTTCTATTGCCTTATAAATTTTGTTTATTCCTTCTCTGACCCTTTATTTACAGCCTGGGATTTCTCACCAGATACAAAATAAATTTATAAACAAATCAATTAAATATTTCTTCACAATTTGTCAGCCCCCTCCACAAAAGACACACACTATTTCCAAGAGTTATGGCCGCGGGCAGTTCACCATGCGGCAGCCAGCGCCATTCAGCTCCACAGCAAAGCCCAGAGCCTTCCCGACGGCGCTTTCCGCTGACTCAGCTCGGGAGGCGAGGCTCGAGAGAGTCGCTTTGAGTCGCGTCGTTCAGCGGTGGGAAAGGGGCACGTCGAGGGAGGTGTCTTCGTTTCATAGCGTGAGGGCCAATGGATTGGGAATTTTGGAAGATTTAAGGACGGGGGTGGATGTGATGGAGGGGTGAGTCACGGGTTATGGAATCCAGAGTGGGATCTGTAAGCCTTCATCCAGGGCAGGAGCAGCTAAAGGGCCTTCCCGCAGGACAGTGACTTGATAGTTGGCACAGAGGGAGTTTGGGGCACATCTCTTGCCAGATGGACCTGGGCTGCAACTCTTGAGTCCAACTGGATCCTAACTCTGTAAGAAAGATAGATAGGTAGAGAATCTGTCTGGAGAGAGAGGGTGGGATGGATGGTTTGAGGGGTCTATATGGGGATGGATGGATTGTATAGTATGCAGGTGGATGGATGAAGTGGTCAGTATGGAGAGAGGGGTGGGGGAGAAAGCGAGAGGAGGGCAGGCAGGCAGGCTGGCCGGCAGGCAGAGCTAAATCCTGGAGGCTCAGAAACTGGATCCGAATTATCTCCACTCTTACAGCATCTGTCACAGGCTGAATGCTCGCTGTAACTGCGGTGTAGCTGGCAGAGCACACCCCTCCAGCTAGGTCCATGTACTGAGGGTGCTGTGTAACATCAGCTACATGATTTCTATGGTGTCCCTTATCAGCACCCGGCCAACTGGCACTGGTAAGGGAGAACATTTCACACACTCCTCAACTCCAAGGCCAGAGGGGGACCACTGTGATCATCTACTGACCGCCGGTGTAGAACGGACCATGGAACGTCCCCCAAAGTAATTCCTAGAGACGATCTTTTAGAAAAACATCCTCTCTTGATTTAAAACTTGTCAATGTTGAAGAACACACCACAAAGCCTGTTCTAAGGGTTAATTACCCTCACTGTTACTAATGTATGCCTTTCTTCCAGTCTGAATTTGTCCAGCTTCACTTTCCAGCCATTGGATCTTGCTAGACCTTTGTTTGAGACACTGAAGCAATATAGGTACTTATAAACTGTGATCAGAGCACCCGTCAACGTTCAATGATGAGTCCGCATTTTCAGATCTATCAGTCAGCCAGTTTTGAATCCATTTAATGTGTGCCATGGCAGCAACCCTTTGAAAAACCCTCGAGCGAACCTTCTGTCCAATTCCAACACCCTCAGCATCCGCAGCCCCCCAAACAGCCAGCTTGCCTCTGGGAGGTTCAAACAAGAACATTACTTCAGATGTTCCTGCCCTGAAAACTCCTTATTTATGCCAATGTACTCTGGTACTTCTATCCCATAATGCTTATGGTGATGGATGGATGGATGCTTTGAGGGGTCTATAGGAGGATGGATGGATGAATGCTTTGAGGGATCTGTGGAAGACAGGGCTTATGGGTATCTTCCACACTTAAGGTACTGCATTTTGGATTGGAGTTAGCAGGAAGGGGACTAAGCAGTCAGATCTCCACACTGCAGACCCATTGCTGATGCTTGATTAAGACAAACCGATCTTCAGTTTTTTAGTTTGCAAAATATTTTGAGATTTCAACTTTTTGTCCCAGTTCAGGACAAGAAAAAATTTCAACATTTCTAAAATATTCACAGGAAAGGGAAATGGCATCCTGCCCTGCTCTCATCCTGAGGGTTCAGTGGCCAGGTTTTCAAGCTTTTCTCCACAACTAAGAAGGTTAGAAACATCCTTTATTTTCTAAATGAAAGTGACATTCTCCCCGTACTTCAGGACTCTAGTGCTGGGGCTTGAAGGAAAACACCAAGTATCGTGAGATTCATGATAAAATAGTACCAGTTGGGGATTAGACAGGTAGGAAATTTTCCAGTGGAAAAATATTCTAGATAAGGAAATGGTGTGTGGCTCTCTAAAACTGTGAGCTAGTATGCTGTCTGTAGCCTCAAAGGAGAAAGCAAAGCAAGCCTGCAGGCAGTCTGGGGCATTTCCAGTGTAGGCAGGGAACTGGAAATACCCCGATCTAGATAAATGGTCTAGGATATAATATGTAAATCCAGGGAACTTAAATTTATGGGAAAATGGTCTAGATAATATTTAGTCCTGCCATGAGCTCAGGAGACTGGACTAGATGACGTCTAGAAGTCCCTTCCAGTCCCATGGTTCTGTGTTCCATCAGAAAATGCCAAGTCAACAAAACTGAAACTTTTTTGCAGGAATGTGTCCAATTTATCAAACTTGTTGATGGGCAATTATCAAAATTCTTCATTTTTACTATTATGTATTAAAGTCTCGGTGAAACATTTCCACTTTAGTGAAGGGACAAGCAAAATATTTCA
Organism: Pelusios castaneus; assembly: GCA_007922175.1. NCBI lineage: Eukaryota > Metazoa > Chordata > Testudines > Pelomedusidae > Pelusios > Pelusios castaneus. The sequence continues at coordinate 1,299,367 of ML685866.1, forward strand.
CTTCACAAATTATTCCAAATTTTCAACTTTTCATCCTGCTTTGGAATGAAACCAAGCCGAGAAATCTCACAATTGCCCCTGGAGCGGAAATTCCATTTTCCTACCCTCTCTTTTAAGAACAACACCAGAGGCTGAAATACATAAGGGATAGAAAGCAAAGGCTGTCACAGTTTAGGGCAACTGCACCCCTCCACGATCCAGCAAGGGCACCCTCTTTAGACTCCCAGCTCCTTAGTGATCACCTCTTTTGGGCAGAGCCCCATTTCTCTCTCTCTCCTGATGGGACTATTCCAGGCTGCCAAGTTTCCTGACTGCACTGGGAATTCCCCATGGCCAGATCTTGCTTTCTCCTCCGAGGCTACAAACAGCATGTTACCACTCAGCTTTTCCTAAGCAAGCACATTCATTCTTAAGGTGAAAGCATTGCTGAGAAAACCAGTTAAAGCAGTGGTTTTCCACCTTTTTTCATTTGTGGACCTCTACAAAATTTTGAATGGAGGTGCAGACACCATTGGAAATCTCTTACATAGTCTGCAGACCCACTGATGGGTCCACTGATGGTAGGTAGAAAACTACTGTTTCATGGTAACAGCAACCTTTCATGGATCTCGTAGACATAGTCTGTGGACCATATGAGTCTGTGCCCCACAGGGTGAAAGCTGCTGGATTAAAACAATCAAAGAATCCACATGCAGGCTAGTAAGTTCCCCAAAGATCCTTCCAGCTCCAGCAAGTGAGGAGTTCTTCAAGCCCCACTATGGGGTTTTGCAGTAGGCACAAGTTAGTAACAGTGGTTAGTTCAGAACATATAAACCGATGAATCTGAGAGTTCCTCCCTTGTACAGAATGGGCCTCTGGTCTTGTCCTCATGGATGAGGGGGTCAGCAGACAGCGGATCCCTCCTTTGAGTGAAGCTTCAAAAGGCTGAGTTCTCACATCTCCTAAGAGGTTACATTTTACATCCCCCTAGAGAGATCCTGGAGAGCCCCCTTCTCTTTGAAGGTTCATTTCTGTCGGCATATTGATTGAAAGAGGCCTCTGAAACTCATGACACATTCCTGGGTTTACATCAATCATGCATCCCCTGCCCCCCCAGAGACTATCCCGGAATAAGACAGGAACATTAGCATTTTCCATGCAACGCCCTCCCGTTTTCCGTGAACTTAATTCCGTGAGGTTTGTCCAGGATATTGCCAGATCTATCACAAAGGCAACAGAGGGACCAGATCAAAGCCCCCACTCAGAACCTCTCTAGAGTACTTCGAAGCTAGATTTTCAGTTTGGGCCCCATTCTTCACTATTTGTACAAGGACTGAACTCCAGTGTGCTAGGTGTTGTATCACACAGATGATCCCTGCTCCCCAAAGAGCTTGAAACTAAATAGGCAAAGGGCAGAAGGGGAAACTGAGGCACAGAAAGGGGAAATGGCGTTCGCAAGGTCACGAAGCAGACCCAGGACCAGAAAATCATTGCCCTCACCACTGGACCATGCTCCTGCCACAGCCTGAGCGTGGCTAATAGAAGCAGAACTCAGTGACTTCTGTATGACTTTGTAAAAAATCTCTTTATGTCAGGCTTATATTTAGCTGGTTTATTTTTTCCTGTGGCTCCCACGGCACAGCCACTTCGCTCTGGGGCGTAAGCAAATCACTCCTGCGTCGGGTTCCTTCTGCTAACGCTGTCCCCACCTGCCAGAGGAAGCCAGCAGCTTTCACTGTTCTTCCCGCTGCAAGACAAATTAGGCTGAGGAAAGAACTCGTTTACACTGTGTATAAAAAGAAGTAATTTCCAATGATTTATCTGCAGGGCCAAGTGCCATGCTCAGAGCTGCACAGGAGAGCCAGCCTCCAGTTTTCTGCTCCCTCTCCAGTGTTGTACAGCAAGGGACAGGCTGTCAGGACTCAGGTCTTTAACCATGTGCTGTCTAGTGGTTACAGCTGGAGATGGGAGGCAGGACTCCTGGGTGCCATTTTCAGGTCAGGAACACAAGGTCATCTCTAATCCATTATTTATAGCTGCAACTAGAGGCACCGAGCCTGATCAAGCCCCCACTGTGCAAGGCACTGCACAGACACAGAGCGAGAGACAGCCATGCCCCAAGGAGCTCACTGCCTGAATGTACAAAGGAAAAAGAGGAAACTGAGGCACCTAGTGGGGCCATGACTTACCCCAGCGCTCAGACTAGAACCCAGGAGTCCTGAGGCCCCGTCGAGTCTTCTGTTCACTAGGCAACACTGCCCCAGGTGCTGGATCTTCTTTAGCCACTAGTCTAGTGGCCAGAGCTTTGAGATATGGGGTCTATTCCAAGGTCCCCTCTCCGGACAACGCGTTCCATATCTCTGCAGCGCCGGTGCCGACTCAGTTCTACTCCATACAGCTCTCAGGCCCAGCCGCCAGATGAAGGAAGCCAATGTCTCACTGGGGTTGAAACCCCCACCACGCATCAGCTGAGCTCTATCCCCACCAAGCTACCACGTGCAGTGGGTTACTATGTGAACATGACAGGTAAACGGGGCAGATCTCCAGAGGCACACAGAGCCAGTGCTGGTCCCAGAGCCTCAGCGCCGGAAGTCAGGCTAAAAGTGCCGAAATCCCTTTGAAAAACTGTGCCATGACTCCCATGAAAAGCCAATAGGATGGAAGGACATCACTCCGCCTGCCTTGGAAAATCGCCACACAGGCTGGGGGGTGTCTCCCATGCCTGTGGGGACTTTTCTTACCAGTGACGTGTGTAATAATAACAACAAGAATCCCTCACCCTTTCCATGCCTAGATCGCAAAGCACTTTGCCAAGGCGTTCAGGAGCATAGTCACCATTTTTACAACTGGGGAAACTGAGGCACAGAGCATTGGTGTGACTTGCCTAGGGTCGCCCAGAGGCAGAGCCAGGAACAGAAACCAGGTGTCCGCCTGCCCAGCCTGGTGTTCTACCCACTAGGCAACATCATGAAGAGCTGGGAGAGCCTCCGAAAAAGGCAGCAAGCTCAGCAAAGGGCTCCCATGACTCTCAGACACGTCTGCGCCACAGGTTCACGTGGCTCACTCGGCAGAATGTAGGACGGGATTTTCAAGGGCTGGGCCCCCTACCATGCAGGTGTGGTCAGAGTAGCGACGTATGCTAAGGACACTGTGTGCATTAGCCCCAGGGCACTAGACTGGGGTACAGGATGGGGGGTGTTCTACTCCTGGCTGAGAACCTTGGGCCAACCACTCCCATCTCCGTGCCTCAGTTTCCCCAGCTGCCCAACCAGGGCAGTTTTTCTTACTTCCTGCGGGAAGAGCTAGGCCTTGTTACTGGGAGTGGATTTGAACCCGTGGCAGAGAGACGCAGGTGGTACTGGTGTTAGCGGGCAGAAAGGACAATGCTGGAAGACTCAGACTGGCTGAGAGCAGCGCAGATGCCACTGCCAGTGGGGGAAGGAGCCCCTGACACTTTGATGGGCCTCTGGTGAAATGCTGTGTTATTTAAAATTTACCTGAGTGCAACCTGGGGCCCTGGGAGTGATTTACAGCAGCTGTAAAACCACCTCCCGCTGCCAGGAGAGATCCCCGCTGGCGTGCGCTCTGCCAGGGGGTGCATGACACATGCAGCACCTGAGACCAGTTATGGTGCCTGAGTCAGGCTGTACCCATGCTGACTGCTGGGCATCTTAAATCTTCGCCCCCTGCTGCTCCGCTCTGGGTTTCTGAGCGCACCAACGCAATGCAGGGCTCCGAACGGGGCACTCAGAAATGCTCCAGCCATCGTTAATAATAGATTATAGGAGCAGCATAAAAAAGGATGCCTGGAAAATGTCCCAAAGCACTTGACCCTGCTTCGGCTGCCCTGGAATGCAGCCACATCTGGGGTGAAGCACGGCGGCTGGATGACACCACAGAGCGAGGCTGTACAATGGTTTGAGATAGAAAGGGAAGGAGATTTCCAGCTCTGAACACCTAGTGCAATGGGGGCCAGACCCCTGAACCCTGTCTCCTTAGCACTGCCAATATATACACCAATATGGTTTAGAAAATGTAGCTAGATAATGACTAATAATAATTCGTAAAAATATTAATCATCAAATCTTATTGGGTCCCATCATTGATTCGCTTGGAAGTAGTCGGCAGTTCTCCAGCTACGGATTCTCAAAGAGTGAGACAAGGCGGATGACGTAACGTGCTAAAATAGTAATAACCGTCAGCAATAAGGCTGGGATTTTCAGAAGGGCGAAAGCTGTCCTAGGCACACTGGAAATCAGCAGGAGCTGGAGATCTATCTCTTTGCAGAATCCCGGTCGCCATGACTACGGCACTTTGGGTTGCTATGGTACCGCTCATCGCTGGATTGGAAACTAGTTTGCAAACAGCAAAGGTTGGATTCAGGGCCCGCCATGCTCCACTCCCCGGACAGGCATTTAAATAAAGAGTTAAAATTTCAGACTAGCTCCCCACATAAGCAGTGCAGGGACTGACCGTTTGGGAAAAGCTGATCCTTATTTGGATGCCATGCCAGAAGGCAGAACTTTCCAAGTCTCAGAATTACCAATCAGACTCTCAAAAATAATGAGAGTGGCTTACAAATCATAAGATCACAAAACCCCAGCAGGGATGGGTGTTTTTTATTCGGCTTCTGCTTCTGGAGCCATTCAGTGAAGCCATGAGGGCTGGAAACAATGGCCCAGATTCTCCAAGGAACCCCTGGGAATGTCACTTAACTCCCTTTGAAAACCTGGGCCTCATTGTTTCTTTCCTTCAACAGGCTCTGAGGTTCTCGCGGAATCACGGGACTCCAGGAGCAGGGTCTTGTGCGATGGCTAACAATGCCGATAAAATGGTGCATGAGAGCGATGCTCTTTGGGACGCCCAGCTTTGATTGTCAAATGAGGGTGAGTAAAATGCTCTGTCCGCACTTTGCACAGGGGGAAGTGACTGTGCCAAGGGCAGGATTGGGGCCATGGATCAGACAGTCCTGATAGTCGGGACACGAGGAGGCAGGATCGGGGCTGGGAAATGAGGCAGCAGCAGATGGAGGCATCATGGCAAATGGAGAGCACAGGCCAGAGCAGAGGAAGATGGAGGGCAGAGTTAACCCTTGCCTTTCCACTGGCAGGGGCAGGCTGGTGCCTGAGATGCGGGGACTCTGCAGCTCTGGGGTCCCGGCTGGCCTGTGTACATAGGCAGAGAAGGAGGCTGTGTAGCCGACATGACAAATAATTGGGTTCCTTGAGGGGAATCCCCACTGAATGCAATAGAGGCCACAACAGGGGAGTGAGAAGGGACAGCAGCAGCTTAGGCCAGAAGCTAGGGCTGAGGACCAGGAGTCAGGACTCCTGGGTTGTGAGACCCTCACCAGGTCTCCTTGGGCAAGTCATTCCCCCACTTGGTGCCTCAGTTTCCCCTCCCACCCTTTGTCTATTCAGACTGCGAGCTCCTCGGGGCAGGGGCTTTCCGTGCAGCCCCTGGCACAATGAGACCTCTTGGAGCTAGTGTAATAAACAGGATCTCTCTGACCTGCGAGGGCAGGCTGTCCGGGGAAGGTGGGACTCAGGGCTCCTCGGATAACATCTGGAGAATGCCTGGGATTGTGCAGGACTCTGGCCCGGCGGCCGATGGTGTCAGCATCATAGACTGAGCCACTCTCCAGTGCCCCAACCAGCCCCCGATGTGTGCACCACAACCAAGCAGAGCTAGACGCCGCCAGAAGGGTTCAATCCCACTCTTGTGCTGAGCAGCCACAAAGGGATACAGAGAGCCCAGCTTCTCCTAGCATGGGCTGTAGATACACCCCCACGGACAGGGGAACACACATGTTCCTGTGCCAACACACTGGTTCCCCTTGACACGGAAAGACACGCACTTTTACATACACACGCATGATCGTACAGCCATGCACAAACATTCCTTAAATCTCCACGGGCCGGTACACAAACACACCAACAGCCAGCACTCAGAGCAACACACTGCACATTGACACACCCGGCCGGCGCACACGCTGCTCTGATAAAGAGACACAACGCACACACCTTGAATCCCCACACGCAGCCCTGCAGACACATCATGCACCTCACTGAGCACAGACAGATACACACACACACATGGCCCAGGGCACACACGCTCACAGACACCCCTCAATACACAGACACGCTCCCTCACTCCCCTCGCACCTGCGTGCGTGCGCACACACAGACAAACACACCCGCTGTGGGGCCTTTAAATCAGGTTGTTCTGACGCGCTCTCTCTCCTGACAGCCTTTTGGCCGCAGTTCCCTTCCCTCCCGGCTCCTTTCTTCTTGGCTATAATATATACAAAATCCTAATGCATTCCAGTAAAATCCAAGGTAATGGATGGCCACCATTTCCATCGCAGGTCCTCTTTATTGATTTTCCTTTAATGAAAGTTAATTATAACAATGATTTAATTAATAGAATCTCCCTCTTCCTTTATTGCTTCCCGCATTAGGACTATTAATAAATATGACCCAGACTGACAGCAGAATTAATCATAAACTTGGAATCCCATCCGACGGGCGCGTCTCATCCCAGACTCTATACCTTCGCAGCGCCAACCAGGCCCATAAAATTTACAAGGGTGGGAGGGTTAATAATAGAGGAATTATTATCAAACTTTTACATTCTTAAGTAGGTTTATGAAATTCTCTGTTGAGTTATGTCTAATGGCGTCAGGGACAGGGAAACAGTGAGGCCAAAGCCGGTGCATGTGCGAAGAAAGGAGACAGATGTGGGAGATCCCAGTGTTGGATGGGTTGCGCACATGTGCACGGGCGCAATTTGTGTGTGTGTGTTTTACCTGCCTGGTAAAACAGACACCTAGATTAGTACGTCACTTGCTGCCTCCCACAGAGAGAGAAGCTGTCGCTAGTTACAATCTCTGCACCCAACAGCTGGGCCACCCCAACCAGCCTATCTCCCCAGTAGAGACAAGATTGAAAGCCTGGCTTTTTGAGGCGTGTTCAGAGAGTGTAGTGGAATAGAGAGATGTAAGCCCACACGATCGCTGCCACCCGTCTGAGCTGGGGAGAAAACCGTAGAGAGGCAGGAGTGTCTCACAGCTGTGGGCTGGTAAAGGCCTGGGAGAGCCTGCCTAACAGGGCAAGTGGGAACACCTGACTCCTGGAGCCAGCCCATAAGAGGAAAAGGGAAGCGGCATGTCTCAGCCAGGTAGGAGGGCTGGACCCTTGCAGTCAGGTGGCCTCAGGGCCAGCAGAGGAGAGATGCCCAGAGCCTCAGAACATAGCTCAAACTATAGGGAAAAGGGAGTCTGTAGTGCAAATAAAGGGAGCATGGGTGTTGCAGACCGAAAAAGGGATACAAGTTATATGTCCTGGGGGGGGAGCAGAGAGGTACACTATAGGGAACAAAGGTGTCCACAAATTCCAAAGGGGAAGCTGTGTTAGTCTAGTTCAGTAAAACAAGCAAGGAGTCCTGTGGCACTTTTAAAAGCTAACAGATTTGGGTTTTTGCATGAGCTTTTGTGGGTCAAGTCCCATTTTGATGCTAGAAAATGGAGAAAAAAAACTCACAGTATGGGAGGGAAGATCAATCCTGTGATTACATTTTACTGCATCGGGTCAGAATACTACAGCAAATCAAACAAGATTCAAATGGGGGGCAACATATCAGAAAGTGGTATGGGTGGGAGAGCTGAGAATCACTGTTTGTCATGAAAAGCAAAGGAGTCCTGTGGCATTTTACAGACTGTTTGTCATGAGAAAGCCAATTCATGTCTCTGTTTGAACCCAAGTTGATGGTGTCCAATTTCCATATGAATTTTAACTGTGTGATTTCTTTTTGAAGCTTTGATTTAGAATTAGCCTGTTTAAGAGCCGTAACAGTTGTCTTTCATGGGGTGACCAGGGAGATTGAAGAGATCCTCCTAGTGGGTTTTGAATGTTGCTATTCAAGGTATCCACAATGTTTCCAATCCTCTGCTGTGCTCATGGGGGGCCTTTGTGTTTGAGTTTGTGATACTTCATAAAACGTAGCATCCAGAGACCCCAGCTCAGGCCAGAGACCCTTCTGTGAGGTGCTGCATGGACACAGAAAGAGAGGCAGTCTCTGCTAGCGGGGTGAGAAGAGAGACTGAGGCTCAGAGGGGTGTGGCCAGTGAGAGAGTTGAGACGGGAACCCTGGTCTCCTGACTCCCAGTGCTGTGCTTGAGCCACTAGGCCACACCCCCAAGCCCCTAAGCCACACCCCTTCTGCTCCTGCAGAAGCAAACCCCGCAAGCTGCACCAAACAGGCGGCGGGGAGACTAGGGAAAACGCTCGGCACAAAAGCACTGAGGTCCATGTCCCATGCAGAGGGGTGGGGAGCATGCAGAGAGGGGGTGGGAGCAGGTGAGAAGTTTGCACTGGGCTCAAATCAAGCCAAGCGGAGCAAAGTGAGGATGAGGAGGGAGAGGAAGACGGCCCGCCTGGCTAGCTGCCTCCTCTCTGGAAGAGAGCGGACGAGCGGCCTCTGTCGCAGAATTTTCCTTTGCCTGCTCATTCCTTACTATGTCGGCCCTTGCCAGCCTCTGTCTGCTCTCTGAGATGCCAGGCTCTGTTCTCTGGGCTCGCTGCCCCATGCTGGAGAGCAGTGAGGGATGGGAGCTGGCAGGGGGCTGTGGCCATAGCCTGCCCTACCCAGCCCCAAGTAGCCAGAGGTTCAGCATTAAGACAGGGAGGCAGCAGGGTGGCTAAAACTCATTGTGACGCCCTCCCTGTGCGGCGCTTTATATCACTCTCATCCTCCTGGGCCTCAGTTTCCCCTCTGTCAGGAGCAATCATTCCACCTCACCTCCCAGTGGGGAGCGGCTGGAGAAGGGTGTGGAGTTTGTACTCAACAAGCAAAGGAAGCAATGATACAGGGCAGCTGCCCGCGGCAGTTTTTATGCTCAAGCACCAGCTCCCAGAGTCATAGGATGGTGCAAGTCCCAGCCACAAAGAAATGACATTTCTAGCCCTTGTGTTGGTGTAGAAAAGCTTGAAAATGTGACCCACCCCTTCGAGGCGTGGAAGGCAAAAGGCAAATTATGACAGCCCCACCCCCACCTGGCTTATTTTCTTTTTAAATCTCAGGATTTTAACGCCCATCGCATTATTTGTGGCAAAGGCCCTCGTTCCCGCTTTATGCACTGGTGAGTTTAGCCACACTGCCTCCGGAAATAGTCAATCCTGCAAGCCCAGCTGGTGTCACGTCACCGGCGAAGCTGCGCTGCAATGCAGTGTGTTCCGGCAGGGTTCTGCACCCTGCCGGAGGGACGATACAGCCGTCACCTACATGCTGTGGAGCTCTGCAGGTTTCCCCACCATGCACACTCCATTGTCGTATAATCTGTCTCCCTACAGCCAGCACTCTGTGCTGCTACTGCAGCCCCACCCTGCCTTGGGGGAAAGGGCTGCTGTTGGGGGATTTTACTTGGCTGGCTGTTCTGGGGAACAGATGACAGACCAGACCAGCATTCCATGCAATTACCGCCTAGAACATGCTGCATCCCTGTTGGTTCTGCAGGGAGATTTGTGTCCCTCCACGCTCCTGTCTTCTTGATGCCTCTGAACCTCTCCTGGAGGAAGAGGTCAGGAACGATCAACGGCACCACAAAGTCACTGAAAAGGGCTAACGTGGACCATCCAGACTGCCTACATTTCAGCTCAAGAGCCAAGATTGCGCTAGCTCCATTTCTCCAACTGCTCCATCTAAGGCCCTCGGTTACCAAACTAGGAATTCGAGGGAGTAGTTTGAACCTCCTGATTTTCAGCACGTTCCACAAAGCCGCATGCCTTCGACAGTGTGTTAGGTGCACATAAGGCACCCTCAAAGCACTAGTCACTTTGGGAAATCCCACCCCAAGTCTTCAGCCCAGTTTGGAGATACAGCGAAAGTCTTCCCCGGTGCCCAGGCAGTGACAGGCGCACTGGGAATAATTTCAGTTGCTAGATTTATAAAATGGAACCGTCCAGGGCCCTTCTGTCTACACTCGGGGTGCGTCCACATTTGAAGTTGGCTAACCACCCCAAAGGCAATTCCACTGACTCCTCCTGGGTATTTGTTTTGTCCGCTGGCCAGAGCAGCTGTCTCGCTGCAGACGCACTGCTATTTTTAGGCGCTAGCTCGCGCAGAGCTAGTGTGAGTACGTCTGTGCGAGGTGAGTATCAGAAATGCAAGCTGAAATGTGGCCGTCTTCTAGGAGCTGAGGTGGGAACGGGAGGGAAGCAAGCCCTGGAGCTCTTATCAGACGGCACCGGCCAAGAACTTACTGGGAAGAGGGGATGAGTCTCAGGGAGGCGGAAGGGCCGGCACATAGCTGGGGATGCACACCCAGGGCTACTCCCTCTGAGCCTCATGGCTGCCACGTTCCCTTGTTTGTCAGGGGCTGGGCCGCCCCAGAACCCTAATAAGATCCCCCCTTCCTGCACAGACTGCAATGCATTCATCGGGCAGACACAGGGCCCTGAGTGGGTCCAGCAGCACCAAGGTCCCAGCCAAGCTGGGTCAGAGAGCCAAGGCAGCGTTCTCCGGGTGCCTCCTTGATGGGCAAGGGGGCTTCGAGGCTTCATGCCCCAGGGTCCCTCCTCTTCGGGGTCCAGAAATGTCGGAACAGCTGCTATTCCTGCCCCAGACTGGTGGGGCTAGATTTCAGGAGGATACCGGGCCCAGCTGCTCCTGACTGAGAATAGTAGATAATCTTCTCCCTGCCCCCAAATAATGGGAGTTGCTAGGAACAGAGCTTTCTTGGGGGTCTGGCCTTTTATCTCCAAGCTGGACATGGAAGAGGCTCTCCAGACCCCTGCAATTCTGCCACCTCTGAGGGGAGGGATACTGAGCCACGGACAATGGGGCGCGGGGCTCCTCTCTGAAGGCCTGCGTCCCTGCAACGGAGCAGACAGGACCTGAAGGGTTACGGTCTCATAGCAGAGAAGGGGGCGTGGAGCTCGGTGGGAGGCGGGTGAGCACAGGCTGAATTTGAACCCGTGGCTGGGGGAGAACAGAAGCCTAATTCCCCAGGGCTCTGCACCTTCTGGGACCACTACCACAAGCAATAGTGCCCTGTGTTTCACACTCATTTTGCACACGTGTCAGGGGCCATGTTAGACAATGGAGAACGGGACCTTCCCCCGTGACTTTCTGGAGCTGCTGCAGGGACACAGGCACTGATGGCTCCCTGGCCCTGCCAACACCACCGTGGCACACTTTCCCGTGGCACACGTGGCCGCGGGACCCAGTGACTCCATGGCGGAGTCCAGGAGGAGTGGGGCTGTGCTAACTCAGGGGTGACAGATGCCTGTGGGCCATAGAAGGGAGGCTGCTTCGCCTCTCGCTCAGGCGCTGGTACCTGGCAAAGCCACCCAGCCACATGGCAGAGGGGAAGGAAATGTGTGTCCCCCGCTGCTTGGAGCAGGGAAATAAGGGGAATTTTGTTGTGGTCTTTCATGGCTGATCTCTTCAGCAATTCCTGAGGTGCTAGAGACCCCTGCTGGCTACTAGTCAGACACCCGGAACCGGGCCGTTTCCTCTGCCCCCAGCCCCCCCCAGACAGTGCACCAGCCAGCCTGCTCCCCCCATGTCCCTCTGTGCTCAGCTCCCTGCAGAAGGAACTGGGCACTCATGGGGCTTGGCAGAAGGCTGTGCTGGGGGGGCTGTAAATAGATAACATCCAAGGACAGGAGGCTGCAGGGTAACTGGCAGCTAGCAATGGGACTGGCACCTTTCACCCCATCTCCCCTGAAAACACACCACGCTGGTTGCCTTGCCGATGGGAGTCTGAGACAGCTAAAACCCTCCACGGGGCCCAAGCTGGGACCCACATCCAACCCCTCGTCCCAGCTCAGGGGCTTTCAGATGGAGTCTGTAACAGCTGGGACCTCCACAGCAGCCATGGGGACAGAACCCGCCTCTCCCTATTCCTGGGGCTAATGGAGGATCTCCCTTGGCCCGTAGCAGTATAGGGGCTAAGGCTCTTGGATGAATTGTTCTGGTTCCAGTCCGCGGAGAGCCGTGGTGCTCTCTCCGCCTCACATATGCATACGAGCCAGATGACTGCATTGTTACTGTGTTTTTAGCCAGCCCCCTTTCCAGCCTCCACCAGGACACCAGGGTTCGCTGTATAACATCCTGCAAAGTCTAACGACAAAGCTGTAAACCCACCTAATAAAAATCCTCTGAAAATGTGAAATGAATAAAACAAACAGCAGGGAGCCACTACAGGAGGAGGAAGCAGTGGCTGGCCCAGCTTAACACCCAGCCTCTCTCCCCCCAGTGCATGAAGGTCAGGCCCTGGGGGGCAAGATCCCAGAATGACCAGGCAGCTGTTGGGGACCTGGGTTCAGAAAGCCCCATCCTGCTGTTGTCAAAATTGCCAGGAGTTTTGCAATCGGGCCCCCAAGGAGCTCTACCCTGGGGGAGTGTGGGGCAGACCTCCCCGTAGCATTGCCGGGAAGTGGTTTTCATGTAAGCTACGGAGGGGAGTTTGTGTGTCTCCATGGGGTGTCTCTATGTATGTGCGGCGTGTGTGTTCTGTGTCTGTGCGTGTATTGTGCACATCTGCACAATGTCTGGTGTTGGTGTGTGCGTCTGCCTGCTGGGAGCGCCTGATGTGTCTGTGTGGGGTGTGTCTGGGAGGGCGAGGGAGTTTGGTGGGTCGATCTGCACGGTGTGTGTGTGGCGCGTGTCTCAGCAGGCACCGGAGGGCAGTTGTGTTCCCACCAATGCAGCCCTCCAGTGCAGGGGCATTCCCAGCCCCAATGCACTGGTTCCCCTGCAGGGAGCATTCACACTGTCTTTCGTATGCATCTGCACTGGCTCCAGATTCCCTCAGTACCAGAAGCCAAGAGGACATCTGTGTGAGCCCCCTGCCCCCTCCCACTCCCACCAGCTGTCTCTGCCGGGCCCTGGGAAATGCACTCCATGCAGGCAGCAGCTGACCGGGCCTCCCTATCCCAATTCCACCCCCTCCTAATCCCTGGAAAAAAACCTAGGCATGGCAGGACCTTCGGGGCACTGTCTGCACATGGGAACCAGAGACTGAATCAACCCAGGCATCTGAGCTCCACCCCAGGACCTTGTTCCCCATTCACTGATACAGTGGTAGCAGAACCAAAGCCCGCGTGGGGTCCTGCTCCGGGCAGCTCGGTCCCTGGAGACTCGGATCTGCTTGCTAGACACAGGCTGGGCACCGGAGTGCAGGGGATGGGGTGAGACACGGTAATTGCCAGGGTACTGCCCGTGGGGTCCGGCTAGCCAGGCGTTGTCACCCCAACCACTTGTTTGGAAGCCTGAAATCCTTAGGAGCAACACACAAACACACACTCGCACACACTCATCACTGCCTTTTCTCTCTGTTGCCTGGACACCACGTCCTTCCAAGGCCCCGGCACCCTCCGCTATGGCAGGTCCTGCCTCTCCTTGCACCCAGCCCCGTGGCGTGTGTCTCTGGCAGGTCTGTAGGCCTGGGTATCTCTTCAACCCCCCAAACAGGGTGAGTCTGGGTTTCACTCGACTCCAGGCATCCTGCCCACGGCCTGGAGGGAGCAGGGCACTCGCCTGTCCCAGCCCCAGGAGATGGGCTGCACACCTGGGCTTTGACGGCAGGTAGAGCAGAAGCAAATTGGGAGGAGCCGAGTCCACAGCAGAGGTGAATATGTCACTTCACGGCTATTGTATGGGGCTGTGGGAGAGCCGGGGGTCTTCCCTGAATTAAAATCCCCACACCAACCCACACATTAACACACACAAACTCCTACACCACACATTCACAGTCACAAGGCACGCCACAAACTCCTACACGACACCCTAACACACACGCACAACAAACACACCTTCGTGCAGTCCTAACACACAAACTCCTGCACCACAAACTCTTTCACAATACACACCCAGCCACACGCCACACAGTAACACAATGCACACACGCTCACACACAGTCAGAACATACAGACACTCAAACACCACACAATACACACGCTCACCCAAAGCCAAAACGCACTCATTCACGCACCACACACTAACATACAGCGTGTACATACTTCATCAGAACACTCATACATCACACACTAACACACCACTCCCACAGCCAGAACACACACACATTCTTCCCACACACAATGCACACACCCTCACCCAGCCGAACACACACGGTGCACTAATTTACACCTCTCCTTCACTGGCTGGCCCCAGAGACCACCCAGATTCCACCCCCACCCCACACACGGCTGCTCACCACCAGACACGCACAGAGAAAGCCCATCGCCCCACCCTGTCATGGGGCACAGGGACCCTGAACCCCTCATAGGAGGGGGGAACTCAAAGGGGGCCCATTAGCCTAGACGATCCAACTCCAGACCCCTTCCTAAGCCCAGCAAACTCCTTAAGCCTTTTCCTTTCTAAGAGGCGTTTGCAACCCGCACTGCATTAGAGCTATTAACTGCCCCCTCGGTAGCCATTAAACAGAGGCGCAGACTCCTTCCACCAGCACCAGGCCCATAAATTACGCAGGACCCTCAACACGCCGCCTAATTGTTTAAAGACTTGGAATGAAAGCAAAGAATGTCCCGCCGGCCGGGAGCGTGAAAACTAATCTGGTCCTGGAAAATTCGGGGAGGTGGGGAGAAGGCTGGGAAACTCTCCCCTGCAGACAACGGAGCTACAGTGTGCCAGAGTGGCGGGAAGGTTCGGGGGGCAGGTCCAGATGGGGTGCACTGCGAAGGAATTGCACCGCTCCTGCACAGGGGGCTGGGCACTTGGGAGGGGTGGGGGATTTCTGAGACCCCCCCACACACATCCACTTGGGCATGGGTACAAGCCAAGTAAAAGCCCATGGGGCAGTGCCAACCGGGTAAGGTTGGCAGACAACAGCGTGGTCCCTGCTTTCCCTTGCCCCCGGGACAGCAGAAAAGCCCTTCCAGGCTCCATCCGCAGGAGAGGATTTCTGTGCATGGACGCTCGCTGTGAGGCCATGCCCCTCGGAAAGGGCAGGGCAGAGATGCCCGGGAAAGGTGCAGCCTGGGGTCCTGGAGCTGAGCTGGCATATTCCTGACCCAGGAGGCACCTGAGTCAAAGGGCGTGGGGCTGATAACATCCTGTCCCCTCCACCTGGCTCTGGGGGCTGTTTTCAGGTTGGTGGGGGAAGTTGGCACCTGGTTCCACTCAGTGCTTTGACCCTGCCTCCCCCTTCCCTGGGCGCCTGCCCATCCAGCACTGCCGCCCACCGGCAGGTGCCCCTCGCTCTCTGTCCTGTGACCTGGTTCAGCCCAAATCTGCTGGCTAAATTCTGCTTCCCATCAGCTGCCGTGCATGGCGCCAGCTGTGCCAAGGCCAGCTGGATGTTGCTACACTTACCACGCTGGCCCCCCAGCGAGGCTGATGTCCAGTGGAGAGCAGGGCCAGGAAGGAAGCACACCGGGCTCCAATCTGCCCCCTTCCTTATGACCCAGGAGGGCCTGGGGGCGCTGAATGAGACTGGACCCCACTGTGCCAGATGCTGCACGCACATGCCTGGAGAAACAGCCCCAGGGAGCTCACAGACGGAATGGACGAAAGGTTGCAGAGGAAAGAGGCCTTGAGAGGAGATGTGACTTTTCTAGGTCACCCTGGGACCCTGAGTCCTATCTCAGTGGCTGACCCACATTGCTTCACCATGTGAGCAGCTAAAAATCACAACCTCCCTGATGTGCCTCAACCCAGCTACTGTCTCACCCTGCTCGGCCCCCAGCCTCCAGCACCAGCCTGTCACACCGTCTCTCCTGGCAGGCGTAAGAGCCTTTTTTGCAGCACCTGGCACCCAGGGCAGCTTCCCCTAGATCTCTGCCTGAGCCCTTCCTCCTTCTCTAAAGGGCTTCCTACCCCTTCTTGCCGAGGCAGGGTGGGGCCGGCAGCAATGGATGATTGTGTAACTCCTGTGAATACTTTGCACTCTGTAACACCACGCATCACTCTGCCGCTTGCACAGGGCCAGGGGATGGAAGCCCTTCCGACTCTTTGATGGCTTTAACCCCAGACGGGGCTATTGTCCCATTGTACAGCAGGGGAAACTGAGGTGCAGAGAAACCAGGCAACTTGCTCAGTCCCACAGAAAGCATATGGCAAGGTGAGAATTAAACCCCACCCTCTGCGGGCCATTGGGCCAGCCTGTGTCCCTTAGCAACAGCCCCTCAGTCAAATCCCTTCGCATCAGCATGCACCCATAAACGGGGTCAGCAACCGCGGGAAAGCCCAGTGCCCCGCCCAGCACTTTATTCACAGGCCCAGTCCAGCTCTGGTTCGGATCCAAACCCCCAGTGGGGCTCAGCACTTATCTGGCTCCATCCCACCGGCTCCCTTTTCTCTGAGAGTTCACGTTTGATTGAGCCACCCCCAGAGGTTGGACTGTACCAGACTCCTATTGCCTGGCAGCCGGGAGCAGCTGGGCACACAGAAGACACAGGATCACACCTACACCCCCCAGCCATGCGCCCTTGCTATGGAAGATCTGAGCTGGGACCTATTGTTGGGGATCCAGGCAGGGTCCGCGTTCCACAGCCCCCCAGCAGAAGGTTAAATAAAAGTGGGAATGATGAGAACAGCGCAGAGGGACGGGATCTCCAAGGGGGAATAACCTGGGGCAGGGGGGCAAAGTTAAGAGAGGTGGGGAAGACAAGGTGGGGTGTGGCTTGCACTGGGATGTGAACATGCATGTTTATCTGTCAGCTGGCCTCCCCAGCCACACTCTCAGAGCACAACAGGACACATAAGGCAGAACTCAAAGGACCGTCCCTCAGCAGCTGTTATTACAGTGCTGCCTAGTGGGTAGTGCACTGGAATGGGCCTCTGGAAACCTGTGCTCTGCCACTGGCCTGCTGGGTGACCTTGGGCAAGTCACTTCCCTGCCCCTTGCCTCAGTTTCCCCTGATACCTGATACCAACCTCCTTTGTAAAGTATTTTGAGAGCCGCTGATGAAAGAGCTGGGCGCTATTATACTTATTAATACACCCTCTCTGCAGCGTGGACATGAGCTAGCGATGCACCAGCTAAGGGCCGTTAGTCCTCCAGTGCCTTCCCACAATTCCCATAGGGCTCTGAGCTTGTCTGGGCTGGGAGGCGGAAGGAGAACAGTGGGAGGTTGGCCAATGCACAGAGCAATAGAAAACAATCCAACCCCAGGCCTGGACTAGAACATCTGAGACTCCCTAGACATCCTGGACGTGGTCATCCTGGCAATCCTGGTGCTTTCGGGGGCCAAGAGTGTCCCATTAATTAGGGAGGGGATCTTACAAAGATGAATTCCCATCATTACTCCTGCGCCAGCCAATTACCTGCCTGAAGAAGCTCCCTCCCCAGCAACATAAAACCCCTGGCAGCTGCGTAATTTTTCTCCACGTTTTTATGCTACCTACAGTATGTCTATTTTCTTGCTTTGAGTTGATGGCCTTTTTTATGAGGGGGACCATAAAGAAAGCTGGAGGCCGTGAGGCCGTCCTCTGGCATGCTCTGTGCCGTCAGTACATCCACCGGAGAGGGAGGGATGGACAGGCTGTGGACTGAATGGGATTCCTGGGATCCCCTCCTTCAATCAGACTAACTTGTGACATCCTCCCTCTAGGGACTGTGCAGTCTCTGACAGCCCCTCACATCCCAGACTGGATGGTGTTTCCAGGGTCCCAGCAGAGAGGAAGTGTGGTGCAATGGCTACGACTCAGGGCAGTGAGCCAGGACACTGGCGTTCTAGTCTCACCCTGACTTTTCCTTGGGTGACCCATTCCTCTACCATTGCCCTTCACCAAGGCTCCAGAAATGGGTGGCCACATGGCATGATGGCTCAGGACACCTGGGTTCTAGTGCCAGAGCTATCACTGACCTTGAGCAAGTCCCTTCCCCCTCTCTGTGCCTCAGTTTCCTCTCCTGCCCTCTTCGCACTATGAGCTCCCTGGGGCAGAGGCCATTTCTCATGCTGTGTCTGGGGAACATCTGGCACAACAGGGTTTCTTATCTCAGCTGACACCTCTAGACTAGACCCACCTCTGTAATCTGGAGACGTGCCCACAGGTTTGCCAGGGCCCATCTGGTGCCCCTCCATTTCTCAATGCCCTAGAATCACTTTCTCTCTGCTGCCAGCTCTAGTCTGCGCGGGCAGTTTGAGGGTGATGGGATCGTGGCCGGGCAGTCGTTTGCTCTGGCTAGTCTCCAGTTCTCGCTATGCCCATAGGGGCCCAGCTGAGGAACAACGGAGGGAGCCCGGAACCCTCTGGCCAGAGCATGGGGATCAAATCGATCACAGAATCTTGGCAAGGACCTCAGGAGGTATCAAATCAACTCCCTGCACAAAGCAGGACCTAATAAACCCTCCCACCCAGGGCTTTGTCAAGCTGGGCCTTAAAAACCACTAAGGAAGAAGATTCCACCACCTCCCTACATAACTCACCCCAGTGCTTCACCGCCCTCCTAGGGAAAGGGGTTTTATCCACCCTAGACCTCACCCACTGCAACCTGAGACCATTGTTCCTCTACTACCGCTGAAAACAGCCTTGCCCCATCCTCCCTGGAACCCCCCTTCAGGTAGTTGAAGGCTGCTATCAAATCCCCCTTCTCTTCTGCAGACTAAACAGGCCCAGTTCCCTCGGCCTCTCCTCATAACTCACATGATCCAGCCCCTTCCTCATTTTTGTTGCTCTCCGCTGGACTCTCTCCAATTTGTCCACATCCTTCCTGTAGTGGGGGGCCCAAAACTGGACACAGTACTCCAGATGAAGTCTCACCAGTGCAGAATAGAGGGGAACCAACATTTCCCTACATCTGCTGGCAATGCTCCTGCTAATGCCGTTAGCCCACTTGTTAACGAGGTCATGCTGTTGATTCATATCCAGCTTCTTGTCCACTGTAACCCGCAATCCATTCACGTCAAAGCTCCCTAAGACTCCTCGTCTATCCCATGTGTTCAACGGATCAGCCATATGATCCCGAGCCGCAAGACTTCTATCATGTGCCCCCACTCCACTGGCTGGATGGTGCTACTACTCGGGAAACGTGCAGAAGGGCTGGATTCCTCCCACTAGCCAGGGACAGAACTCATCTCTCTCGGGGAAATCAGCTGTTATTTTCCCACTCAGCACATCCACAGCTGGCTCCACGTTCAGCAGTAAACCCAGGCAGCAGGGAATTCCAGCTGAGCCCACCTGGACGTACAGCTGGATTCCCCTTTGGGGGGAAATTGCAGGTGACCGTGTGTTTGTGTGGGCACCTGGAGGGGCTGGATTGTGTTTGTGCACTCTGTCCGTGGGTCATGTCAGTGGGTGTCAGTGGAGCCCTCTCCCAGCTGAGCGGGTGGCAGCATTATTTACCCACCCATCAGGAGCATTTCCGTGGCACGGGCTGCCAGCTCCCCTCCCTGTTCTCAATGCCAGCAGAGATCTCATTACACAGAAATTAGTGGCTAGAAGAATCATTTCCTTTTATTGAGCCAGGGCTGGGTTTGCTGTAAATCTGGGCGAGAGGCAGGAAATGTTTGGCTCACTGCTGGAAAGGGTTGATGGGGCAGGATTCAAATCCACCATCTCATCCCAGGCAGGTATGGCCCTGAAGCTGTCACAAGCCATCTCCCATCCCAGCCTAGCTGGCACTAGCAGGTTCCCGGCGTGGCACACTAGCCCCAGATCAAAGCCCTCCCTGTGGGCAGCATTGTGGCCGGTCACTTTTTCCACCTGCTACAGGGGCAGACAAAGATCTGTCAATCCAGCCCAGCCTTTAAATTCACCCAGTCTCCCACGAGCCGCCCCGGACCCTCTCCCAGGCTGCCCCACGACAGGCCCAGGCCCACCCCGGTGGTATTTACACTCGGTGTTTCCTGTGATATAGTGCAGGGCTCCCCTGCATCACACAGCTCCTGCCCTGATGGAGGTGCAATAAAGGAAGCGGTAATTGCAGTGGCCAGGAACTGGAAGGAAATTCTCCCTCCTTCCGTGGGGGGCCCAGCCTGGCGGCTCCGCTAATCCCTGCCATAAGGATAGGCATGACAGGGGATTAAAAAACAGTGAGGGGGAATCCAGGACAGTGGGGCGGGGGGGGGGCAGATTCCAGGGGCACAGGCATGATATCTGGGGCATGGGGGATGGGGCCAAGGGGCACTGAAATTCAATGGGGCCTGGGGCTGTGGGCCTTAGGGGATCCACCGCCTTTAAGTGGAAATGTGGGCTCCTCAATGCCCCGCTTCTCTCTATAGTGCCTCCCTGTGAAGGATGGAGGAGTGAGAATTGTCCCTGTTGCAGCTCTGGCCTGGATTACATGGGGTGGCCCCTGGGGAGCTGGAGGGGTGCCTGGGTCACCCACCATCTAGAGCTGGGCATGTAGAACATAGCACATCTCTACCAGCCTGGCAGTGACCTGGGGTGGGGGCTGCATGAACGCCTGCCCTCCCACTTGGACACTGCCCCCCAACCCACACCCCATCCTTGGAACCCTACCCCCCCACACCATTGAGGCTACTCCGCAAGCCCTCCTTGCCCTTCGTCAGTTCTGCAGCACGTAACGGGTTCCCAGGCAGGTGCAGGGTTCTGTCCTGTCTCCAGCTCGCCCTTCGCGGCGTCCTTGAGGCCAATCACCCGGCCCCCCTCGGGTGCATTTTCCTCGGCTCACTAAGCTATAAAGAATCTTTTCAGGTTGTCTCTCCTCCCTCCCTCTGCGCCTGAAGCTGGAGGCTGGAAGAGCCGCAGCCCCTGACGCTTGCAAAGGGGGAGGAGGTAATGCCGGCCTTGGCAGGGCTCCCTTATGGAGGGCAGGCCCAGAGCCCGTACCCCAGAGCTGAATGCATCATTCATTGCAGGAATCCCAGCCCTGCCCCTCACATAGCTGTGCGCATTGTTTCCTCTGAGAATCCCGGCTCTGCTCCTCCCCAGAGCAGGGTGCATTGTTCTCTCCAGGAATCCCTTCCTTTCCCCCTCCACACAGGGTAAAACTGACCCTGCTTTATTTTTGCTTTGCCACAGCTTTTAGTCTGCCGTTACCCACACCTCATCTTTCACTTGTTTTGGGTTGGCCCAGATGGGTCACTCACATGAGGTTATTTCTGCCCCCTCACTGGAAAGTTTTCAAGAGAGAAACACTCACAATTAGCCATCCTTCAGTCACGCAACTCCTCTGCTGGGGGGCAGGGATGGAGTGGGACTGATTAGGGCCCCCCCTTTATTCCCGTTTTAGAGATGGGGAAACTGAGGCACAGAGGTCCTGCAGTTGAGCTAGAAAAAGAATCCAGGTGGGCTGAGTCCCAGGCCAGTGTTCAAGCCACTAGGCAATGTTGCCTTCACCTCAAAGGCCTGTGTGCTCGTGCTGGGTTGGCTGCCCTCACCGGCCTCCCTGTTAAGCCCCACGATTTGCCCTTGGTATCCCAGGCACCTGCTTTTCTCTTCAAGCCCCGGCTGCACATTCCTTGGTGTTTTCTCTTTGCTTCGCCCTTCTGCAGAGGTCCCCCATCCCCCCGGCCCAGCTGCAGCGGGTTTATCTAACACTGCAGCTAATTTATGTGTAAAACAAATGCCTTCCAACGGCAACTTATCTATTTTAGCACCTAGCATTAAACCGCTCCCAGGGGACAAATCATAACCCGCCCATCTCAGCTTCCCCTCCATCTGGGGCCCAATGCCTGCCACTGCTAGAGCCAGGCCCCACGTGCCATGCCAGGTGTGGGCGGCCGGGGTAGTTATCAGCTGTGTCTAAACGACGGACATCTTCCCATTGCAGAGGGGCAGCCGCGCCGGGAGAGCTGTGGGAGGCTGGGCCCATAAATCCAGGCAGCGTTCAGACTGCTGCAGGAGACAGAAAGAGTGAAAGAGATGGAGGAAGGTGTGTGCACACCTCCACACACACACACAGTTGCGGGCACGGCACTGAGGCACACCAGCGTATGGTCCGCACTCACACACACACGCAGACACGAGCGTGACACACACCCAGACACGCACAGGAATGGTCAAATGCAAAGGGGACAGCCCGAAGCTGTCCGGCCAGCCCTGAAGTGGCAGTGTCTGCAGGTGAAGGTGCCAGCCGGTGGAGCCGGCTCCAGGCAGCTTTTTAGCATTCAGTGTGCGAGCAGCAGCCGGAGACGTCTGGGCGCGTTCGACTCGCGCTGCACCTCTCTGAACCGCTCGCTGGCTTTAAGGAGCCACAAAGGCGAGTGGGGGCAAGGCAATGAGGGAACGCACGCGCTACACACAACACACCCGCCGCACAACGCAACACACGCACACCCATTCCAGACAACCCACCCGGGTACCCACCTCACAACACACAATATGCGCACGCATGCTGGTGTACAACCCTACGCTTCCTGGCATACACACAACACATCTACCGATCCACACACATCACATAAATCACACATACATAGATCAACACACACCCCACACTCTACCCAGATACGCACACACTCGCCCCACTGGGGCACACGCTCCACAAACACACACCCTTCACAGGATACACACGGCGCACACCTCGACACACATGCACGCACACAGGGGGGAGGTTTCGTGGTTAGACGCCTTTAAATCACTGCCAGGAATCGTTTGCAAGCCGGAGCAAGGAGGCCTCACGCCTCCACTCAGACCCTCGAGCACCTCACAGGAGGTGACACTGAGATGCAGCATATATCTGGCCCAAGGTCACCCAGTGAATCAGTGGCGGAAACTGGAGCAGAACCCAGGCGTCCTGATTCACCAGCCCCTGTTCTAACCAGTGGTCGACACTCCCT
Source organism: Pelusios castaneus (assembly GCA_007922175.1). Lineage (NCBI taxonomy): Eukaryota > Metazoa > Chordata > Testudines > Pelomedusidae > Pelusios > Pelusios castaneus. The sequence continues at coordinate 1,322,055 of ML685866.1, forward strand.
GCATGAACCCACCCAAAATAATTAACCCTGGCATGACCCACGGCCTCCCACCATGGAGATGGGGAGGGCTGGACTTTCCTTCCACCACTCTGGCGACAGGGCTTCCAGCTAGGGCTTCCCCAGAGCGTTTTGCTTTCCCTGCTCTGTATTTTCCCCTTGGCTGGAAGGAAGGGGAGAAAAGAAGGTCGTTGCTTTGAAAAAAAAAATAACCCAACTTTTCTCGGTGCAGTGGCAGTAATAACGCAGAGACCCTGAAAAGCAGCAGACAAGGGAGGGTGATTTGGAAGGGGTGAAAATTTCATTTAGCCGGGTGGGTGAGCAGAGAGGAGGGCCGGGATGGGAAAGAGGTGGGGGGGGGGGAGGGAAAGAAATGAAAAATAGGAAGGGAGAAAGAATGACTTCTCGCATATGTGCTCCTTCAGTGTCCTGAAAAATGTCTCTGGGAGAGGAGGAGAACCCTGCGTGAAGGGCAGTGAGTAGCTGGAATCTCCTTTCTGTTGTAGTTTTGCTTAACTCTATACCCATTGTATCAAAGAGCTAGCAATGGGACAGGCCGTAAAGATGAGTTATTGGCCCGAGACAGGCAGAAATATAACATCATGGAAATGCTAATGACGCTGCGCTCCCTTTCTTTATGGCGGGTGGAATACAGACTTCAATCATAAAAACAATCTCCCAACATTTTAATGGGCTCCATCATGCTCCCGCTTGTCCGTATATTTGAAAGATAAATCAAGGCCCCCAGTTGGAATGAATTTCCCGTCAAACTCTGCTACTCGGTGGAAATTGATTGGCTTTAAGTCTAGGTAGTTTGCGCAGTTGAGTTGGGGCTGAAGAATAAGTTCGGGGGGGGGGGAGAGAAGGAGGGACGGAGGGTGTGTGTGGAACTGGGTTGTGGGGGGAAGAGTGAGGTGGGAAGATTCCAGCCCCCAGCATCAGTAGCTGTTGGATGAGGACGGCAAGGTGGTTTGTTACAGAGGTTTCTGTTTGCCACCCGCTGGTCCCGCTCAGTTGCTGGCATACCAGATGCTTTGTGGACGTTAATGAATTTGGCTTGCCTGTGATGCAGTCTGTGATCAGGGAAACTGAGGAACAGCAAGATTTCCCTCCCCCTCCCCCCCACTGCCAACTCTTCATTCCCAGTCTCTTATTTTAGGGGCTTTAATTTTGGGGCAACTGTCTCTCGGTGCAAAGCCCCTCTTCAAGGTCCTGTCCAAGGTCGCACAGCGAGTCAGCGGAAGAGGAGGGGAGGGAATCCAGGAGTCCTGACCCTTTCCTTAGCCCCTACAACTGCAACCCAGAGGATGGACGTGCAGGAGGCCGGTTGCTCTGGCAACATGCTCTCTGATGGCCAGATCTCACCGGGGGCTGCAGGGTGGGGGTAGCAATTCACATATCTTGGGCTTGTGGTTAAAAGCAGCCATGCAGCAGATCCAGCTCGCAGGAACTAGAGACCAGCGGAGAGGGCTATATGGCAGGTTCCTGTTGTAGCCACTGTACACACACATCCAGGCTGGGTAACATCTGCTTAAACAGGGCTGTTCTAACAAATAGAAGGTGCCTCAGACAGGCCAGGTGCTGGAGTGCACCCATTGCTGCAGGAAATAAAGCAAACACAGGGGAGTCCCCAGAACCCCACAAGCACCCACTTGTCATTTTTGGCTTGAGGCATCGCCAGGAACCTTCTGTTCCAGAGGCACTGGCCTCTATGCCCCTCGATTCGCCATCCGCAGCACTCATAATAGGGCTTTTATGTCCTGCAGGCTGCCACCACTAGAGGGCAGAATGACCACACGCAGACCTGGCCTTTCATCCAGGAGAGGGCAGCACATGTTCCCTGAGCCCCAGCTGGGTTCAGCAGAGGAGACCTGATTGCAAGTGAAATGCACGTTGCTGAATCGCAGGGGCGTGGGGTACAACCTTACAGAGATGCAGAGGGCTGGGATAGAGGCAATAGCAAATCTGTCTATGCAGCTAGCTGCCCCCTCCACGGCCAGTCCCGATCTAGGAATCCCAGGAGCCCACGATATGCATGGCTGCCCTGCACAGCCTAGGGATGGACTGGGGTGTAGTCAGATTAAGTGATCCATCAAGGTCACCCAGGAAGTCTGTAGCAGAGAAGAAATAGAACCCAGCACCCCCAAGTCCCAGGCTAGCATGCTAACCCCTGGGCCATCCTTCCCCCCATAGCAGAGACATTTCTGTCATCTAAGATCCATCTACCACAAGAGCCAGTCAAAATTTTTCCATCAAACCCTTTTTCTAAGAAAAATGGGAGCTTGTCAAGTAATCAAAACCTTTCACAGAGAGCATCTGCTTCCTCAATATTTTTGGTTTGTTTGATGGTTTGGGGGGTTTTTTGGTCAGAAAACTGAAAATTTTCAGTTTTCCAATGAAAAGTCTAAGTTTTCCATTTAAAAGAAAATCCCTCGTTTTCCCAAAAGCTTGACCGGGAGGCAGCGTGCTCCAGTGGTTTCACCTTGAGTTGTCACTCAGAAATCTGGTTTCTCTTCCTGGCTTGGCCACTGGCCACTTGGACAAATCATTTCTCCTGCTTTGTGCCTCAGTTTCTCCAGCTGTAAATTGGGAATAATGATCATACCATCCTTTGTGAAGTGTTTTGACATCTACAACTAAAAAGCGCTAGGTAAGCGCTATATTATCTATGAACTTAGAACAGTGTGATTAACTCACAGGAATCCACAAAAAGGCTCCCAAAGTTTGGTGTTTTTCTTCAATTCCCAGCTGCTGGAGTCACATGAGCATCTTGGCTTTCCTTTTTAAAGAAATGGTACATTTCTAGCCCTAGTTGTTGCAGAGGAAAGCCTGAAGATATGCTCTCAAAAGGTAAAAAAAGGAGATTTCAAATAAAACAGAACCTTCCCAGCAAATATTATTTTCTTACCAGATCTTGTGATTTAAAAAAAAAACTCTTTAAAAAAAAACCCAGCATGGCCATGCTTTCTCATCATCTTAATAGCATGATGGATTTAAGCCTCCAAATACCCCTGGCAGGTAGAGAAGGGTCAGTCCCATTTTACAGAAGGGAAAAATTGAGGCAAAGTACAGCTTAAGTGACATCTCCAAGGTCAGTGGCTAAGCAGGGACTTGAATATGCATCCAGTGTAATAAAGCACCTGATCTACTAGACCAGCCCTTCTGATAGACCCTACATAAACACATAGTAAGAGCCAGATCCCAGCTAATCCTGTCTGCCTCTCTCCAGCTGCCCAAATATCCAGCTTCCCCCAGCATTGATGATGTAGCTGTAAGTCACTGCTGCCCAGGTCTGTGGTGTGCAAAGGACACGGGGGTCTCTGGATGCCGCCAGCCCTGGGGTTGGCCTCTAGCAAACCAAGATGCAAGTGGGTTCTTCGTTTTCACACAGGATTCAGCGAGCGCAATGAATCTGTCCTCAAGAGGTAACTTCCCAGCCCAAGGGTAGGTGTGATTCACTCTAAATGTGGCTCAGCCTCCTCTAATTGCCACATAGGAGGGTAAAAGCCTAATGTTACTACCAGCTCACAGAGCCCCTGCTCCCTTCCTGGTGGGAGACTCCAGCACAGAAACTCCTGAGTTTCTATCCACTGATCCCACCTTTGGGGTGGATACGTGGGAGTGATATAAGAGGGTTTGGCTTTGTGTAGTGGGGAAAGGGGTCCAGCCTGCAGTCAGGGGAGCAAGTCTAGTGCAGAGGTTTTCATTCTCTTTCCACTGTCCACCCACCCACCTTGCCCTGCCACCCACCAAGCTAGAAAACAAGCTTGGAAAGTTTAGATTCTTGGCAGTAAACGTCGGCCAATATCGATTTTGCCAGCCACACACAAACTGACAAAAACCATTTCCATCAGTAATAATCAGAACGTACAGCCAGGCAAAGTAAGACAAATGCTGCCTGAGAACACAGTCCAGTTTGATTTAAGGATATTTACTCGGTATATTTAGACGTGTGATGTTAACAATTTGGGCTTTAATGGTGATAAAGCGTTAGCCTTTGGAATCCCAGCATCTCCTGTCATTAAATAATTATCATCGGCTGCCCTCCTCATCGTTTGACCCCTCCCAATAATTTCCTGCAACTGTGGAAATTTAAATTGATTTTAAGAAATGCTTAAAAACTAACATGGACATTGTCCATCAAAACTATAAAAATAACTGAATTCTGCCTGGCCCACCTCAGCAACATGATTAAGCAGAAGCTTGAGGGTGATAGCTTGCTGTGATGCCCAAATGAACCACTGATATTAACACGATGCACAGCCAACCTGTGGAACTCACTGCCACAGGATCTTACTGGAGCCAAGAACCTGGCAGGAGTCAGAAGAGGATCGGAGATGTGTATGGATCATAAGGACATCCAGGGTCACACCTGTGCATTTGGAAGGGATTGAAACTCTCCAGTATGAGGACAAGAGCCAACTTCTGACTGATGGGAGATGGGAAGGAACTTCCCATAAGGCAGCTTGTTTGATCATTAGAGCCTTCCATCACCCTGGAATGCAGCTGATCCTAACCAGAGACAGAGGAAGGGTGGCCTGATAGGAAAGACTCCAGCCTAGGTCTCCAAACATCCTAGATCAATTTGCCACTATGCCACAGACTCCCTGGGTGACCATGGGAAAGTCACATGGTCACTCTGGACCTCAGTTCCCCAATCTGTGCAATGGGCATAATTGTCCTGCCCTGACTGCCACAGGGGTGGTGACTGAGGAGAGTAAATACCATGAAGATACCAAAGTAATGAAGCTCAAGTACAGGCCTATGCTGGATAGAGGGACTTCTGATCTGGACTAGTCTATTACCAACTATGCTGGCATAAGGCCCTCACCTTGAATCTGGGCTGCTTCTCTGCACCCCTCCCCCCCCAGTTCTGCTGATGCCTTTCATACCCTACCTACAGCCCTCTCCTGCTAGCCCAGTCACAAGGATATCGTAGCCAGTGACTTGAATACTAAGTGATTCATGTCTTTTCCAAAAGCATTGGATGACGTTGATATTCAGCAGCGACTGTGTCCCACCCCAGAGGCAGCCGCATTTCAGTGGTCAGGAAAGTGAAACGTTTACATTCTTCCCGTCCCGCGCAGGGGAACTCAGTGAGCCTGCAGAGACCCCTCCGTCTGGGGGAAGGTGCGGCTGGACATTACGTCTTAGCCTAATCTAGGGTATGGCGATATGGCAAGAAAAGACCCATGGCCCTGAAGCTCAGAGCCTGGATCAGTTGATTCAGGATCATGGGACTGTAAATAGCAGCGTTGAAAATAAAGAAAGGGGAGAGAGTCTCAGAGGCCAGTGTCCAGCCTGAGCCAAAATAGCCACAGAGAGATTTTTAGCCCCCCCAGCCCAAGTGAGCCGGCCCAGATTCTGAAACAAAGTGCTGCAGGTTTTCTCTGCAGAGCCAACACACCCCATCCTACCCAAGAGAACACCGGAGCAGCCTACAACCTGGAGAGCCAACCAATTCCTCCGGATCACTCAAAGGCCTGCAGATCTTCCCTTGGCACGCCATCCACACCACAGCTGCCTGACAACCCTTCAGGCTCCCTGCCGCCTGCAAAGGCTGAGTTATGGGCTCAGAGAGAGCCGCACCGTATGCTGGCGGTGGGCGCCACTCACGTGCAGCGATGGAGCGTTTCAAAACAATATGCAGGCATTTAAATTTTAATGCAGGCGAGGTGCTTATTGTTATGTTAATTTCCCGATGATTTAAAGGAAACATTTCCCAAGGAGGCACCAATCAGTCAAACCTCGGCTCTGGCTTTAATATTTGTAAGTGACGAAGATGAGGGGCCAGTTTCTGTTTCCACTGATAAAAGGAAGGGGAGAGGGGAAAAAAAAAAGAAGGAACTAAATTATGAGCATTGGAGAAAAACATTATTAATCACAGATTTGAACCGTCACTGTATTAGGGAAACAGTAAATCTCCCTGGCAAAAGGCATGTTCCGGAGCTAGCTCTCGACGGGCTACTGGGAAATAAATCTGGGCGGCCCCTTTGCATCCTGCGCTTCTTTTTGCGAGTCAATTAATCTAGTAATTGGATTTGAAAAGACGTCAAGAGATTATCGGAGATAGATAGATAGATAGATAGATAGATAGATAGATAGATAGATAGA